>VXBA01003138.1:23578-53458 GCA_013399895.1 Serilophus lunatus
TTTTTTTTTTTTTTTTTTTTTTTTAAAATCTTTTTCCTCTATTAAGTTCAGTGAAGAGCTTGTTGACAGCACAGCTGCAGTAAATGGAGGAGTTTTGGGGTAGGCTTGGCCAAACATGGGTCAAGACAGGGGCGAGTAGGGTGCTGGAAGGAAAGGATAACTTGGGTAGTGTCTCTGTGAAGCCCGTGATATTCTGTGCATCCCTATTACCTCAACCATCACCAGCACAGTTTTCTTGGAGGGCAAACCCCTCCCTCTCCCACTGGCTCTGATCTGTCACCTCCTCTGGGTCACTTGTGGGGCTTTGGGCATCTCTTGCTGCAGCTGTGGTTTCTCCCCGCCGGGGAGCTGCACGTGCCGGCACAAGACAGGATCAAAGAGCCAGGGATTGCCAGCCCCCAGGGAGCAGGGAGATGAAAGCCCAGCAGCGTTGCTGGGGCCCTGCAGCTCCTTCGATGCTGCTCTCAGAGTCTCTTTCATATGGATGGTGTCTTGCAATAGTAATAACTCAGGAACCTTTTGTTTTCTCCCCAGCGCTGGAAGACGCGAGACAGCGAGGAGTACGAGGCTGAGGGTAAGAGCAAAGAGCAGCACTTGTATGTGCTTATCCTCCTTTCAGCTTTGAAGATGAGTCAGAGCAGCACGTGGAGAAGGTCTTGGGCCAAGCTGGGTGTGTGGGACATCCCAGCCTGGCTGGTGCAGAGCTTGGGAAAGGAGAACCTGGGGCGAGTGAGCCATAAGATAAGGATGAAAGCTGAAGCAGGGGGCCGTGGAGGACACATCCCATGCCTTATTCTCTCTGCCCTCTTCATCCTACTATGGGTTCTCCTAGTCTCCCTGACCTCAGCACCCCTGACCTGGCCCTCACTCCTGCCCTGGGGGCTTCTGGCTGTAGTGGAGCTCGGTGGGCACTAGATGTCAGCAGGAACCGGTCATTAAATGTTTCCTAGTTGTCCTAGAATCGTGGAATCACATGGTTTAGGTTGGAAGGGACCTTTCATTAGACCCAGTTGCTCAGAGCCCGGTCCAGGGAAGAGCTGCCACCACTCTGTACCAGTGTTTTACCATCTTCTTCAAAAGAAACTACTCTCTTTGAGTTGTTTTAATACCTCTTACACACTTCAGGTGCTCTAACCCTCACCCCCTCCAAAGGGACCATATTTTTATTCCTAAAGCTGTTTTCCCACCCTTGGGAGGTGGCCTGGCAGCTCCCTTGATCCCATAACTGCCCAGAGGAGAAGAGGTCCCTTCTCTACCTCTGCCAATGACTGAGGAGACAGGGCTGCCCTTCCTCTGTCTGCCAGCCCACTCTGGCCATTGGACTCATCCATATTCCCAAAGAGTCTCCTGATTATGGTCCTGCCTGGATGTGGTCAGGCATTGGAACAGGCTGCCCGGGGCAGTGGTGGAGTTAGCATTCCTGGAGGGATTTAAAGGTCACAGCCCTTGGGAACAGGGGTTAGTAGTGGCCTTTGGAGAGCTTTTTTCTAACCTCAGCAATTCCATGATTCTATGGACATGGAGTTTCTTCCCCTGTGGTGGCACATGGGAGTTTGAATGCTGGGCAGAATCTTCCAGTAGAGTCTGATACTGCTGGGCTGGTATCCATATCCCAAAATCCTGAGTGTGCCCTGGAGCAGCATGAGGTCAGGCAAGTGATGCCATGGGATCTGATGAGCAAGGAAGGAGGCTCTGCTTGATGCAGCAGCAGGTCCCCAGGTCTTCTGGTGGTCACACATGGACAGAAACCAGAGCCATTTCTCCCATTTCCAGGACAGCTGCGCTTCTGGAACCCAGATGACCTGAATGCCTCCCCTGGCTCCTCACCCAGCCCAGACTGGATAGAGGAGAAACTGCAGGAGGTCTGTGAGCACCTTGGGATCACCAGGGATGGCCACCTGAACAGAAAGAAGCTGGTTTCCATCTGTGAGCAGTATGGGCTGCACACGGTGGCCGGGGAGGTGAGTGACCTCACACCCACTGCCTGTGCCTGGGATTTAGTGTAGCCCCCCAAAACCTGTCTTGGAGAACAGGTTGCCACTTGGAAAGCAGTTTTCAGCTCTGGCTCCTGATTTTTCCAGCAGTATTTCTGGTGTCAAACCATCAGACGTGGGTGGCTGCTCTAGGAGAAGGCAGCTGCCAGCCTTACGCCGTCGTGTGCGTGTCTTCTCGTGCAATTGCAGAGGAAACTGGAATTTAAAAACGTGTCTTGGATTCCAAGCATGTCTCCTTAATCCCAGGAATCTTCTAGCTAGACAGCAAATATGGGTTAAATATTCATAGGTAGTTGCTTTTGACTTTGTGAAGGCCTGTGGGCTGTTTCTGTCCTGCAGCAAAAGTCCACAAGAAAATGAATTCTATAACAAAAAAAAGTCTCTTGTGAACTTAGGATTTAGTTTTATTAAAAAAGTCAGACTTTTTGCATCTTCAAATAACGTGGCTTGTAATAATTTCCTCCACAAAACATGTTCCTGAGCAGGTATTCCTTTGCAGCATCCACAGTGAAATGTTTTCAGGGTATTAAGGCAGAAAATGGAAAAGATAAAGTGCAGACAAAGAAATAATCTGAACATCTCCGGCCCTGCTTTGTGGAAAGCAATGTGCCCTGAAGCATACAACAGATTTATTGTGACCTTGCAATGTCTTATTGTGGATTTTTTGCCTGGTCACTTCAAGCTGCTGAGGGTTTGGCATCTATCTGTGTACCTTGTGCTGAATTCCTGAGGTCACCCTGTCTTGGCAGCAGAATGAAGTGAGGTTTTTTTTCATGCTGCCTCATTTAATAGAGGCTCCAAGATGACCAGAGGCTTTTTTACATGTTGTTTGTGTCTGCAATTTTCCATATAGAGGTTGCTGTACCAGCCTTAGGCTGATGTGGTACCAGGTAACTCTTGGTTGTCTCTTTTTAGGATGTTTCCTCTGTGCCAAATTGTTACTGCAGTGATTTGGCCACTGATAAGACTTCTATCCCTTTGCAGGTCCTTGAAGAGGTGCTTCATAATCTGGAGCAAGATGGGACCATGAGTGTAGAGGATTTCTTTTATGGCCTGTTTAAAAATGGGAAGTCACTAACATCCTCAGCATCTACTCCATACAGACAACTGAAACGGCACCTCTCCATGCAGGTGAGAAACTGAGGGGGATCCTGGGATAAAAGAAGTCCTGAACAAATCCCACTTTGCCTGTCTCCTTGTCTTCCTTGCTGTGTGTCCCTGGAGGGGCAGCTGTGAGTGTCCCCCTGCTCCATGGATGCAGGAGGTGGTGATAATGAGCTTCTCCAAAAGCAGATTTCAAACCTCTCTCAGGAAAAGCTTCTTCGGGAGGGTTGGGGGAGATAAAGCAAAAAACACCTTCATGGCAAAGGGGAAATGACTCCTCTTTAAAGTCACGTGGCTTGGAGATGGCTCTGGCAACCTGTGAAGTGCAGTAATAATATAGAATTATAAAATCCCCAACGTGGTTTGGGTTGGAAGGGGCCTTAAAGATGATCTGGTTCCACCCCATGCCATGGGCAGGGACACCTTCCACTGTCCCAGGTTGCTCCAAGCCCTGTCCAAGCTGGCCTTGGACACTTCCAGGATGAGGCATCCAGTACAAAGTAGGTGCAGGGGAGTTGATGGCTGGGGCAGGACGTGGAGGTCCCACGTGCCTTCTCCAATTATTATTTTTTTTTCTGAGAGAGAGTTTGAAATCTATCCCCCTGTCTTTGCCTGGAAGCTGAAGGCTATACCCAAAGCACCTCTGCATATGCTCCCTGCAGCTGTTTTAGGAGAGGTGACACTCAAAACCAAAAATGAACAGTGGAAAACACTTCTTGAGCATCAGGGGACCGCTCTGAAACTTCTCCTCCTCAGATTTATTGCAGACCTGAAGTTCCTGGTGTGTGAGGTCAGCAGGAGTGCTCCCACTGGGTCCTTGAAAAGCAGGCCTTAATCCTTAATCTCTGGAGTAGGGAAATTACATGTATAAGCCTCTGTGGGCACGGGGTGGCCAGATGCCTGGCACTGCCCTGTCTCACACTCATCCTGTCTCCGCAGTCCTTCGACGAGAGCGGGAGGCGCACGACCACCCCCTCGGCCATGCCCAGCACCATGGGCTTCTCCCTCTTCTCCAGCCTGGATGATGGGATGGGCTATGGCTGTGTGGAGGGTGTCCTCGACTGCTGGCACCAGGAGGGCATAGAGAACAGCCAGGAGATCCTGAAGGTAACCTGCCAGCTCCATCTCGCCCCTTGTACGTGTGGTTTTTGCCCCAGTGTGTGTTGATGGATTGTAGCTGAATTATTGTTTCTTTTCCCCTTTCTAAAGTCACTGGAGTTTTTTCTCCTTTTAAGTTTTCCCCATTGTGGCTGCCCCATCCCTGCCAAGTGTTCAAGGCCAGGTTGGGCAGGGCTTGGAGCAACCTGGTCCACTGGAAGGTGTCCCTGCCTATGGCAGGGCATTGGATCTGGATGATCATTAAGGTCCCTTCCAGCCCAAACCATTCCATGATTCTATAAACGTTCCCAGTGCTAGTGACAAGATCTGGGAAATTTCCCATCATTTCCTTCATTTCCTATCCTTTCCTGGTACATCTCAGAGAAATTAAAGCTGATGATAAAAATGCAATGTGATTTCCATCTTTGCTTGAAGAGGTCACCTATATTTGTTAGAAAGCAATTTAATTCCTTTCCCTCCCTGAATAGCTGCACTGGGGTGACCTGAGTTATTGCTTGTGCTGAGCTGGAGAACAGCACTTGAAACCCTGCCCAGTCCTTAGAGGTTTATTATAGAGTAAAAGGGTGATGGGGATGCCTGAATAAACCCCATCCCTGTCTGTCTTGCTAGAAGCTGTGGATGGGAGAAGATCCTTTCATGTGGTGGTTTCTGTTCTCAGACCATTACTGGTTTGCCAACAATGACTCTGATTCCCTTGGCTTTTAAATATCCATGTGGATATTGAACATCCAGGTTGTAATAACCTCTGCCATTGCTCAGGCTTTTAAACCCCTTTGCAGCCTGGACTCACATGGGACAGTTTGAGAATGTGGGACCATCTTCACCAGACTTGTGTGTCCACCTCGACCTTCTTTTCTGCTTGTTGCTTTTTACTGGCAAGTTGCTTTGTTACTGGTGTCACTGGGGTGCTTTTTGCAGCATTTCAGCCTCACCACAAGCCCTTCTGTGCTCTGTTTTGGGCTCCTGCAGAGTTAAATTGAATCATGAAACCTTTAATTTGGAAAAGACCTCTAAGAATGAGTCCAGCCATCAACTAAGCACTTCCTTGTTCAACACTAAAATATGTCCTCAAGTACTGCAACCATGTGTGGTTTTAGCACTTCCAGGGAAAGAAAAGGCCTTTCTCCAGGACCAGGTTGGATGGGACTTGGAGCAACCTGGTCTAGTGGAAAGTGTCCCTGCCCATGACAGGGGAGTTGGAACAATATGGTCTTTAAGGTCCTTTCCAACCCAAACCATTTCATGATTCTATGAATTTCCAAGCCGTTGCTGATGATAATTAGCTTTCTAAGAAAGGATCCTTGCCATCAAATCCTTCCTGCTTTTGCATTGCCTCTATTGAGAGAGCTGTTTTTAACTCACATCTTCAACCACTTTTTTTAGCAGCTGATACTTCATAAGGCTGGTGTCATTAGATCCTTTAGAGAATTAATGCATTTCATCAGGAGTGGGCTTAATTTCCTGTTGGTCTGGCAGCACAGCCAGGACATTTCCCATCTCCACAGCTGGCAGCAGCTCTGGAACGTAAGGAAGTGGCAGAGATGTCAGGTTTATTGCCCCGAAGGTGTTTGTGACAGATTAATTAGTGACCATAGATCTCTTCTGAGCCTTCTTGTTTTATCCTGTCACTTCATATCCAAACATTTCCAGGCTCCTGGGGGACAGGGAAGCTCGTTCTGCTCTAATGACACGTTGTTTTTGCAGGCTTTGGACTTCAGCTTGGATGGGAAGGTGAACTTGACAGAGCTGACACTGGCACTAGAAAATGAGCTGCTAATAACCAAGAATGGGGTCCACCAGGCAGCCCTGGCAAGCTTCAAAACAGAGATCAGACACCTGATGTGAGTCACGGGGATCGCAGGATGTGCTGCTCCACTGGGCCAAGCAGGAGCTTAAGGAGCAGCTGATGGATGGTGGTGTTGATGTGGTGCTGGAAGGCTCAGTTCTCTGTGAGGTTGCTCAGAAACTTCCAGCTGCCTAGTGTTTTTAAAACACTCAACCCCAAGGATTGCAGAACAATATACTTCAAAAATAGAAAGTGAAAGCAGAGGACTGCTGGCAGTCTGGGAACAGTTGGAAAGTGGCCATTGCTATCCACAGGGGTCATGGATAGCCAAGGAATGCACAGCTTAGGACACAGGCTGGTGCAATTTGTTACCAGTAACTTTAATCCAAACTTGTTTTCTTGCATTGCAGAGGTTTTGCCATGTGATAGATGTGGGGGTGAGGTACAAAGTCACCATACACCCCTTGTTTTTTTCATTTGAAAGCCAACACAGCTTGATTTTTTGCACTGGACTTGCTGTGCAGGTTTCTCTGTTGAGAAAGCATAGGAAATGGGAAATGCTTCCTTGTATGTATATTCATTAATTTTTAAGTTATATACATGTATTATTGAAGTTCTGCTCTTTCTCTCCACACACCAATTGTTCATCTTCTCCATCCCCCTTTGGAGACTCCAGCTCAAAGCATTGCACCATCAGTTTTGTGTGGGTTCATTCCTGTTGTGATTGTTGCATCCATCTGCCACGTGCCTGAGTTCCAGTTGTCAGTGGTGTTTTGTACTGTACATCTTGGAGTAGTTTAGATATTCAGTATATTTATATTTAGATATGACAAGCTGAGGGAGCTGGGGATCTTCAGCCTGAGAAGAGAAGGATCCAAGGAGACCTTAGAGCCCCTTCCTGTGCTTAAAGGGGCTCCAAGAGAGCTGGAGAGGGACTGGGGACAAGGACATGGAGTGACAGGACAAGGGGGAACGGCTTCCCACTGACAGAGGGCAGGGTTAGATGAGATATTGGGAGGAAATTGTTGGCTGTGAGTGTTGTGAGGCCCTGGCACAGGCTGCCCAGAGAAGCTGTGGCTGCCCCATCTCTGGAAGTGTTCCCCAGGTGGATGGAGCTTAGAGCAGCCTGGGATAGCGGAAGGTGTCCCTGCTCATGGCAGAGGGATGGAACTAGATGAGCTTTAAGGTCCCTTCCAACCCAAGCCGTTCCAGGGTTTGATTAATTTGGGGAGCTAGACCATAGCTGAGGATCCCAAGTGTTGAGGTCTCAGGACCTATGGGGCTATCAGGACATGTCTAGAGCTGTAGGTTTACATTCAAATCTAGTAACTAAATGCAGTTGATAAGATCCTTGGAGCCATTTCCAAGCTGTTGTTCTCTGGTGTTGCAAAAACCCGCTTTGGGGGGAGCAGTGAGAGGTGACCTAATGCAAGGTGGCTTTGCTTCCTGCAGGGAGAGGTTTGACCAAGTGGCCAGAGAGAAGGAGAAGCTGCGATCAGACTTGGAAAAAGCCGAGAAGCTGAAATCCCTGATGGCATCTGAAGTGGACGACCACCACGCCGCCATCGAGCGCCGGAATGAGTACAACCTCAGGTACAGCGCCCCGCGTCACCCCTGCCCTCCTCCCTGCCATCGCTGTCACAGGGACTTGGGGACAGAGGCTCTGCCTTCACTCCCAGCAGGATTGGCTGCCTGCTTCTTGTTCACGAGCTCTTCTCACCTCTGGTGGTGTTGCAGGAAGCTGGACGTGGAGTACAAGGAGCGCATCGCGGCTCTGAAGAACGAGCTCCGGAGAGAGCGGGAGCAGATCCTGCAGCAGGCGAATAAACAGCGGCTGGAGCTGGAGCAGGAGATTGAAAAGCTGAAAACGGAGGAGAATTACACCCGGGACCGCCTGGCCCTGGCCCTGAAGGTAAAAGGGAATCAGTACAGCTGGAGTTTGCTCTGGAAGGAGGGCTGCCCTGAGCAGAGGGGGAGTGGTACTTGTGGAGAGGATGTTATGGTCTGTGTTGAGCTGGCCAGAAGTAATTTAAGCAGCAAGACAGAGGCTTGTCCGTGAGAATTGGTTTTTGGGTCACCTCCATGGGTTGTTCCTTGGTTTCCTAAGGATCCACTTCAAATCTCTGCTGCCATCAAGTGCAGAGTGTGCATGCTGTCAGATGGGCTGACAAGCCTTGCTGGCCCTTTTATTGTCCAGCCAGGAGGTAAAACACTGTGACAACGTTTAAAATACTGCTTTCAAAACAAATAACAAAATCTAAAGCAAACTTGTTACACCTTTTGATCATTTATCCTTAAATCCAGTGCTCGCACTTGCTGTGCCAGGAGCGGGGTTGTGTGTGGATGGATTCACTTGCTGTCTTTGGCTGAACCTTGGAACAGTGTCATGCACCAACTTGACTGGGAGTTACTCTTTTTTTGAACCAGTTAACACATGCTAATGTTTTCCTCCTCCAAATGCTGAGGCTGTTGTGGGGGTTTTGTTTTGATCCAGGAAAACAGCCGCCTGGAGGGCGAGCTATCGGAAACGGGAGAAAAACTGGCCGAGTGTGAAAGTTTGGCAAGCAAACTGCAGAGGAACTTGGAAAATGTCCTGGCTGAGAAGGTAAATCCTCCTTTTCCCACTGGGATTCCAGAATTCAAGCACTTCTCAGTTACTACACTCGAGCTGCCAGTTGAACTCACAGCCAAGGGATCTTGGGGTCCTCATGCAGATGGGACCATGGCACAGCCTGGATTGGTGACATGGATTGCCTTCCAGTAATTTTATTCTAGTTAAAATAGGGAGCCTTAGAATGAAGCAATCATCCTGCAGAACTGCAGGGTTTTTTTTCCCCAGTGTAGAGTTCTGGATAGATCCAATATGCAGGTAGTTTCCAGGGAAGATGATAGGTGAGGAGTTGGGTGTTCCATGGCACCTCTGGTGAAATTTGAGGTGAACAGCTGATCATGGCTGTATTATTCTAAACTCATCAGAATATCAGCTTCTCCAAAGTTATTTGAGTTTATGCATTAACAAACAAAGGTTTGTATGCTGGGATTCCCACCAGGCATCTGTTTTCTATCCTTCTTGAAAGCTTGGGATTATTTTTGCACTGAGATGTGCATATACTAAACTAGAAAACTGTAATCAGAGTGAGCAGGAGAGCTGTGGCAAGATGGCAGACAGGTTTTTTTAGAGTTGTTGCTCATTATTTTCTACTAGCAGGGAAGTAGACTTTATTTAAAATGAAAAAATCAGAGGGGAGAAGGCACAGGCTGCAGGAATGGCATCCAGGCTGTACAGGGCAGGGCTGTTGGGTGGATGAATACCTGGATCCCATTCGTGTCTTTCAGTTTGGTGACCTGGATCCCAACAGTGCAGAGTTTTTCCTGCAGGAGGAGAGACTGGCCCAAATGAGGAGCGAGTACGAGCAGCAGTGCAGAGTAAGTGGAGCCCTGGGCTGAGACCTGGGACCCACCTTCACCAAGAGCATCACAGAATCACTTAAGTTGGAAAAGCCCTCTGAGACCATCAGGTCCAACTGTTCCCCCAGCACTGCCAAGGCCACCACTGACCCATGTTCCCAAATGCCACATCCTTACTGGAAGCAGGAGCACAGAGGGAGTTGGAAAGCACTTTTCACAGAGGCAACTGGCTGAGCTAACACAATGACATGCCCCAAGGGTGGGTGGGGACAGGGTCTACACAGAAACTTGGATATATCTGATTTTGGCTCTAAATTTTACTAGTTTCCAAGCCAGTACTATTTTTTAAATAGATTTACACATACACTTTCTGATGCCTGCTGTAGTACCAGCTCATCTGTTGCCCAGAGAAGCTGTGGCTGCCCCGTCCCTGGAAGTGTCCAAGGCCAGGTTGGAGCAGCCTGGGATAGTGGGAGGTGTCCCTGCCCAGGGCAGGGGGTGGAATGAGATGGTCTCTAAGGCCTCTTCCAACCCAAACCATTCTAGAGTTCTGTGATTTTTATGGTCTGTTCTGCATGATCCTTTTTTAGTCAATGAAGGGTGGCCTTGGCCATGGAAGCAGCACAGCAGCTCTCTTAGGAAATTGCAGTTTAAAAGCAAACATTTTCTAGAAATAGTTATTAAATTGATACTACTTGATATGTAGCTCATTTTGCTGTTTTTGATTTTGGCAGATATGAATCAATACTCAGGGTTCACTTTCTGAGCATTTCAGATCTGTGGAATTCTGTATTTGCACATTCAGGGAGTCATTTCCCTCAATAACTGCTGTTCCTGGAGCAGAGTGCATGGCACTTGGCACAAACACTTGGGATATTCTACTGGCAAGCAGGCAGAAGTACCAGATGGCAAATGCAGTAATGAGGGGATCTCTATCCTAATTTCATCTTTTGCTTCTGATTCGATTTTTTTTCAAGTAGATGCTGTTTGAGGAGGTATTTCTTGACTGTTGGAAAATATTCCTAAGCTGCTATTTGATAAAAGGTCACAGGAAGAAGTGAAAAGGGCTGGAGCACAATGTGCTTTCACCTTTTAAGAATTTTGCATCATGGAATTATCACAGGTTCCCAGAATGGTTCAGGTGGGAAGAAACCATCCAGTTCCACCCCCTGTCATGGGCAGGGACACCTTCCACTATCCCAGGTTGCTCCAAGCCCCATCCAACCTGGCCTGGAACACGTGCAGGGATGGAGCAGCCACAGCTTCTCTGGGCAGTTAACCAGTGCCAGGGCCACCCCACCCTCCCAGCCAATGATTCCTTCCCAAGATCCCATCTAACCCTGCCCTCTGGCAGTGGGAAGCCATTCCCCCTTGTTGTTTTGCTGATAGGAGGATGACTGACAGGATGGATTAATCATGACTCTTTTCCTGCTGTAATTCCCACCTAAATATCTCGTGGTTTGATGGGTTGGATGCTCAGCTTTGGTTCCTTTCACTGAGGCTGCTTTTTCCTTCCTCTCAGGAGCTGCAGGACCAGATTGATGAGCTGCACTCAGAGCTGGAGGAGTACCGTTCCCAAGGCAAAGTGCTCAGGCCTTCCCTGAAAAATTCCCTGTCAGAAGAGTTTGACATTGATATGAAGAGTCATGGCAACAGTGGAATTGAGCCTGACCAAGGTAAACCACATCTGTAGGACCAAGGTCTGTGCTGTAGGGGTTTGTGACAACATCTTAGAGGTAATTCCATAAAAACTTTCCCAGTGAGACTTGATCACCACCTCTGTTTTGGTGTTCAGCGTTAATTTGGAATATGGCTGCTGGACTATTTTCGAAGTTGAAATTAATATTTTCAGTCACTTTTCTGTGTTTGTGATGGGAATTTGAGAGCTGCAAGTAGCAGCCTAAATGAATTTCAATTGATGAAATAATTCTGTTGAGGATTATGTATTTCTATATATTTAATGTTTTTATAGCATTATAAACTGTTACTATCCAATTACTATTTCTAAAGGACTCGGTTCAGAAGACTGCAACCCGTTAAATATGAGCATAGAGGCAGAAATGGCCATTGAGCAAATGAAGGAGCAACATCACAGGGATCTGCATCACCTCAAACAGGAGCTTGAAGACACAGTAAGTGTTGGAAGGAGATGGTCTTTAAGGTTCTTTCTCACCCAAACCATTCTGGAATTCTGTGATCCAAGTAAGAGATGAAGCCTTGCAGGGAAAATCAATATAAGAATCTGATGAGTAAATCAAAACATTCAGTAGAATGACTGTATGAAACTGTATAATACAGAAATGTTGAGAGGGAAACATCTCTGTGGAACATTCTGTGGAAAATTAATAAATCCACCCTGTTTTCCTTTCTGTAGGTGAGCCATTATGAAAAGCAGCTGAATGAGACAAAAGCTTATTGGGAAAAGGAGCAGGAGGATATGAGGAAGAAGTACTCTGAAGAGATGAATGTCATGGAAAAGCAGATAACTGGCCTTAAAAATCAAATAGCAGATCTGCAAGGAGAGGCTGCAGCTCTCAGAGAAGAGCAGGGAAAGCTCAACTGTAAACACAACGACGAGAAAAACAAATTACAAATGTGTTTTGAGGAGGAAAAAGCCAACCTGCAAGAACTGTTGAGGCAGGAGCATGAAGAAGATGTTCGAGCCACATTAGAGCAGGTAAACGAGAAGTTCAGTCAAGAACGGGAAGAACTGATTCAAAACAGTGTCTGGGTGGAAGAAAAGGTGAGAATGCTGGTGCAGAGGCTGCAGGAAGAGAAGGCAGAGCTGGAGCAGGGCTTCCACGAGCAGCTGAAGAGGGTGGCAGAGGTGCATGCCCTGGAGAAGGAAGAGCTCCAGCAGGAGCTGCTGAGGAAGCACGAGCAGGAGCTGGAGGAGGAAAGGTGAGGGTCTGGTGGTGGATGGGGTTGGTCGTGGTGTGCGTTGACCTCCATGGCTTGGTGTGGTGACTGGGATGAACTTGATGCAGAAACAGCTCCTGACATTTAATTCCAGGTGTTCTGACTGTACAGTGCTGTTCCCTCTTTAATTCCACAACACTGGGCTGCTCACCGGGGTTGTTTTTTCTTTCTCCTGTCCTTTCTCAAGCAGATATTTATATTAATTCTTAGCTCACCCAGAGGCAACACTAGTGTTAAAGCATAACCAGGTGTGATTAACTTAAGCTGTGTTCAGGATCCTTGTGCTTTACAAATCCCTGCTTTGCCCTTCTAAGACATTTGGGTTTTCAGAGTTCCTGGCTGAAGGAGGAAAGGGATGGCTGGGAAATGCTTTCAGCCAAGATCAAGTGTTAGAAGAAACTGAAACCATCCTGGGCTAATGGGGGTAAGAACATCTGCCCCCCCTAGAAAAACTGAGCACAGGAACCGAAGGGCACATATTGCACATGAAACATTTTCTGAGGGCATTTCATGTGTTGTTATTTTTCTAAGGAATTTAGCTATTTATACTTGAAGTTTAGCCAAATTGCCTCAAGTTTAACCTTGTCTCTCAGAAACACTCATCCAGTAGTATGAAACCCAGTGAAAAATTCCTTTTCCAGCTTGTTTTATTCAGCCTAAAAAGCCATTTCAATCCCTTTGAGGTAGCCCAGAGTTTAGTAATATTTTATATTAACCGTGTTTAGGAAAAAAATGGCAAGTGACTATAACAGAAGAGCATCTCATGCACAAAGTCAGTTTTCTGTGGACACACAAACTCTCGTGAATAAGTATGAAGAAACCCTCCAAAGTCTGGAAGGACGTTACCAACGAGAGCTGCATGAACTTGCTGAGCAGCAAAGAGAGGAGAAATCCCAGTGGGAATTTGAAAGGGATGAAATTGCTCAGGAGGTCGCTGAAGCCCAAGAGCAGCTGAAGGAGAGTTTGGCAAATGAAAAGGCTGTTTCTTCTGCCCTGACCCAGGAGAGAGATCTCCTGGAGAAGAACTTCAAGGAAGAAGTGAACAAGCTGGTGTGTGAGAGGGAGCAGCTTGAGAAGGAGCTGCAAGACCTGAGGAACACTACTGAGGAGCAGGAGAAAAAGCTGAGTGAGAAAATAGCCCAACTCAAAAATGACCATGAAAAAGAGCTAAAGGACAAAGACAAGCAAATATCCACCATGGAGGAAAATGGGAAGCTGGTTAGGCAAAAGCTGGAGAGACTGGACAGTGAGCATAAGCAAGAGAAAGAGGAGCTCAACTCCAAACTTCTTGCTCTGGAGAGCTTAAACAAAGACATTTGTGTAACAGCAGAGAGAGAAAAGACCGAGATGAGCTTGGAAATCTCGGCCCTTGAAGAGAAAATAGAGAAATTACAGTGGGAGACCCATAGTTTTTCCGCCCTGCAAAGCTATTACAGGGCCCTGGAGAGTGAGTATGCAAAAGCCAAGAGCAAGATCGCTTCTTACCCTGACACAGCACCTCTGGGGGAGGATGCAGAAGTTCTCCAAAACCTGCAGAAGGTGCATGAGCAGGCCGTGAAGGAGAATGTCAGGATGGCTGCCCAGATCCTCAGGCTGCAGCACCGGCTCCGAGCAGCAGAGATGGAGTCCCCACGACCTCCCAGTCCTGGCTGCTCTGGCTCAGAGCCAGAGGAAATAGATCCCAGTTTTGATGAAGGGTTGCCCAGTGATTGCCAAGATGCAGAGAAGGGAATGGACTCTCACGTCTATCTGCCTGTGGAGGCTGATAGTACAGACCTGGAAGAGATGACAGAGGCGGATTCAGATTTGGAGGAAGGATGTGTGAAACCCAGAGCAGGCAGCCACACGTTCAGGGCACAGGGGCGTTGGATGCAAGGAAGTCAAGCAGCTCTGGATGCTGATGGCAATCAGGATTGTGACAAGGACCAAGAGCTGCTTTCTTGGGTGCCTCTGCTGCCAAAAAAGAGAGGTCTTGAGAAGGTTCCCGGAGCAAAACCACTACACAACGATGCTAAACTGCAGAAGTTTCATCCACTAAATGGCAGAATAGCTCCCAAAAACAAAGGGTTTGTTTCTGATGCTTTGAGGCTCCAGGTTGAGCTTGAAAAGGCTGAAGAGCTGAGTGAAGCCTCTCTCCTGCTGGATCATGCTCCTGGATCAGCAAATGGTGATCTGAAGAGCGTAATTGCTCAGATTTGGAAAAGAGTGGAAGAGTTAGAAGACCGATCCATGGCACAGGCTGAACTTCTGTCTCTACAGGAAGAAATTCAGGTAGAAAATGAGGAACTGAAAGCTGAAATGATGCAGTTAATTGAAAGGAATAAAGTGCTAGAAGACAACCTGCATAGGCTGAGGAACCTTGATTGCAAACGAGAAGGAAGTGAGCTGGAAAGCGTCAGGTTCAAAGGGGAAAACACTCAGCTCCTCCAAAAAGTCAAAGAATTGGAAGATGTCCAAGACCAAGACGCTCAAGGAAGCACAGGTGTGCACAGGGACACAAGAGGGGGGAAGCTGGAAGAACACCCAGCAGAGTTTAAGGGTCAGCAACACAATGCCCGAAGCGACGGCGTGGTGAGAGGAGCGTTGGTGGAGAAGAGGGAGCTGCCAGAGCCCAACAGGAAAGAGAAGGCGGCTGCTCTGGGCATCCCAAACTCCATGTCCTTCCACCACGAGGGAGAGGAGAGGAGTGCAGTGACACAGGGACTGCAGAGCACCTGCACTGAGCTGCAGCAGAAGGTTGATTCTCTGAGGTAACGTAACCCGCCGTGCCGTAGGCACACTAACCCCGCGTCCCACCCGCCGCTCCGCACGCTGCTCTCGCCTCCTGCATTAACCACTGTAGTTTAACTCTGAGTAGCAAACAGTGCCCTGGACTCTTAACTCCTCTAATCGTGGATAACGACCGCTGGAATAAATAAATTGTGTGTGACTTCTCTCCCTTGGCCGTGACCTAACCAGGAGCGACCTGCCGGCTGCCCGCGGATGTAGTCACAGTGTGTAGTTTATAACACAGAAAAACCCTTCCTGTGTTTTCCATGTCCAAAATCCACGGTAACACTTCCAGAATGCTTTTAGCTCTTACTAATATCACTTCACTCCGTTTGTTCCTTTCCTAGTCCTGACTGTTGCTCGGAATGCTTAAATTGCTCCTGTTTTTCACAGTGGTTCAGTTAATGCGAGGGAATTATGCTAATTTGAAATGCTAAAAGGCTTCTCTCTTCCTCAATATTTAAGTTAATACTAGGGAAATATAGTGATTTTTTTTTTCCCCCAGTTAGGAACTTACCAGGTGTGTGATATGGTAAATAGCATTTATAACACAGAGAATATCAGTTTTTACCTTCTTGTTTTTAACTGCTGCATTTCAGCAAGGGTTGTTTTTTTTTATGGATAAAGTGGCTACACATGGCTTAATTATAGTTCAGTATTTCCTGCAGGAAATGGTTCTTTCAGGTGTTGTACCATGGCTAAATTATTTCTGTACAGTAGCCTGAGGACAGAAAAGGCACTTTTCAGCAGTGCTGCTCCCAGAATTCTGGGTTCCAGTTGGGGAAACAGCTCACTCTCCTGGAAATCTGCATTACATGGTGTTAATCTTATTTGTAACTTAAGGACTTAAAGAAACTACTTAGACTTTAACTCACTTGAGCTGTACAAAAACATGCAAAAAGCCCCTTTCTAATGAACTGAGCTCTTACTAATAAATGTAAAATACAAATGTACTATTTCTACATAAAACAAGTCAGTTGTAGCCTTGTTTTGAAGCACTGCAGGTAGCTCAGGCTTGTGGGATTTTTTTCCTCCCTAGACGTTGCACAGAAACTGTTCTCATGGTCTCATTTCTCTGCCACAGATGTGAAGCTGAGAAGCTCCGAGAAGAAAATGCTGTTCTGAAAAACGAAGTGACTTTTTTAAATGAGGAAGGAAGTGCTTCCAGCCTGAAGCTGAGGGAGTTAAATGGATCCCGAGAGGAAATGAGGTGAGAATTCCATGAGGCATGTACACTTCAGGCTCTTACTGCAGTGCAGACACTATGGGTTCATCCCTTCACGTGTGAGAAATTCTAGAAGTCTGAAATGAGCTTATTTCATGGTCCTGTTGGAAAATCCAGCAGGTTGACAGGCTATTCCTCATCCTTTTCCCTGCCCATTCCTAGAGCCAAGCTTAGCTGCAGGCACTGAGATGACCCAGTAACACACACAAGCACAGCACCTACTTAGGAGCTGACCTGGTGCAATTATAGGCAGGGAAAGGTATCTGTGACAGATCATTCCAGTGATTTGGTCTTTGGCAAGTACAGAGCCATCTGTGATCCTGGGATTCTTTCCCCCCTCTGGAAAAGACCTCCAGGGGGTACCTTGAGGGACTGAGCACTTGCCAAACTTAGGCAAAACACTGATGCTGAGCAGTAACTAAATATCCAGAATTACCTTCTCTGGCAACAGTGAAAAAACAGCCCATTCTTGGAATCATGGAAAACCACTAAGGTTGGAAAAGACCTCCAAAATATCAAGTCCAACCATTCCCCCAGCGCTGCCAGGTCCCCCACTAACACACATTCCCAAGTGCCACATCCACACATTAAGACACTCCCAAGGATGGGGACTCCACCACTCCCCCAACTTGAGACTGTGTCCTCTTGTCTTATCTTAATATGTTAAGTGATTTGAATGTTAATGAGCTTTCATTTCTCTTTAGGCAAAAGATAGAGGCTGTGAGAAAAGAGAAAGTGGCTGTACAGAAGATGGTTGACAACCTGAAAAAGCAGGTGTGTGGTCAGAGCCCAGAATCTTCTCTGGAGAAACCATCACTGTGTAAAAGCTGTTAATTAGATGGTCACAAAAGCAGCAGAAAATGACCATTTTATAAATTTAAACTTTTTGATAACTGTTCTTATCACCTCCTTGGGTTGATTTGGGGCTTGTCTGACCTGTTCAGAAGACAACAGCTGTAATTATTCAGCTTACAGCTTGAGAGTACTTTCCATAATCAACTTGGACAGTTTATTTCATAGAAATATAAAGTTTAAATCTTTGTTTTGTAGTCTTTGTTGGGTAATGCTTTGCAGAAGTCTGTGGGAAACAGAGATGATGTGACTCAGCCTCTACTTACTTCCCAGCTGGCTGAGTCTAGGAATGCTGCCAGCTATATCCATGTGATTGCTACTTTAATTTTAAGGGTGGTTTGTAATACTGGGCAAAGTAGATGGTTTAAGTAGCTTTTGCATTCATGTCCCTCTTAGTATTGCTTAGGAAAATTCTTCTTACTCAGAATAATCTACAAGGATAACCCTGAAAAGCCACATCAGCATGGCAAAGGGAAGGAGGAACAGTGGTGTGTGCTGGGTGACTGACCTAACTGGTCTAATTAGAGCCAATTAGCTGGTCAGAGTCACTGCTGGAGTGACACTTGTCTTTAATCATCTTATTAGAAAGGAAATATTAAAAATCTTATTCCCAGTGGAAAATCAGTCACTGCTGACAGTGCTGTCCCCACTCAGGTGGCAGATCTCAAGACCAGGAACCAACAGCTGGACTCTGAAAATACAGAACTTAGCCAGAGGAACTCCAAAAACCAAGCAGATGTGCAGGATCTTAATCAACAGCTGGCAAGGGTTCTCAAGCAAAAAGAGAGTGAAGAGGGAAAATGCACTCTGGAAGAATGGGAAAAGGAGAGACTGGTACTGAAAGAGGAACTGGAAAAGTCAAAAATAAAGGTATGGATTATACTGGGACAGTTGAACTTCAGAGTGCTGTGGAACTGGCATCCCTGTCTTGGGATATGTGTGGGGTTTCAAAGCTCAGCTTTGCTAAGTACTAGCTTAAACATTCCTGCACGTGGCAGGAAGGAAATCATGGCAGCAGCCAAAAGCCAGGAAGTAAAAGTGTTCACCCCATCCCTGCACAATGGAGCTTAGTGATGCCAAATATTTCCCTGCCTTGCCCAGCATGGCTGTTGTGCCATCCCAGCTCTAACCAGTGTCCCTGGCTGCAGCATCCTCTGCTTAACCTTTGGTGTACTCTGTGAGTCTCCCAAATTGAAATCTGAGCCTCTTACTTTTTGCAGTCATCAAATCTGGTGTCATCCTTGGAGATGGAGGTGTCAAAAATGAAGGTTCAAGCTCATCTACTGGAGCAGGAGAACCACATCCTCAAGCAGGAGCTGGAGAAGACAAAACAGGTGTGGCATCCTATTGCTCAGAGAAGCTGTGGCTGCCCCATCCCTGCAAGTGTCCAAGGCCAGGTTGGATGGGGCTTGGAGCAACCTGGGACAGTGGAAGGTGTCCCTACCCATGGCAGGGGATGGAATGAGGTGGGCTTTAAGGTCCTTCCAACCCAAACTGTTTTGTGATTGTATTTAAGTGCCACCAGATAATTCTCACCATCTCTTAATGTGTCCTGGGTTGGAAATAGGTAATTTCTTTAAAGATCCTAAAATAAGGGAATATAAATCCTCATGAAGCAGCCTCAGGGTGCAATGCAGAATTGTTCAAATAAGGTTGAGCTGTCTTGCTTTGCTAAATGGTATTTGGGAGTGGTGGATCTACAGAGAGGCTTTGGTAAAGACAAAGATTTAAAGCTCTATCAAGGAATAGAGGGGGCACATGGGATCCACAGGAGGACATTTCCCTGTGTAAGAGGTGAGTGATAACCCATATAGCTGCATTTAAGGAGTGAGCTTTTCCAGAATACCTTCTGAGAGAATTCCTATTGCTAAACCCATGTGGAGCAAGCAATGTCTCCCAATGTCTGAGGAGAATTTCCTGGAGGTTTGTTATCTCCTGTATTAAGCACAGTTCAACTGGCTGTAAATATACACTAATAAACATAGATAATGAAGGCTACAAAGGAGTCACCCCCCTGGCTAGGCCTCCACAAAGTCATTTTCTGGGCAGTGTAAAACACTCATTTAAGGAGCCAAATGCTCAGGGTCCATAATGGTCTTAAAAAGCAAAAGCAGCTGAGGCCTGTTCAGTAATGAGTGAATTGTGGCTGGAGTGTAATTACAGGCAGGAGATAAGTGGGAGAAGGCAGAGTGCTCATCTGGGAAAAGGATCAGAAATCAGCAGTGCAGTGGTTTTCCCTCCATGTGTTTTAATACATGTCAGTTTAGATTAGATATTGAGGAGCAATTCTTCCCTGGGAGGGTGGGGAGGTCCTGGCACAAGTTGGGCAGAGAAGCTGTGGCTGCTCCATCCCTGGGAGTGTTCAGGGCCAGGTTGGAGCTGCCTGGAATAGTGGGAGGTGTCCCTGTTTTATTCCAGGGGGATTGGGACTAGACAGCCTTTAAAGGTCCCCTCCAACCCAAACCATTCCATGGCTTGCATCCCAAATTCTGCAGCAGCACAGAACTGCAACTGTGAGGGGTTTGTTTTCCACAGCTGCCCAGATGCCCTGAGCTCTCTGACCTTCAAAATGAAGTTTCAAGCTTAATTACTAGAAATGAAAAGCTGCAGAAAGAAAAAGAAGCCCTGAGCGAGGAATTGAACAGATGTATTGATAAGGTAAGAAAGAACTGCAAATCCCCATCACTACATGCTGTTAAAATTCTTCTGTCATTATCTGTATTACCATAACCTGTAAAACTACTTTGGATAATGTTTTTTCTTACCCCCCAGGCCAGATAAAGGTTTAATTGCCACTGCCTGTGGGTTTTTTTATCTCAGCTGGTCTTAGAGAGGAAAGCTTAAATTCTGGAGCACAGCTTTACTGTAGTTTGATTATGTAGAAAATTCCAAGCATTGCAAGGAAGAGAAGCCTGTATATAAATGCTGCAGCAGGACAAGGAAGACAGTGTTCTTGGAATTCATTGCAACTTTAACATACTGTGACTTTGAACTAGAGCAGAGAGTAACTGATCCTATTGTGTGGAAATTTGGGCTGGGACCTGAGGGGTCTTTTGCTTCCCTTGTGTAGCTTTTAACTCCCTTGGGGTTAACTCTTGAAGTCAGTCTGAGTTAGGGAAATTGCTGAGTGAGGCTTCCCCATGGAATCTCATTGCAGGTAGCTCAAGTCAGCTGCCTGGAGAGTGCAATTGGCAGCTTGAAGCAGGAGCAGAAATCCTGGGAGCAGCAGAGTCAGGCACTGAAAGCACAGCTCACCATCTCACAAGAAAAGGTATAAAATAGTGATTTTTCTTTTTTGTTACAGTCCTAGATAAAAGCATCTTGATCATCTCTCATAGTGCTTTTGTTTCATTAAAGCCCCCTTTTGATATGTGCAGAGATGTCATGCAGCTGATGGCTGCTTTGATGGGCTTTCAAAGTGATGCTCTTAAAGGACAAGAGGAAACTTCTAAATGAAACAAGGGTCTTTTTCCCCCCCTTCAGAGAACAAGCAAAGCTGTTTGGCAAAAGTAACTTGGGTGTAGATGCAAATTCTTCCTGCCTGGTTATTCCTGAAATACTGCAGAAACTTTCCTCCTGCTCTCCTGGTGCAGGTTTGTCTCTCCCAAGGCAGGAGGGGGGTGAGTGGCTGAGCATATCTGGAGTTTCTCCTTGGCCATTGGCTGCCAGGAAGAATAAATAATTCAAGGAAAATCTCTTCTGGCACATCACAGTGAATGTTCAGGGCTGCTGTTAAGTGCAGCATTGTGGCTGTATTCCAAGTGGATGGCTGCTAACTGGGAGCACAAAATTGGAAAATAATGTAGAGTTATAGACTTGTAAGGTTGGAAGAGCCCTCTAAGTCTTCTGAGCCCTCCAGTCCTTAATCCAGCACTGCCAAGGCCACCTAGCCCTTGTGCCCAAGTGCCACATCCACAGGGCTTTTCAATCCCTCCAGGAATGGGGACTCCACCACTGCCCTGGACAGCTTGGTCCAGGCCTGGACAACCCTTTTACAGGAGAAACTTTCCCTAATATCCAGCCTAAATCTCTCCTGGCACAAATTGAGGCCATTTCCTCTTGTCCCCTTGTTCCCTGGGAGCAGAGCCTGACTCCCACTTTGGCTCCAACCTCCCATCAGGGACTTGGAGAGAGCAATAAACTCAGTTTAGCATTTTCAAAGGGGACTGTCAGTGTTGTCTCTGATGGAAGGGGTGAGGAAGGTATGCTAAATATTTGTGAGACCTGCTCCATGCACAGGTAGAGCAAAGCCAAGCTGATTCTTGCTCATTGCAGGTTCAGAGCCTCGATGAAACACTGCAAAGCACCAACCTCCAAATGTCCCGACTGAAATCCAACTTACAGGTGACACAGCAGGAGAAGGAGACCCTGCAACAAGAAGTGATGTCATTGCACAAGCAGCTGCAGGACACCAGTGAAAAGGTAAAGGGCTTCAAGTGCCTCAAAAGTTAACTATAATTATTGTATGTTGTGTATAGTGTGCAGGTTTTAAACTGGTTTTTAAAAAAACATTCGAATTTTAAGTCTTGAACACAAGGATCAGTCTCCATCTTTCCCTGAAAGAAACCTTTTGCCAAAAAAACCCCACCCAAATCCATGAACAATGTATAAATTTACACCTTTCAACTCTAAAAGTTGGAACACTAAATGACTGAGGATATAATTTGCAATCAAACTTGGGTTTGAAAGGTACACGATTATAGCAGCCTCTCTTAACTAATGAGGATTTGTAGCTGAAGGAGGTTGTAGCCAGCAGTCTTGGGATTAGTATGATGAATTCAGTTGGTAATTTGGCTTATTTGCCATGTAATTAAGGAATATTTAATGTCCATATGGAAAAGAGGCTGTTTCAGAACTGTACAACAGGAGCTAAATTAGAGCTATTACTGAATAATATATAATACTGACTTCTATTTTGCCCCAAACAGAGCACAAATTGCTCTTTTTGTGGTGTTGAACTCTGTGCACTCCTTCTGCACACAGTTATTAGCTATGACTTCACTGAAGGAAAGCATTTGGCTTTTGCACATGGGGTTTCCTAGGGGAACATGATGTGTGGGCTGGGAGGCAAATGGGAATCCTGCGACTTTAGAGTCTGCAGTTAACAAAAGTCTGCTTAAAACCCACCTGAATAGAGGAAATATCTGCTTCTTTGTTTAAGGCCTAACCCTGCAATTCTGTCTGTCTTAAGAATCGGGTTCTGGAAGGGGCTGTGCCTTCCCCAGGGCTGCAGGACCAGCAGGGCCCAATGCACTGGGATGAACTGGACCAGCCCACGGAGCAGGAGCAGAGGCTGCTCAGGCAGGAGAAGGAGAGGCTGGAGAGGGAGGTGCAGAGCACTAAAACAGACTTGGCTCACTCCAGGGAGAAGGTAACCAGCACAAGGTGACAGATCATGGAAGGGCTGGGGTTGGAAGTGAGCTCTGGAGATCCTCCAATCCAACTCCCTGCTCAAGTGGGATCATCCAGAGCAGTTGGCACAGGATCATATCCAGGCAGGTTTTGAATGTCTCTGGAGAAGGAGACTCCACAGCACTCTTGGGATATTTCCCTTATGGAAGTCCTGATAACTCTTATCCAACATTCTGGTCTGACTTCCAGTTAACACCCTTTCATCCTAACGTTCTACTTGTGCAGTTTCTTGGCTCACATTGTTAGGCAGATTATGGGGAGGAGGAAGAGGAAAAAAAAGGACAAGATGCTCAAAGCTAAAATGTGAAAAATACCCCAGAGTTTCCCAGAGAAGCTGTGGCTGTCTCATCCCTGGAAGTGTCCAAGGCCAGGTTGGAGAAACTTGGGATAGTGGGAGGTGTCCTTGCCCATGGCAGGGGGGTGGAATGAGATGGGCTTTAAGGTCCCTTCCAACCCAAACCAGTCTGGGACTCCATGAATCCCAAATCAATTGACACTCAGTATTTTAGATGAATGTAGATGGAATTATTTTGAATGTAGATGCAATTATTTTGAATGACCTGGAACATCTTTCCACATTTAATCTTCTGTGATCTCTTTAGATCCGACAGCTGGAATCTACAATCCTGTCCCTAAAGCACCAAAAGCACCAGAGCCAGTCAGGGATTGTCAAAGCCATAGAGCAGGAGAAACTGAGCTTGAAGAGGGAGTGTGAGCAGCTTCAGAAGGAGCTGTCATCTGCCAACAGGAAGGTTAGTTTTGGATGGTGAAGTAATAAGCTGGAACTGTCTTTTACTGACTTCTGTGCTCTTTGTCCCTTAAAAATCCCTGTCCCAAGGGGCTGACTGTGCTCTGCATCTGCAGATGCTTTGTGACACCCCTTCTGGCAAAGCATTACACTTGTCCAAATGCTCAGTGTGGTCAGTCTTGAATTGCTTTTATATTTAATGGTTCATGACTTGAGTATTGCAGAGAAAAAAAGAAAAAAACAGATAATATAACCAACTGCTATTTTTCTAAGGAATCTTCTTGTCTCTGGTAGATCAGTCAGATGAATTCCCTTGAACGTGAACTGGAAACCAGCTCAGAAAATGAAGGGCTGAGAAAAAAGCAAGTCAAGCTGGATGATCAATTAATGGAGGTACTTCTCAATCAGTGTTGACTGCTGGGCTTTATCACTTAGACCCTATGAATTTATTTTAAAATAATTTCTAGATGTGCAGGAGCAGAGAGAACTAATTGAAACTAGAGGAATTAATCTCTCCTAATGCTTAACCTCATGTTCCCTGACCAAGATATGAGTGTGACAAGTATTGTGGTCCATCAAAGCTTCAGATATAAAATCAAATAGCAAAGAAATTTGTTTCTGTGCCTGAGGCAAGGCTAACACTTTCCTCTTTCTTCCTAAAACATGTCAGGATTCCTAACTAATATTTGTGTGATGCTGTTCTTTATGTAGAAACCTGCTCTTATTTATTGAGGGAGTATTAAGCCTTGTTGTCTTATCTAGATTGTGATAAAATATCAATTTACAAATTTACTGGTAATTTCAAGGCATGAGTGAAAACTTCAGCTGAGATTCTTTCAAAGCCTGCAAATTATACTGGATATTAAAACTATAATTCTGAGGAATCCTTGGAAATGGGCAAATCTTAAATATGTTTAATGTGAACCTTAAGGTCAGCCCCCACCTCTGAGTTGTCACATCCTGAGTTTAAAATATCATATGAAAAAGAAAATAACCCCACACAATTTGGCTTTTCCTATAAATCAAAGCATCTTCTGGATGAGGCTTTTACAGCACTGCTTATTAAAAGACTTGATGTTTTTCATCAAGACAGCAAATGGGAAACATTATGCTGAATATACGATGTAATTAGTTATAAAACTGTAAAAACTTGATTAGTAAATATGAGGTCTTGACAGGTTAATGAAAAGGCTGCTTATATTCCCTGTGCTTTTATTTACATAGTCTTAATTAAGCTTTGGGAAAATGCCAGACACTGTTAAACCCTTTAGCATAAACACCAAGCAGGGAATTGTGTTTTCTCCTAGAATGTGTATTGCAAACACACAGGACTTTGTTCCCTCTGTTAACATTTTCCAGGCAGGTGTGCATAACGTTTGTGACTTCTAACTTTCTCTTTTGTGCCTATTCTCCTTTTGTTCATGGCTAACCTGGCTAGAACTCAGTGGTTGGAACTAGCAGAGAAGGGTGCAGTTCTCTTTCTGAAATAGTGTGTGAAGGTAGAGCAATAATTTTTAATGTCCCACCATGGCATGGAGAAAACATTTATTTTTTTTATGGCTTTTTTTTTTTTATTCCATGCATCTTTAAAGGAGCCACTATTCATTTTAATGTTTATTTTTGACTTTGACAACAGCACTATGTCCTGCAATGTGACTTTGTGCCCCAAGAAGCTGCACATTTGTGGGGCACTGCCATAAAAATGGGTAGGAAAAAATGCAACTGAGGTCCAAAGAATTAAAATTGAAACAGAGAAAATGAAAAGTGGCTTCCTACTAACCCCCACTGACTGTGAGGTTTGAAAGTGTTTGCATATTTACCTCTGGTACCTGCATGCTTGTCCTCCAGACTCTCCTTAAATTAACTGATCCATGATCCCCCTCGACATCATCCCAATAGTTTAGAAAGTTCATTGTTGCTCCATTTTCTTCCACAGATGAACACAGCAGGAGTTATACTGTTTTCATTGTTGTTTCATTGATATGTATTTTTAAGATGCTGTTAACACTGATTAACTGTTCCTTCATTAGATACCCAAGTGCTTCACATGACAGGAATCCTGAAATTCCATCAAATAATTTCCACTCTTTATATTGTCAGGCAAAGAGCAGCTCCTTTACAGACAAATTGATTCAAGAGAACCCCCCAGATAACTTAAAATACTACAAATAGTTTTATTTTGCAGTATTTATAAACCTATTTTCTGTTTGCCTAGGCCAGCAGAGAGGGCTAGAAAAGCTAAACCATTGGAAAATAAATTTGTAGTTATAGATGAACTCAGGAACTGAAAAGTGATTCCAAATTAGGCCTTAATTTTACTGGTTGTGAAAAGGAAATTATCTTAATTTTCCTTTCACAAGTGATTTTAATCTTGTGCCTTTTCCTAAGGGAACAGGTGAGAATTTATGGTGGGATCACCTGGGGAAGAAATTATTAATGTCATAAAAACTCAAGCTGCAAATCAGCTTGTCTGAACCATGGATTTTTACTGTACAGGTCTAGAGTTTTTTAGTATTATTAACCATTACAACTGTGACTTACTTACCTGGGTGTTACTTTAGAAAAACTCTATTTTATGTGGTTATCCTATTTCTACAGTTAGTAGTAACCATAAGGAAAGCTATATAGGGCTTTAAATATTGAATTTAATGTGGCAGCTGGCATCAAATTGCTGAAGTCATCATCATAGATGACACTGGAAATTTGCTGTGCTTTGAGAATGTTCTCTCTCCATCCTAAATTAAAGACTAGAAATAATCAGCACAACTTTATTGCTTTTATTTATAAGCAGATACTATTTTCAGAAGGGCTGCTGAGATCAAGGTGAAAATTAAAAATAGGAAATTACAAAGGACTATTAAGCCAGAGCTCACATAGGCCAACTAACCTTTGCCAGGAATCCAGTGAATTTGTGTGATGAATCAAAGCTCACATTCCTTTAGAACCGCACGCATCTGCCTTTTGATTTCCCCTTGGAAAAAGCTGCTCAGCTTCTCTTCCCGAGTTCAGGCTTGTTTTTCTGTTGCCTGCAAGAAATGTGAGTGTGACCTGCTGCCTGGGGGTCCCTGGGATACCCAGCAGTGCTGATGGGTGGCTCTTTCCCCCCCTCTCCAGATGCTGCACTCCAGCTCCAGCGGGATGCGTAGCCAGGGCTCGCATTCCCGGGAGCTCCGGCAGCAAGGCTGTGCCACGGTGCCCAAGGAACAGTTCCTGCAGCTCCAACACCAGCTCCTCCAGGCTGAGAGGAGGAGTCAACGTCTCCAAGAAGAGCTTGAAGGTCGACCCTCAGAGACAAACATGCAGCAGGTAAAGCTCTCCTCGATCCGGAGGTGGCGGCTTGGGCGAAGGGGACCTGGGTTGGTTGTCTTGGGTTTCCAGTTCTGATGAGATCCTTTCTCTGTTTATGCCAGTTCAAAAATTAAAATTCATCTCAAATGTGTGTACAAAATTATTTCATGGAGAATGTTTAGCCTGAGCCATAGCTTCATTCTGAATGTTTTTGGAATCAGAACCACTCCCATCACACTCCAACTGGCTTTTCTCCTTCTGTGTTCATAGGGGAGGCTTCTCTTGGTTCTTTATTTAATGTCCATACCTAAACCTATTACTTTTAAAAATACATCACAGGAAATATTCCACAAGCACTTACCCACCACATAGAATCCTAAGTTGGGTTGTTGCTGCCACGTGGAATTCTATCAGAATACCAACAAACTCATCCTTTGTCTAAGGTCAGTCTTCATGATTTTGGCCATAAAACAAGACATTGTTTGGACAACACAGTTACTGTTATAGAGAAACTCCAACCTTGGCATTTCTGAGGAAAACCAATTCCAAGGAAAATTAATTATATCCACTGCCCTTATTGGGCAGAGTCACTTTTAGTGTTGTTTTGATATTTATTTTTTATTGTTGCATTATTTTAGTTCAATTATAGGTAATAGGTAGAAAATTTTGCACCTCCCACCTAAAAATAAAGCTTGAGACTAAGCTTGCCAAATTATCCTTGTCTTCAAAAAGTAATTGACTCTAGATCTCTAAAGCTTTGGCTCAGGCCATAGGTCTTTAAAACAATATTATCTTATGAAGAAAGATAAAGATCTAAATAACTTAGATAAAATAGTTGAATTTCTGTTTCTCTTAGATTAGATTTCTTTAGATTAGATATTTATTTAGATTAGATTTCTATTTAGATACATAAATCAGATAAAATACTATTAAATAATCTGTTAACAGAAAAAACTCTTCTACATTTTAAACTCACATTGCAGTTACACCTAAAAACAAGATGGCCAAGACTTTTAATCTCAAAAATCTCTGAACCTGGTAATGGGGTATTCCAGGAAAAGATATTTTTTGGAGAGAGTATATACAGTAAAGAACTCTTAAAAAGTTTCCAAAATATGGAGGAAAATTGTTTAAGAAAGGCCTAAAATCCAATTGTTCCTTTTAGAGAAACCCAAACTTAAAACCAAATAACATAAGGATAAGCAGAAATAAATTCATTGTGAGGCTCTGCCCTTTTCACAAGGGCTGATGGCCTTGGTCCCATCCCATGGAGAGCTGGAAGGTGCAGTTTCATTTAGGAATCAATAAAAGGCAAGTTGCAGCAGTGGCAGCTGCAGCTGAATGTGCTGAGAGTTGCCTGAGGAGTGATGACTTGGTAATTTTGCTTTTGAAAGCCTGAGAAACAATCTGCAAACCAGTCCCATCCTGCAACTGGTAGTTCTAGAGAGAAATCATTTCATTTCCTGTAAAAAAGCTTTCATTCTGGAAAGCTTCACCAATTTAATAATATCTGCAGAGAGGCTTTGCAAAGATTTGCTGTCCAGGCACTTACTCCTTTTAATTTTGCTTTTTTGCCTTAGAGTGAGTGGATGTTCTGGTTTATAACAGCTTTTTTCATGGGCTTTGCTAGTTAATTTTATAAATCATTATCAAACACGTGCATTCTACAGCTCTAAACAAGACCAAGTTTGGTTTAGTTTGTCTCAACGTTCCCATTTCTGTGAGCACATCCTGCTTTAATTCTCATGTTGATTTTTCTTTGCCATCCTGATTCCCAGGCTTAACATTTAGCTGAGTTTATGTCCATTTTAATGTCCCTTTTAGCACCTTGAAAACTTGCATCCTAATCCCTCTCCATCATCTTTCCACCAGTGAGTACAAGGTCAGGTTATCTCCTTGCTTTCTGTGTAAAATTAATCACCTAGTTCTCCTGCTGCTTTGCACTTTGCAGCTTTCTTAGATCCTGAGGTATCCAGTTATCCCCCCCCTTTTTTTTTTAATAGAATTATTTTGTGTTCAACCTGCTCTGCAGTTTTCATTGGCTTTTGATCACAGTGTGTTCTCATTCATTTGACAGTCAGTCTTGAGTTATTTTGCTCCAAAGGCTGCTGCCTTCTGCTGAAATTTCACTAAATTATATTAAATTATAACTCCTGAGCTGTTCCTATTGTGTTGACCTGTCTGGACTCTTCTGAATTCCCAGTGACTGTTTCTGCTGTGTCTGGTGCTGTGATTTTTACCTCATTTTCCTTGCTCAAAAACTAGATTTGGGAGCCTGTGAATAACCCACTATTTCCCAGAGGTCTCCTAGAACCAACTAAAAATTTTCTTTAGGCTACTCAGAGTTGCTCAACTTGCCCTTTTTTCAGCTCTTTATTTCAAATTTTATAGAATGACAGGATGTGCTGAGTTTGAAGGGACCCACAAAGCCCTTGACCAGCTGCTTGTTCACTCTGAGAGTAAAACTTGGAACTGGGTTTAAAATAGAAAATGTCAGAGTTTTCAAAGCTCAGTTGGGCCACCTTTTTTCACAAATGCTGTTTGGCAAATATATATATTTATATATATATAAATATTTTATATCTGTATCCACACATATATAATGTATGATGAGATTATGTACAATGAGATTTTTTAACATATATAATGTATCATGATATTTTCCATATTTATAAAATGTATGATGAGATTTTATGTATCTATATGTATTATATAGCTATCACACAGAGATTTTATATGGTCACATATGGTGGCAGATCACTTCCCCTAAGAAAACTCTGGCTTTGCTAATTGCAACCAATCACTGCCCTCAAAAAAAAATGCCTCAAAACCCTGGAAGAGCCACTTCAATCTAGAAAACACCCCCCTGAACCCCTAATCCTCATATTTAGACAGACATAACCCACGATATTCTGCATGTTCTCTCTCTTTTTTATATATATATGTGTGTGTGTGTGTTTTTATTTGTCCTGTGCTGCTTGCTTCGCTTGTATGGGTGGTTTGCTTTGAACAGATGTATTTTTGGGATGAGGAAGAACCCTGGATCCCAGGGTGAAGTGTCCCACTTCCCTTCTTTCTCCAGGCCTTGCTACCGGAGCAGCGAGCAGTGCACGCAGATTCCTGCCGGAGGATCGGGCACCTCTGACAGCTTGGGCTGCTTTTGATCCCTTCCCATGACAAACACACACAAAACACACGAACTGGCATAAGCTGAGAAACTTGAGGATCAAATTAGTTTGTGCTTTTTTTTTTTTTT
>VXBA01003138.1:61074-104144 GCA_013399895.1 Serilophus lunatus
GGATTTAACTCAGATTTGGGGAGTTTTTTGTGATTTAACTCAGATCTGGGGGGTTTTTTTGTTGGTTTTTCTCAAGTTCCTGCATTCCAGCAAGTCGGGGTTCAAGGAGTCGCCGGATTTTGGGGGAGGGTTTTGACGTGAAATGAAGAGATGCCGAGGCCGGGCTGGAGCATCCCGGGCCATCCCAGGGGATGATCCCAGGGGATGATCCTTCCAACCCAAACCACCCCTCTCCTGTGGTTTTGGGAGGGAGATAACAGTCCTGCCATCAAATCCCTGCTCCAGGTCCTCTCCATGGCTCATCTCGGTGAGATCCCCTGGAATTCCAGGATCCTCCCCCAACTCTGCTGCCAGGACTGCCCAGAACCCTTTTTTGTAGGTCTTCCAAGGGAACCCGAGGCTGAAATCTCTTTGTTCACACCACAGTTTACCAGGATTATCCTGGAATTCCCAACTAGCAAGCACTGGTTTGCTGGCAGGAGCAAGAATAGGCAAAATTATTTATTGGTTTGATTGCGTTGATTTGGTCCTTAAACACAAAAAGTTTTGTTCTGTTAAACTATGGGGTCAATAAATTTCCACCTTAATGCTGGAACAGCCAGTTCTTGCCTGCTGTCATTGGGAATTTACTGCTGACACCTTCTGGGGTGCACCAGATCCTTACCTGAAGTTGTGGGAGTTTATTAATAAAAATTAATTCATCAGAGCCACAACCTCATTCTCAATGAAGGTGGTCATTTGTGTTGACTTTACCTGGAGGAGAAACCACTGAATTTATAACAAATTAAAAGCAGGGAGAGGAGGAATGTGTGGAGAGAGGCAGCGAAACAGCAGAGGGAAAATGAAGTATCTTCAGGATAATTTGGGAGTTCAACACGTGCAGAGGGACAGCGTGTTCCTGGCTGGGCCCTGTGGCTTTGGGAGGAGTCTGGATCCCTGGGAGCCCGTGGGCATCAACACCTTGTCAGGACACTCTTCCCAGGGAACTCCTTGCCGGGATATTTGGGTTTTCCTGACCCACGTGGTGGAGTCACTCCCTGGAGGAGTTCCAGAGTCGCTGGAGGAGGCACTTGGTGCCATGGTTTAGATGATGGGCTGTTGGATTACAGGTTGGATTTGATGATCTCTGAGGTCTCTTCCAACCTGTGATACAGTGAAATGCCAGCCCTGGTGCAGCCACAGCACAGTGGGGGTGCTTTGGGGTGTTGTTTTTCTGTGTGTTTTTTGACGGGGTCGGGGGTCGGTTCCTTCCTCGCAGCTGCATTTCCACCAGCAAAACTGCCCCGAGGTTTCCAGCGCCGGCTGGATATTTGCAGACAGAGCTCTGACTCCTCCTGTGCCCTGCTCCCTCTCTCTCCCCCCCAGACCTGATGCCTTCCTTCATCCGCCACGGCCCCACCATCCCCAGGAGAACCGACCTGTGTCCCCCCGACTCCTACGGCGACGGCCTTGTCTCCAGGACGCAGAGCTTCCTCCGGCCCCCCGTGCAGAGACCCCCCCACGAGATCCTGCGGCGGGAGAGCCACAGACTGTCCGCGCCCTCCTTCGTCCCCCGCAGCCTGGATGTGCCCCGCGACTTCGGCTCCTCCTCCCAGCCCTGCCCGGGGGAGGAGAACGGGGACGCCCCGGCCCGCGGGTACTTTTTGGAGCCCTTCTACGATGGCCAGAGGAGGAGGCAGCTGCTCGAGGACTACAGGTATTATGAGCACGGCAGTGAGCTGCTCCAGAGGATGGCCCACAGCCACGGCAGGCACGCTTCAGGTGAGGGGGTTTTCATAAAAAGGAAGGGTTTGGCAAGAGGTTTTTTTGCTTGGTAACAGGATTTTTTTTTAGTCCCAGAATCATGGCAGGCACGCTTCAGGTGAGGATGTTTTCATAAAAGTAAGGATTTGGCAAGAGGGTTGTTTGTTAAGAGGTTTTTTTGCTTGCTAAGAGTATTTTTTTTGGTCCCAGAATCATGGCAGGCATGCTTCAGGTGAGCATTTTTTCATAAAAAGTAAGGGTTTGGTAAATTTTTTTGATTGGTAAGAGTTTATTTTTGGTCCCAGAACCATGGCAAGCACACTTCAGGTGAGGATTTTTTCTTAAAAAGTAGGGTTTGGTAACAGGATTTTTTGCTTGGTAAGAGTATTCTTTTTTTGTAAGAGTTTTTTTGTGAGAGTGTTTTTTGATAAGTTTTTTTTTTGGAAGAGGGTTATTTTTTTTTTGAAGAGGCTTTTTTTGATAAGGTTTTTTTTTCTGGGTGATGTTTTTAGGAGTTAAAGCTTTTTGGGACAGAGCTGCTTTTTCTGTGACCTGAGTGATGAGAGTGGGGAATTTAATCCACATGCATCCAGCAAGGAAAAATAAACTGGGGTTTAGGCATTAAATAAATGGTGCAAAGTCAGACAAATTCGGGGTTTTTTAATGGCAGGCAGATATGCAACTCCTCTACACAAAGTTGCATTAAGAAGGAATTTTATTAATTGGGGGACATCTGCTCTTTCTGTGACGTAGAGAACAACCCACAGCAACATTGCAGCATTGTTATGATTATTGCGATTTTTATTTAATTTCATCATTTTAATTTGACCTCAGTAATTAAAATAATTTCTTCTAAGCAGTCAAAGGGAGGAATGACTGCTTTGTGCAATTAGCAAATTGACCTCTAGTTCTGGTCTTTAACTCCTTCCTTTGAGCTTCTAATGTGGTTTGTAAAGATCCCTGTTCCCCCCTCAGTTTCACTTTGTTTTCTAAAAAACAGCATAAGAGAAGAAACCACTCAATACCAATCCTCTGGAATGTTTGATTCTCCAACTGATGCTACAAAACTCTGTCCAGGAAAGAGTTTGAAACAAACCCTTCAAACCTGAGGTTGTGTGAAACACATGGTGATCTCCAAACAAAGTAGTCATTGATAACCCAAACCTCCTGTCTCCAGGAAGGGAGAACACCCAGCATTTGGTGGTGCTGACTTTGTGTGTGGGGTTAGAACCTGTCAGGGCTTTGTGTCTCCTTCACCACAGAAACATTTCCTTGGCCAGGGGCAGCCAGGGAGCTCTGCCATGACTGAGGTTTCAGTCTTGCTTCTTCAGCCCTCCTTTATTTTGCTGAATACATCTGGCTTCCTCCATCTCCGCTGCTTGTTGCTCATCCAACACTCATGAAACATTTTGCTGGCCCAGGTAACAGCCCCTGGTGGGATATTTGGGGAGGAAGGGGGGGACTTCCCAAACCCATCCCTCAGTTTAACCTTCAGAGTTACCACAGGAGCTGCTGAGGAGCCTTCAGAAGTGGAGCTGGAGCTTCACAGCCCCCCCAGGCCTGGAAGGGGAGTTTAATCCATCACATTTCTACAAGAAGCTGAGGGTGGCTCTGCACAGACTTGCTCTTCTCCATTGTAGCAACATCTTCTTTTCTAAACAGACTTTTTTCTGCCCCCCCTTGTTGGTCCTGGAGCAGCTGCTGCTGTTTGGTTGGTCTTTGTCATTCAGTCTCATGTTGAACACTGATTAGTTTGAACAAATGCTGCCCAAAATTTGTAATGGGTGAGGATTTAATCTGTTTGCATTCGTAGGGAGAGACCAAACAAAAGGGGAAGTTTGTGGCTGCCAAAATGTTTTGGGTTTTTTTTAAATTCATCTCAGCCTGGAATGTGAACTCTTAAATTCCTCTCTGAATTTCCCCACAATGAGAATGTGACTTATGTCCTTCTCTTTTCACATCTTTTCAATAATTGCTGTTACTTTTTCCTCCAGGAATTATGTGGCCCCAAATAAGAAAACCTTAGATTTTCTTGCTTTCATCTCACCATTAAGCTTCTTTTTATTTGAACCATCCATGCCTTCAATCCCTGAGTGTTTCCCTTGAGCTACCACAGTAAGTTTTCTTTTAATTTCTCCTTTTTTTTTTCCCCTGCATTTCCAGAATCCTGACACAGGCCTTTTGCTTTCATTGCCTTTGTCCAAATTACTTTTTCCTGACTCATCTCTGTTGTTGCTTCTGGATGTTTGACCTGGTCAATATTATTCACTGAGATCATTGCAGGCAAAATTGCCTAATTCCCACAATTTCCAATTAAAAATTGTTCATTAGCTGGAGTCTGTAACTGCTGCCTTCTCCCCTCCCCCTCCAGAGGTCCCTTCTGTAGATTTTGGGTGGATTCCTGAGGAAATGATGAGCACAAGGTGCTGTTTGAGGTGGCTCCACCAGGTGATTTTTTGGGGAAGTGAAGAGGTGCCTGGGAAATTGAGCTGTCATTCAAAATAAAGATTCTCCTCTTGATAATTTGGAGAGGAGTTGAAGGCCCTGTTCTTAGTGAGATGTTCAGCAAAGTCTCTGAGAAAGGCCTGTGGTTTTTCAGCAGTTTATTGACACCTGTCCTTTCACAGGCAGTTCCCCTGCAAGTCATGTTTTCTCTGTCACCATTCAATCCCACCAATCCTCCTTTCCTTTCATTAAATTTCCTTTTAATTACCAACTGAGTGCTGCTGGTTTTCCTGAACAGTGTTTTCAGTTGAGACACCTCTGTGGCATTCCTTTATTTTTATTTCTTTATTTTTATTTTTTAGTGTCCTTTTCAAACTAAATTCTCAGAGCCTTTACCTGTCTTTCCTCGCCATGTCTTTCCTCTCTTCTAGGTTAAAGTTTTGGGGAGGTCTGTGGTTGAAGTTATACCTACAGTGTAGATTGGAACTAACTTGTAACCAAGACCTCAGAGTTATTTGCCCCTGTGTGATGGGTAAGCTGAAACCTTCTTCTGTGTCTATGAAAATTGCTGAGATTGAAATCACAGTGGGAAGGCACCTTTTTATTGTTGTTGTTGTTCTGGTGGTGGATTGTGAATGAGCTCTCTGGGATGGCAGAGGAGAAAAACAATGCTCTGGTGAAATTGTGCCCCTTCAAAATGGCAAACTGGTTTTCAGGTTTAATAGAAGAGCAGAATAAACACAGATTATTTTGATTATTAGAGCCAAAACAGCCATACTTTTCATTTTAGGTGTGTGCACTTCCCTGGTTCCAAATGGCAGTTCCTGCCCTTTTTCTTCCCTTGTGCTGATTTTGCAGTAACTTTGCAGCACAATTCTGTCAGAGTCTTTCCTGTCATTTCCTATTTGTGAGGCTCTGCTGCCTGGGAAGGCCCCACTCCCTCTGACAAAAGGGCCACTTGTGCTCAGGAAGCTCCTTCAGATGCTTTGGGGTGGGTTGGGAAGGGCCTGGGACCTGCAGACCTGACTGGACAGAAGTTACTGGAACTGCTCTTTGCTATTTGGATTATTTCTTATTCCCTTAAAATTAAAACAGTTTGTTCATCTTCTCTTCCTGCTCTTCACCCTGGTTTGATGAGGGGAAGGGAGAGGATTTTGGCATCCTGAGAAAAGGGCTCTCAAGACAGTTGGGCTGATGAAAGACAAATATTTTAATTTTATTTTTTTTTTGTTAGATTTGTTCTTAACACTTTGAAATTCAGTTTTGGGAGGTTCCTGGGCTCTGGAACTTCTTTGCCAACATCAGCACAGTGAGACTTTCTTTCTCCTCAGTATTTTTCCTCTTTTCCCTTTATGGGATTTTTCTCCTGACCTTCCTACCCAACAGACTGAAGAACTGGCCTTTGCTGACCTGGAAAACCTTCCCTCCACAGGAACTTCTTTCCAGGCAGGGAATAAACCCCTTTCACTGGGCTGGGAAAGCATTGACTCAATTCCAGTTTCCTTTGTACAATTCCTGATGGGACAAACCAAACACAACTCCCTTGGCTGAAGAGGACACCACAGATTTGTGACTTTATTACCTTAAGATACATTTTGAAGAGAAGGAACTCTTTGCACTGGAATGTGGTGCTCAAAGTTAAAGCTGATCATTCATCCAGGACCTTAAACTGAAGATTCTGTGTTTTAGAAATGGAAGGGAAAAGCAAAGCCTCGAATAATTTCAATATTGATGTTCCTTAAAAGCAACAGCAGCCCCATTATACACCATATCTACCCCATTAAATCATATATTATACCATTATAACCAGAATTACCAAATGGGGCTAGAAAGGCCCTAAAGAGACATTCTGAAAAAGATTTACAACTGCATAAATGTCAGTTCATTGTAGTGCCTCTCAGGGGTGTTTATAAGGAACAGAGGAGACTTTAAACCTGTGGAAAAAATACATAATTTAAGCAACTCTGTCCCTTGGAAGAGTGAGAATTTCTGTGTTGGTTTAGATCAAACTGTGTGTGAGGAAGAAAACCCTGAGAGTTCCAGTGGACTGGTTTAACCAGCCTGCTGTGGCTCCTCCTGTTGTGCAGATCATCCCCTCCATCCACAGGAGAATCCCAGCTTTGACACTGGATCTTGGGATAGAAATGGTTCAGGTTGTCCATCCATAAATCTGGTGCCAGCCCCTGATCCAGGGAAATCCTCTGTGCAGCTCTGAGCTTTCGGGCTCCAACCTCACCTGGAATTCCAACACAGGAACCTGGAATTCCAGGCAGAGTGCCTTGGAAAAGGCAGTGCCCAGGGGTTTGGGCTGTCTTGGGACTTCCTTCTTTGGCTTTGATTTTGGGAAGGATCACACAGGAATTGACTCCTAGTGTTGTTCATTCTCATTATTGATACTTAGAGGTGTAGATAGATAAAAAAAGTCAGTTTTCCTCTTCTGGTTCAGAATCAGAGCAGGAGCTTTTCCTTTTACCTGTGTATCCACTCTCCCTCCAAGGAGCATCTGCTGAGGTTTATAAGGAAAATCAACCTATCATCATATAATTTCACACATCAACATATCATTTCTTTTGACATCTAATACCTCCAGTTGTGGAAAGAAATGAAATTGTGTGATTTTAATACCACAATGTGTTGATGGCTTTAAGGCACCATGAACATCAACATCTTAGAACTTCCAACACAGAGAATATTCCAATATGAGCTGTGATTCCAAGGGGAAAAAAAGATAATAGTTACAACCTGAAGTGTTTGCAACCAGCAGTTTCTTAATCTGGCTTTTGATTTCCTAAACACTGGTCATTTATCAATTTATTTTAATGGTGTGGCTCTGCTTCTTCATCTGTGAAATCAAAATGGCAAAAGGAATGGAGAAAGTATTGGTGGTCTGGCTTCATTTTTGTCCTTTGCTTCTTGGAAATTAAAAATTAAATAATAATAAGTTGGCTTTGGGAGAGTGTGTCAAGAGAACTTCTGGATGGCGCAGCTTTTAATATCAACTTCCCAATGTTGGGAAGCATTAACCTTTACCCCAGGGAATAAATATAAATATATGTGTATTTGCTGAGTTGAAGTAGGAGGAGCTGTAAAAAATACAGCCATGGGCTGGTTTGGACAGAAAATATGGGTGGGTTTTTCCCCCAGTTGTTGTGTTCAGATCTCCTGGCAGTGCTGATTGAATAGTCACTATTAAATAGTAAAATACAAATATTCACACTAGCACATGAAATTCCAGTGCAGTTAATTGGAGAAGAGCCAGGACTTGTTTGTCCCAAGGATTTTGGGTTGTTTTTTATGTTTGTATTTTGTCAGCGGAATGAAAACCAAACAAGTGAGGGGCTGAAATATCTTCCCCTGCCCCAGCACTTCCAAAAGTCAGGAATCCAACAGGAGGTTTCTTTTCTCTGGAAGTAAAGCTCTGGGTTGTTTAATCCCCAATTAAAGGTGGACACAGCCATCATCTTCCCTTTATAAAGCTGGCAAACAGGTAAGTACTGAAGTCCTTTAAGGCCAAACATGAAAAGGCTGCAAAAAGATTTGTGGGTGAGCACAAACTTTTAAAGAACAGAGTGAGGGGTTGTTTTTTTTTAATTTATTTTACATTTATCCAGTTGCTTTGGAGCTTTCCTATGACTTCATTGCTGATAAGTGGCATGTTTAGTGAGAGGTGGGGATTTGACCAGCTCCTGATTCCTGCTTGTCCCTCCTCCCTTCTTTTACCTGCTCCTGTTGTTCTTGGCTGGTCCATCTGAAAAGCTTGGTTGGGATTCAGTGTCTTTTCTGGATAGTTGTAATTTCTGACTGTGACTACAACACAAGGGGGGGTTTTGCAGCGCAGTGGTGGAACTGCCAGAGTTTTTTCAACAGCAATTACCACTCCTGTGAAGCTTTAACTCAACACCCACCTCCCTTTTTTGTTTTCTTTTTTAGGCATCGGGAGAGTCGCTGCTACATCTCTAGGAAACCTAACAAATCACAGCTCTGAAGATTTACCTCTCCCTCCTGGCTGGTCAGTGGACTGGACTATCAGAGGAAGGAAATATTACATAGATCACAACACCAACACCACCCACTGGAGCCACCCCTTGGAGCGGGAGGGGCTCCCGCCGGGCTGGGAGCGCGTGGAGTCCGCCGAGTTCGGGGTGTACTACGTGGATCACATCAACAAAAGGGCTCAGTACAAACACCCCTGTGCCCCCAGGTGAGGCACCCACCCCCTCTGGGCCTCTCCTTCCTTCTCTCACAGAGGTTTGGGCTCAGCAGGACCAAAGGTGGTTTTTGGGGAGTGAGTTTTGCAGGCCCTCGACGGAGTTCGGGTTGTCGGGGGTTTGTCTCGTGTTGGTGTCGTAAGTTTAGAAACAGGATATTGCTCCTCACCCAGACAAAGCAGCTCTTCAGCTCTCAGTAAAACAGCAAAGCTGCTGAGACTGGAGACTGGAAAAGATCTGATGTTCCCAGAGATGGTCTGAGCATCTGAAACACAAATTAAAGGCTGGTCTAGAATTAAAATTGGTATTTTAGCTACTAGGAATTTCAAGGTAAAGTTAAGTTAATCTAAGCCAAATCTAACACTTAATTTCTGCTACTCAGTCTATTTTTCAGGAAGGAAAAGCTTTTTAATGTGTGGCACAAAAGATAAATATGTGAGGTATATTTATCTATAAATACATAAGGATGTCTTTATATGGAAAAACTCATCAGCTGCTGCCTGCATACATTTATTCTGGCATCTTGAAGAGTGGATTATTTGTCTGAACCAACACTTTCTGAACATTTTAGAACCGGCTCTGATGCTCTGCCCTGCTCTGGTGGGTGGGTGTGAGGTGAACTTCACCCTGTGGCTGCAGCAAAACACCAGAACAGCCACAGCGAGTTGCTCAGTGCAGACCTGCCGAGGCAACACCCCTGCTGTGGTGACACCCCCCAGGCTCTGCAGGTGTTCCTCTGTGTGTGACTGTTGAGAAGTCAGTGTGTGCAAGGATTGCCTGTTGCTCACAGCCTGTCCCTGTGTCCTTCCCCAGCGTTCCCCGTTACGACCAGCCGCCCCCCGTGTCCTACCAGCCACAGCAGGCAGAGAGGAGCCAACCCCTGCTGGTCCCTGCCAACCCCTACCACACTGCTGAGATCCCAGACTGGCTCCAGGTCTACGCCAGAGCTCCTGTCAAGTGAGATTTGGGCTTTTTTCTTTTCTTTTTTTTTTCCCCTTCTGCATTTCACACTTAGCAAGGAGAGCTGCTGGGTTTCCGTGACTGGAAGCAGTGTCTGGTTCTTGGCTGCTCACAGCACGTGAGGAAGGTTGTACCAAATGTTTGTGGCATGAGTTTGCTTCGTTTCAGGCACGACTTGAAACGATCCCAAGTACTTCTTGGAGCTCCCATGACCTGCAGAAAGCTCTGCCAGAGAGTGGAGGGTGTGATTTACAGTCAGTTCCTTTGTGAGAGCAGCACCACGTGCTCATGAAATATGTGAAACATGTGAAGGGTGTGACTTCCTCATGTCTGTCTTAGTGCTTCCTAAAAAAACACAGCTTTTCCTTCAGCTTTAAGAATTTTAAAACATAGAATGGTTTCCAACCCAGAGCTCATCCAGTTCCACCCCCTGCCCTGGGCAGGGACACCTCCCACTGTCCCAGGTGGCTCCACTCTGCCCTTGGACACTCCCAGGAATCCAGGGGCAGCCACAGCTTCTCTGGGAAATCCATCCCAGGGCCTCCCCACCCTCCCAGATAATTCTTTCCCACTATCCCATCTCTCCTGCCCTCTGGCAGTGGGAAGCCATTCCCTGGGGCCTGTCCTTCCAGCCCTTGTCCAAAGTCTCTAGCTCTCCTGAAGCCCCTTTAGGCCCTGGAAGGCTGAATACAGACTGAGATCTGTAGTTTTATTCAAGAAATTTAATTAACACCTTAGTGGTAATAAAAGTCATTTTGTCAAAGAAACTGCTGTAGGAACAGGGAGTCTCCTCCAGGAAAAGATTTGAGTCAGGATAATGAAACAAATGACATTTTCTAGTTGATGCAGCTCTGCAGAAGAGTAGCATTAAATAGAAAGTAATAAAAAACCCAAATATGGTTTAATAGTTACTCAGTCATGTACTTTTTCATAAGGAGAATATGGAGAAATTCAGTTTTACAGCAACAAGGAGGTCAGTCTGTAATTGGAAATTCAGACTGTGTGTGATTTTTCAGTGACTTCCACTAAAAGAAAATTCCTTTTTTTTTTTTTATTACCTGCTTCTAGTAACTGCAATTTCAATGGGTTTTATTACTTCTTGTGACTGCTGGGGTTGCCAGCAGCCCATAAAAATTTAAATTGCCCTAAAATCCCCCAGCACACTGAGGCACCAGGGACACACCAAGTTCCTGTAGCCTCTGGGAGGACTTTTTTTCCTGGAAATACTTTCACATTTGGCTGCAGCTGCATTCCTTTCTTTAGGCCTTTGGCACATCCAGCCAATTTAATTCTGAGTGTTTCAGCCTGTGTTGTGTGGCTTCTTAGGGATACTTGTCTTGAAACAAATATAAGACAATTTAAGCAATTTTTATCATTTCTTTACATCAAGTAGGCTGAGACAAATCAATTTTTTTTAATTATCAGCACAGATTTGCACTGAAACTGTGCAACTTGAGGTGGCTATTTCCAGTATCAAGGTTTGTTTTGGGAGCCCAAGTGCAGCTCTCAGATGCCAAAGTGGCATCAAGACCCAGCTTGTGTTTAAGCTCTAAAATGGGATGTTTCTCCACCTTCCAGGCCAGGTATCCCAGTCTGGCAGATGTTCCCAGGCTGTACATGTGGGAATATGAGGGTTCTCCCTTGTATCAGAGATGACAGTTCAGATTCTTCCCCCCACTCTTTTGGAGCAGAGATCCAAACCCAGGACTTTATTCTTTCAGCCCCAACAGGCTGTAAATATTCAGGACAAATCAGTGTCTCTGGGGTTGAAATTGTCCTGTTTTCTATTAAATACTTGGTATCCACTGGGAAAAGCCCTGGAGATGGGATATTCTGGCTGCCTGTCCTGTCTCCTGAGCTCAGCCAGTGATTGATTCACAGAATATTCTGGGATTCAGCTCTTGATGAGTGGGAAAGGTGTTGTCCATGTAAACTCAACAGTCAGGTCCTTCCAAAGGTTATTTGTACCTAGGAAACTTCAAAGCTCCCTCTGTCAATGCTGAGCTCAAATTCCAAACAGCTGCAGTGGGTGATGGTGGAACCACTTCAGGTCTCTTAGCTTTTCTCAAAATAAAGCAGCATTAAAATACCTGTTGTAGATTATTGCTGCTAATTAACCAAGAGAGGTTAATTGGAGGGGTTAAGTGTCCAAGAATGTTTGTTACAGCTGGAAGGAGAACACTTTGGGAAGAAAAGTGAGTTATGGGAAGGCTGGGAGGTACCTGCTGGGCTGCTGGAATAATTCATTTTTGCTGTAGTACTCCAATTTTAACACATTTTATGCTCAATTTTGGAGGCTTGTTGGGAATGGAATTGCTGGTTTAGTGCTTCCAAAATGAATCCCAGGATGGTGTGGGTTGGAAGGGGCCTTGAAAGTCATTTCACTCCAACCCCCTGCCCTGGGCAGGGACACCTCCCACTGTCCCAGGGATCCCAACCTGCCCTTGGACACTGCCAGGGATCCAGGGGCAGCCACAGCTTCTCTGGGAAATCCATCCCAGGGCCTCCCCACCCTCCCAGCCAGCAATTCCTGCCCCAGATCCCATCTCTCCTGCCCTCTGGCAGTGGGAAGCCATTCCCTGGGGCCTGTCCCTCCAGCCCTTGTCCCCAGTCCCTCTCCAGCTCTCCTGGAGCCCCTTCAGGCTCTGCAAGGGGCTCTGAGGTCTCCCTGGATCCTTCCTTTCTCCAGCTGAACACCCCCAGCCCCTCAGTCCCTGTATTTTCCCATGTTGGTTTATTCCCCCCAGTCCAAGAGCTCTTTATTTCCGGCGTCTCTCCCCGCACTGCGCCGTTCCTCCGGCTCCCTCCCCACCCCCTCAGCTCACCCTCCTTCCCTCCCCTGCCAGGTACGACCACATCCTGAAGTGGGAGCTGTTCCAACTGGCCGACCTGGACACGTACCAGGGGATGCTGAAGCTGCTGTTCATGAAGGAGCTGGAGCGCATCGTGAAGCTGTACGAGGCCTTCCGGCAGGCGCTGCTCTCCGAGCTGGAGCACCGCCAGCAGCGCCAGCACTGGTACACCCAGCACCCCAACTATTGACACCAGCAAACTCCACCTGCTGCTGGGCCAACAGGCAGCTCATTTTTGTCCACGTTGCACCTTTTGTTATTTACCCTCTTTGAGTATTTTTCTACGTGTATTATGTGTTGTGTGTAAAAACGGGGGTTGGTTGTTAATCTTTTTGTTTTGTTTTTTTTTGGTCCATGCAAGGAGTAGTTTGTTATCCTGAAAACCAGCGTGGAGTTTGATCAGAGCCCTGATCCTGGTCTCTTTCCTACCAGTCAGCTGCAGTATTAAAAGCTGACTGTATGTTTTTTAAGGGCAATAGATGCAACTGTGTTTGAAATGTTCTGGCTTCCAAACGATGTCTAGATCCAAATGACTAGTTCAGGGTATTTCCCTCGGGATTTGGGATTCCCCCTCCTGAGAGAGCTCTGCTCTTTGTTCACAGCTTTAATGTACAGAACACCAACCCTGGTCCTGTCCAGGAACACCCGGGAGCCGATTCCAGCCCGTCGGATCCGAGCACTTCACAGAAGTGAAGCCTGAGTTGCCTTATTTTTTACTTCAACTCCAGATTTACCACTAGTTTTCACAGAAATTACTCAGAGGGGGAACACTTGTAGCTCCCTAAAGACCAAGATCTCTAAGCAGAGTTCCTGGGTAAAATGAATTTCACAAAATCTGTCCCACTCCAGTGGGAAGGCAATGGCATTGTCACTGTTCCACCCCACGGGGAAAATCAGGGATGTAACAGCAATTAACTGGTTTTTTTAAACGAGCTTTTGTCTTACATTAAAGCTCCTCACTTGGGGAAAATTTTTAATTGTCCACTTACCCTCTCCAGTATTTTCAATATTCTGATACTTGGTTCATTAATTGTCCTGAAATGTTATTTATGGATTCTTTTCAGTGCAATAAACACTGCAGACAGAAACGTACATTTCTTGTAAATCCTCTTAATTCAATAAAAATCATTTTTTGTTCAATGAATGAAGGCTTGAGGGGCTTTTTTTGGCCTTTTAGAACCTCAGACTGTTCTTACAAGCAGTAAAAGCCACTCTGAGTCTGCCAGTGGGTAACTTATCCTTGAAGCCAAAATGAAACCCAAAATGCAACAAACCGCAGAGGAGAAGCTCTTGCCTCGCTATTAAATAACTTTCCCCTGTAAAACCAACTCCTTAGGAACCAAAAGCAACCTTTAATAGTCCCAACAATAAAAGAATAGAACTGTACCACACGTCCTATGCACTATGATGGATAAATATGTACAGAAATACAGTGGAACTTCCTCCAGCACAGCTACAAAGTGACACTTTGTGCAGACAAACAGAGACGGCCTCACAGCCTCCTTAACACACCATAGCAGAAGTGCCCTTACAGTGCCTGATAAAAGCAATTAATACACTTTTAATTATGTTTATGTCATTAACTAGTTAACCAAAGGAAAAAAAACAAAATGTGGTTACATGTTGCAACTCGTTCGAGTACCTGAAATAAATCGGCTTTTGGATAAGCGTCGGCCTTTTTTTGTAGTTGCAGTATCACGTAAATGACCATTTCCTCGGTGGTGATTAATTAAGAAGGGGGAAATAAGGCTTCGTTAATGAGCTGGGAGTCGCTGGCTGTGACAAACCAAAGCACTGGGCTGCGGCAGCGCCGTATGTACAGAGGGACAGGACAGGCCCCGGCGGCTGCTCCCGGGCACCTCCAGCGGCACCTCCGTCATGCATCGACCGGGAAAAAGCCGGGAAAGGGCCGGGATTACACCTTCTTCCTGTCGGAGGCGTCGCTGGGCTCCCTCTGCGCGGGGAAGGCGTGGTGGTACAGGTGTCTGTGGGTGGCGGCCGCGCTGTAGAGTTTGTACAAAGCCTGGGGAGAGACACACGGGTCACTCACCGAGCCCAACCCCGACCCCGAGCCACACGTTCCCAGCCCAGCGCAGCCCCGGCTCGTCAGGGTCGTGACAAATCAACAAAGATCAGGAGCCGAGCTGGGCCAGGGCAGGGGCAGGTGGGATCCCACGGAAGAGTTCTGCCCCCAGAGGGTGGGTGGGCACTGCCCAGGCTCCCCAGGGAATGGGCACAGCCCCGAGGCTGCCAGAGCTCCAGGAGGGTTGGGATGATCCTCTGGGGCAAGGCAGTGATTGTTGGGGTATCTGTGCAGGGCCAGGAGTTGGACTCTGTGGTCCCTTCCCACTCAGGATAGTCTGTGGATTCTATTAGAAATTCCAATTTTTCCATACTAAATAAATAATTTGAACTACGAGTAAGAGGCATCCTTTGGTTGTTTTTTCCTCCCTCCGTGTTTCACACACAAATTTAAATCCCTGCAGCCTCAGCATTTGCTTTCCCCACCAGGCAGATCCATCACTGCATCACTCTGAGGGCTCTGGGCTGTGACAGGTCATTGTCCCCATCATTTTTCTGCAGCTGATGTGGATTTTTTCCTTCTGATTTTACCACTTTCCATTTGTCCTGGAGCGACTCCAGGGTCAGGACAGGCAGGAGCAGCCACGGGCTGTTTCCCACATAGAACTAATGTCCCAGCAGTCACCAGGCTCTGATCCCACAGTGACAGGCAAGAAGTTCCCCTTGTCCATCCATCCACCCTCATCCCTCACCTTTATCCCAGAGGAAAAGGCCCAGGAGCTGCTGACACAGGTCTGGCTACAGGGGGGCTTGGTGTGAAGACTGTCATGGCTCTGACATTCCCATTTTAAATGAACTTGTCATTGTGGGAAGGAAAAAACCCAACTCCAACTCCACCAGCTCCTGCTGGGGGCTGTTGGCAAACCAGGATTAGCTCTGGAAGGGGTGGGAAGAGGCACCCAGTGGACAGGAACCTGCCCAGGGACATGTTCCTTGTGTGCTCAGGGTGTGAACAGAGCCACAGTCAGGAGGAGGAGGACCCTGCGTGTTCAAGGTGCTGCTGATCACACCCCTAACAGGCTGTTGGGAACAGAAGTGGTGGCCTGGGATTGTCTGGGAACAGGTTGGACTCGTGGAGGAGATTTCAAGCAGCTTCTCTGCACCCCTTGAAGATTCACCTCCAAACCAGAAGTGACCTTGTAGCATTTTGGGCTGTTTTGGGAATTTTTTTGATGCCAAACCACTCTCACAGAGTTGAGTTTTACATGAGAGGGGTTGTTGGAGAGCTCATCTCCAGTGTTCTGCCTCTTGCTGGTTTGGCATCAGTGAAGTGCCAAGGCTGCCCTGGCTGGGGGGGAGGAAGGGGCTGATTTTTAACTGCTTTATGTTCTCTTAAAGGAGCTTCTCCATCACTCTGTGGCTCAGAGGCGTTGGCACAGGCAGATGGAGCTGGAAGATGTTGGTGACACGGGAAAAGATGGAGCTGTCCTGTCACAGCCTGGCTGGGGAGGCACTTGGCTCTGGCACTGGGTTAACATGCGTGTGCAGTAATGCAGAGCAGTGAGGGCGCTGTCTTGGCTTAATCAGATGCTGATAAAGCTTTCCCTAAACAAGTTTCCAGTTGCCCTCAGCACCAGCCTGGCAAGGAGCTTGGCACTGGGACCCTGCAGCACTGGGCAAAGAGAGCCAGGAGGAGCTGGCACATGAGGGGCTGCTGTTCAGAAACCATGGAACTCCAGAGAGGTGGGGGTTGGAAGGGACCTTAAAGTCCATGCAGTTCCACCCCCTGCCATGGGCAGGGGCACCTCCCACTGTCCCAGGTGGCTCTAACCTGGCCTTGGACACTTCCAGGGATGGGGCAGCCACAGCTTCTCTGGGCAACCTGTGCCAGGGCCTCACCACTCTCACAACGATGAATTTTTTTCTAATATCCAACCTTAATCTGCACCCGTTTCCATCTTAAAGCCATTCCCTGTGTCCTGTCCCTCCATCTCTTTGTCCCCAGTCCCTCTCCAGCTCTCCTGGAGCCCCTTTAGGCCCTGCAAGGGGCTCCAAGGTCTCCCTGGATCTTCTCTTTTCCCAGTGAACACCCCCAGCTCTTCCAGCCTGGCTCCAGAGCAGAGGGGCTCCAGCCCTTGGAGCATCTCCATGCCCTCCTCTGGACTTTCTCCAGCAGCTCCAGGTCCTTCTGATGTTGGAAATTCCAGAGCTGGAAGCAGCTCTGCAGGTGGGGTCTCACCCGAGCAGAGGAGAGGGCCAGAATCCCTTTTCCTGTGGTTTGGGGCTGACCACCCAGCACAACAGAAAAATCCCAAACAACTGATGGGAGATGAAAATTCCCATCATAACCTCATGCTCCCTGCCCAAATCTCTCCTCCACTTGGCTCCCAGCACTGCCTGGAACACAGTGCCCACATGTGACACCCCTCCCCAGGCATCTGGATCACAGGGAACAGCCAGAGCTGCTGCCCAGAGCCCTCATGACCCCCGTCCTCCACAAGCCCAAACGTGCATCTGGGCCCAAGACACTTTTCCTGGGAGCCCAGGGCCAGCTGGCCCGTGGGAGCATGCAGAGAACAAGAGCCACTTACCTCATTTGTGCTTCCCTGGGAGAGGCATTGGGAAGGGGGAGACAGAAAGAGAGAGAAACAACTCTGTGTATCACGTGTGTCCGTGGGAGCTCATCCCTGGTAACAGGCAGGACCTTCCACTGCTCCATCCATCCCTCCTGTACCTGGTCCCATTTCCATGGGACAGAGCCTGGAACCCCCTTGGGGCACTTGGGCACCAGCCCTGTGGCTTGTGGTGGGCACAGTCCCACAGGCCCACCCAGCACAGCTCCTTCTCCAGAGAACTTTCCCTCTGCTTGGAAAGCCATGTGGGCCAGCAGGAGCCACAGAGCAGCTCCAGGCACTTTACCCTCTTTATTTTCCCCCAGCTGGGTGTGTTGTAAGTGGGCAGTGCCTCTGGCTTCCTGCTGTGTCCTGGTCTTGCTGAAACCCCACTGGTTCCTGCACAGGGATGGCCAAACACTGGGTTTAAATATTCCAGCATATCCCCAAGGCAGCTGAGAAGTGCCTGCCAGCAAAGAGCCAGTGGGGTTTATTGGGGGTGTTCAGGCTGCTGGGGACAGGGAAGCCAGGATGAATCCACCTGGGACACAGCACCAGCTCTGGAGAAGGAACCAATTAACAAATGCTTCCATTTTTGTTCTCCCAAAGCTGCATGTTCAGCTCCAGCAGCACAGGGAAGCAGGTAAATGTGCTTGGCTCTCCAGGGAAATGTGCTGCTCTCACCAGCCTTGATGGTGGATGGAAACTAGGGAAAGATCTGGAGAATGGCCCTTTCTGCCACAAATCACATCCATGACAGATTCTGAGGGATGAGCACACACAGCTCTGCCATGGGAGGAGCAGGAGGCCCAGCACAGCCTTGCAGCTCTCTGGAAGGCACCCCTGGATGGGCTGGAGGGAGTCAGCAGGAGCACGTGGGGGCCAGGCTTTCCTCAGTGGCTCTGCAGTGGGAAGAGGGAAGGGCTGTGCCAGGAAATCTGGGCCTGGTGCCAACACAGGCAGAATCAAGTCCCAGCCTCGACCTCTGGCAGAGCTGGGAGAGCCAAAATGCCTGTCCTGGACCAGGGGACAGTGCTGGCCCTTCCTCTTTGACATACACAGACATGCACGTGACAAGCACACACAGCAGCTCTGAGGATCCCAGTGGGATTCATGGCAGAGCTGCCCCATTCCCACAAGGAATGAGGCTCCACAAACCCACGTTCAGTGACGGGTAAGACAAGTAGGAAAAAAAAGAGCCAAAACCAAAGAGGTTGCTGTGAGTTTTCTCATGCCCAGCCCGAATCTACACAGCTTGTTTACCACACTGGGTGGGATCCAGAGGCTCGGGGACACAGCTAAGCCTGATGTTGTTCATCCTGCTCTGACACCCCTAAGACACCTCACCTTACACCAAACTCCACCAACTGATCTGAAAACAATTCCTTTCCCCACCTGCAAAGTCTAAGAGAGGGATTAAAACTTCAATTAAAACAGGGCTCCCCTCACCTATCACAGCACAAGCAGCTGGAACTGCCTGACCCAACAACCCTAAAAAAAAGGCAGGCAAATCCCCAAGAACCTCAACGCTCAGTGGGGGCGGGTTTGGGTTTCTTTAGATCAAAAGCTCTTTATCCTACCTGGTCCCACAAGGCTGCGGCCACTTGGTCTATGACTGCGCCCAGTTCTCTGTACTCCCCAGAGTATCTGATATAAGCCCAGGTACAGAGTGTGATAAGTGTCAAGCCCATGATCATGTTGCACAGGCTGGCTATGATGTCCAGGCCCACGAAGCCGGTGACGCCGGCGATGACGTAGGTGATGAAGATGACGACGAAGAGCGTGGCCGGGGTGCGGGCGGCGTGGAAGATGTTCTTGCTGTCGTTGTGCTTGATGTACTGGATGTAGAGCTCGTCGATCTCCCCCTCCAGCTGCTGCAGGTAGCGCCGGCTGAACTCCTCCCCTCCCATTTTCTTCACTCCCCGGAACAGTTTCACCGCCTCGTCCTTCAGCTCCAGGTGTTTGCTCTGCAGGTCGCTGGGAGCGAGGAAGGGTTTGTCCCCTCCGCACACCTGGAACGGCAGCAAATCCTGGGATTGGGGCTCTACAGGGCCACGGGGTCCTGCAGGAGGAGGAGCTCCCTGACTGGGCTGTGTACCTGGGACAGGGACTGGTTAAACTGGGGCAGCCCCATCCCGCAGCTCCCTACACAGTTCCCTCACAGCTGCTCTGATGGCTGACCCTGAGTCCCAACATTTCCTAGAGATGGAAACCCCTGTTCTGAGGAATTTTCAGGATATGGACACGTTAGTTTTAAGGCCCAGGGCAGCCCACAGGCAGCTTGGCCACACAGCTCCATATCTTTTTCCAATCTCCACTGAGGATGGAGTGAGGGCCTGGGAGTGGCTGCAGACAGGCTGGGGTCTGAGCTTCACCTTAAAACATCACCTCACCAGAGCTGAGAGGTGGGCTGACAGGCAAGAAACTGGTGGAAAACCAGTTATATTGACTTTATCTCCTAATTAGCATCAGCCATGGCAGTGCTGCCACCCCACTCCTTCACACTTTTGGGGAACACTGGGAAGAGGATGCAAGCTCAGCAGAGTGGTCTGCAAAAATGTGCCATGGGATGAAGCAGTGATTCTGTGTCCCTCACCCTCCCCTGTCCTGCCATGATACCAGGCCTTGCTCTCCTCTAGCTTGGGAGAAAGACCTTTTTCCACCAGGAACACAGGAGAGACCCCTTTTGGGACTCTGACACCTGGCCAAGTCCATGAGGAACATTTTCTACCAGGAACCAGGCAGGAGAGGACAGAGAGCTGGGGGTGTTCACCTGGAGAAGAGAAGGCTCCAGGGGAGACCTCAGAGCCCCTTCTAGGGCCTAAAGGGGCTCCAGGAGAGCTGGAGAGGGAGTGGGTGGACAAGGACAAGGAGGAACTGTTTCCCACTGCCAGAGGGCAGGGAGAGATGGGATATTGGGAAGAAATTCCTGGCTGTGAGGGTGGGATGGCCCTGGCACAGGGTGCCCAGAGAAGCTGTGGCTGCCCCATCCCTGGAAGTGTCCAAGGCCTGGTTGGAGCCCCCTGGGACAGTGGGAGGTGTCCTTGCCCATGGCAACAGGATCAGACCAAGATGAGTTTTAAGGTCCCTTCCAACCCAAACCGTTCCAGGATTCCATGAATCTGTGGCAGGAGTGACACAAGCACTATGAACAGACACACTCAGCACCACCCACCTCTTCCATCCTCTTGCTGTAGGTGTCTTTGGCAGTGGCGACTGCTGCTAAATTGTTGGCTTCTGCTGTGGCCTGTAGAGGCAAAAGGGGCACAAAATTTAGGTGCAGAAGGACAGGGTTTGCAGGGAGTGGCTCCCTGGGTACTCATGGTCCACATGTGTTTACAGCCAGGACACATGTGATACCCAGAATTAAGGAGCTCCCTTGCTTAGCCAAGTGTGCTCTCCCAGCCTCCAACCAATCCCAAATAAGACCATCCCATATTCACACTTCCAAAAGCCTGCATGAAGAGAGGATTCCTACCCTCCAAGCCAAAGCAATAAAATCTTTGGCTTTGGCTGTGGGAAACAGCAAGGACAGAGATAAGAGGCTCAGCCATATGTAAAAAGCTACAGCTGCAACCTCCTGGAATGCTGGATGGCTCCATGTGCAGAGCTCTGTCACCTCCCTGTGTGGACTCATGGATGCTCTTTACCTGTGGGGAATCATTCCAGCTGAGCTGGCTGATGCTGTGTGCAGTCAGCAATTCCCCACAGTCCATCCAAGGTGCAATTCCCAAGCTGTGGCAGGCTCACCACAGCCAAGCACTTCCCAAAATGCTGTTCCTTGGGTGAAGGCATTTGGAATACAGTCACAGAAGACCCAACATGCTGCATTAGCTAGACACCTCTGCCAATTAACTGGGAATTGCTGGGAATTACAGTGCATGAACTCCCACCAGCTCCCACTCACATACCTGCAGCATCGACTTGGGGTGTGGCAGCTCTTCCCCTTGGTAGATCTTGATGTATGCCTGGAAAACAGGAAATCACATGGAATGCTACACAAAGGAGCAACACCAACCACCCCCACCCCAGCTCCAGAACTAGCTCTGACAGGATTGAAAAGCACAGAATTAGAAGATGTTCCTGGCACAAGCTGGCTTTGGTCAGAAAACGCTACATAATGTGGCTCCAGGTGAACTCCCTGGGTGTCCTGGCTCAGTCACTCAAGGCTCTCCCTCCACCACTCACACCAAGTGTCCCTCCCACTGGACTTGCACTTACCTCTGTCCTTCACTGAAGGGAAAGGAGCCAAAGGCAGGTAGCCCTGGGGTGTGGGTGATGAGAATTACTCACCAATGCCTCACATGGAAGTAGTCATGACAACAAAAATAAGCTTTTTCCAAAGGCAACAGAAATACAACCCTCATCCTACCTCCCTCTAGTCCTCAATTATCCAGGGGAGGAAAACAGCTCCTCCCACTTTTTGGGCTCATCGTGTGGTCAGATACACAACTGTGAGGTGTATGCCCTCAGCTGCAGTGAGTCAGGGCCATCAGTGCTGCCCTGCCTGCTGCTGCTTTCCCTTGAATTACAGCAAAATTCCACTGATGAACAGACCCACTTTCTTTTAAATAAGCCAATACCTTGAAATACTCCACAAGGCCTCGACAGGTGATATGGTTTCCATTGATCTCCTTAACGTCCAGGCTCTCAGGACTAAGAAGCCAAGGAATCAAAATCTTCAAGTTCTTGATGAACTCATCATCTATTTCTGGAAAAAAAAAACCAAAACCAGTGGCATCATAAAATCCCAGAGTGGTTTGGGTCAGAAAGGACCTTAAAGACAATCTCATTTCAACTCCCTGCCATAGGCAGGGACCCCTTCAACTAGAAGGTCCTTCCCTCAGAGGGTGGTCAGGCACTGGAACAGCTCCTTAGGGAAGTGGTCACATTCCCAAGGCAGCCAGAGCTCAGGGACCACTTGGACAAGACTCTCAGGCACTGGTGGGATTCTTAGTGTTGCCATTTAAATTAAACTATATGAGACTGAAGACAGAAAAACCAATGCAACAGCCAGACATTTAGAATAAAAGGAGGGCAGGGAAGATCTCCCACATTTCTTCCATCAGAGCACAAAAACCTTGAGGAAACAAGGAAACTGTGTCAAGAAGCTGCTGACAACTCCTGTCTGCACACAGCACTTATTCAACACTACTCAGCACCTGAAATTAAGGGGGAACTCCAGGGATCAGCTCAGTTTCCACCAGCACATCTCCATCCTGCTGCCTCGCTGTCCCTCCTGCTGCTTAGCAGGGATTTTGCCAGGAGAACAAGTCTGAGCACTAGCCACATGAAAACAGGGAAAAACTATCATCTGCAACTGTCTCCTGGCTTATTTTAGGTGTCTAATGGGCCACTTTATTGCTAAGATTGCAGCAGCCTGGAACCAGCCACACTGGTGAGCAGTTCACAACAAACACCTAAAAATATCCACAGCACGTGGCTCCTTTAGGGGTGGAGAATCTTACCAGGGCTCTTTCCTCCTTCTCCCTTTTTTTAACCTGTTGAACTAAGTCTGCCCTAGAGGGAAAACCACTGATCAGATAAGTCAGGAAGATTAAATATTCCCTAGAAAGCTTTTCAAAGTGAAATAACTGTTCTTGTGGAACTGGCCTTCCACCTTCCACAAGCACCAGGCTGCGCCTCTCTGAGCCTGTGCCGCGGTGCAGGTGAGGCACAGGAATTAACTGCAGGCTTAACACCATGTCCACACACTTCCAGTCTCATCCCTGCCCTTCCCAGTTTGCCTATCAGCACCCTGACAGTGGGTATTGCCAGCAGGTCTCAGACCTTTTCAGCCTCCCACAGCTTTTTGCCTTCTGTGTCTCTCTGCTGGGCTGGAAGAAGCAGATGGCTGTGTGTACATTGTTAGGAGGAGGATCTAACTCCTCTCCCAGAAGTTATTTCATGGAAAACACTTAGAGGGGTTTCAGGATCAAGCAGGGCAGTCTGCCAGGGTATCTAAGGTATCATCTTAAAAACCAGAGCTTTGCCTTGGTACCTTTGAGTTTTCCATCGAAATTAGGGTTGGTGGCGACTTTCAGGCCAGGGTGAGGTAAGAGGAAGCAGGAGATTTTGGTGAAGCAGGAGTGGATGTGCTTCCTGACATTCTGCAGCTCCTCATGCTGATTTCCTGAAACCTGCAAGAGACAATAAATCACAGAATAGAAACCACAGAATACTCCAAGCTGGAAGGACTCCACAAGGATCATCCATCCAATTTCTAGGACTGCACAGGCACCCCAACAATCCCCCCCTGTCCCTGAGTCTTGTCCCAACCCTCCTGGAGCTCTGGCAGCCTTGGGGCCGTGACCAAACCCTGGGGAGCCTGTTCAGTGCCCACCCACCCTCGGAGGGGAAGAACCTTTTCCTGAGATCCAACCTAAACTGCCCCTGGCACAGCTCCAGCCCTTCCCTTGAGTCCTGTCACTGGTCACCAGAGAGACCAGTGCCTGTCCCTTCACTTCCCCCAGTTTGGGGTGAGGGATTTTCCTTCTGATGGGAGTACTGGGACTATAACGGGCCAGCAATGCTGGCAGGAGCACGGGACACTCCACCCTGTGGCTGCCTAGAGGGAGAAAAAGGAACACAGAAGGAGATCCCATAGGGATGTGCTGCACAAGGACAAAGACAAGGCTCTTCCAGCAGCTAAGGAACTGGTGTATCTCTGAGCACATGTCCTGGGCTTGTCATTATCCTCTGGAAAATGTGTATGTCTGTGTATGACAGGAATACAAAAACATTTGGGATTTCCCACTAGGACCCTTCTTGTCTCACATTTAATTAGTGTCTCCACTACCAAATCACCCATGCATTTCCTGATTAATCCCAGTAGAGCCCTTGCCCATCATCTTTAGTGTACAACTACCTATTACTAAAACATCATTCTCAGTCTCTTGGGAATTTGCTGACTCCCATCTCTATTGCCTCTCCCAGAAGGAGAGTTCCAGGGAGCTGGGCTTGGGCAGAAACTCAGCACAGCCCTCCATGGAATGTGGCAAGGAAATTCATCCTCCCAAAATGCCTCTCCTGTGATTTTAAAGTACTAAATGTGACATAACCAGCACTGAAGTTCACACCAGACATCCAGTGCTGTGGCCATTCAGCTGGATCATGGAATTCTGGAATCCTGGAATGGTATGAGTTGGAAAGGACCTTAAAGACCATCCAGTTCCAACTTCTCTGCCATGGGAAGGGACACTTTCCAGTAGATCAGGTTGCTCCAAGCCCCATCCACCCTGATCTTGAACCCAGAGCAGACAGAACACACCTTGAGCCTCTTCTCTAAAAATCTTGCACCACCATCGGATCCATAGGAAAATTCATAAGGGAAGCTCCAGTCACGAACCAGGAAAATAAGGGACTGGAAAACAGGGACAGAGAACAGTGGGATCAGTATCAGGCAGCACCCATCAAGTCAGTGACCTGCTGCTCAGAGCCCACAGTGGTGGCTGAACCCCCCCCAACACCCTCACTCCCATTTGATGCCACAACCAAACCTTGCCCTGAGTCTTTTCCCAGCTCCAGCAGCACTTCCCACCTTTCCTGGTGGAAACAAGAGGGCCCCTCTGTGCAGGGCCACCCCATCATGGCAATGAGATCATGCAGACAAGAAAAAGGGGGGGAGCACACCCCAAAGTGCTGCAGCAGTTTGACTCCCTGGCTGGGAGGACATCATCAATCAGTTCAACTGCACAACAAGAAAAGAGATTGCTGCAAACCAGGACAAAAGGCAACGAGCTCCCTAATTCCTGCCAGTTAGTTCCATCCTATGGGAATTTTACAGGCTCATTTTTTCAGCCTCCTTCACTGGGCAGCTTTCCAGACAGACTTTTAATGAGAAGCAGATGCAGAGGAACGAGGGTGAATAAGAAATCACTGGCTTTTGTAATCTTTATTGAGGCATTCAAAGTTCCTGGGCGATAAATAAATAAATGCCAGAACAGTCAAATTTTGAATCTTTATATGAAATGTTTTCAGAAGGAATCAGGTCTCCAGTGCCTCATCTGTACAAGGGACCAACATCCCACATAAGAAATAAAGGGTTTGGAGAGGGAAAGTCCAGGAGGGTCTGGCAGGGCTGCCAGGGCTCCTCTCATGCACATGAATAAGCAGGTCAGCAAGTGGAATCCATTTCACTGGAATTTCCCTCAAATTTGTCCATGTTTAGAACAAAAATCTAATGGAGGGAGGGAAAATATTTCTGCTCTTTATTTCTCTTCCATAAAACATCAGAAGAGGTTAAAAAAAAAAAGGAAAGAACAGTGAGTTGGCCTTTTCTAAGTGCAGGAGAAGCCACAGCAACTGCACCCAGTTAGTTGGTTCAGGACATGCTGTTCTTTCAAAGACCATGGGAAGCTTAAGAAACATGTCCATGTTTAGGACTTTTCCACAAACACATTGTGCACACCATGAACTGGGAATTATGATTTTTTTTTCTTAAATAAAGTTGTTCCAGACAGGCTGTGTTTACCATGCAAAGTGCCAGGCACCATGAGCAGCCCTTGTGAAGGCACCACAGTCAGGGCTGGTGTCTGCTGAGGGCCCTTTGGTGTGAGGACACAACGTGGAGAGGAGAGACATGAAGGGAAATGTTAATTTTCCGCTGCCAAGACTCACTTCCCTTCCAGCAGGATCAATGGTTTTTCACCATCACACTTTGAATCATGGAATCATGGAGTGGTTTGGGGTGGAAGGGACTTTAAAGATTCATCCAGTCCCACCCCCTGCCATGGGCAGGGACACCTTCCACTATCCCAGGTGGCTCCAACCTGGCCTTGGACACTTCCAGGGATCCAGGGGCAGCCACAGCTTCTCTGGGCACCCTGTGCCAGGGCCTCCCCACCCTCTCTCTTCCTCCTTCCTAATCAAAACACTCATTTGTCTTTAAAAACATGTTTTGCAGAAACCAGTCCATGCTGAGATGTGGACAGATCCCCAGTGCTCACCTGGCCACATTTAATCCTGCCATCCTTCAGTCCCTCTACATAATTCTGAACCATCCACAAGCTGTTGTTTGATATTTTCCCCCAGATCATTAATGAAGATGACATTGAATCAGAGAGAGCCTGGGGGGACCCTGAGGAAACACTTCTGAAGGATGATGATTCTTTATTAAAATTAGTTCAGTGTGCTCTGGCATCTACCAGTTAATGAGTTTTTAATCCATTAACAATGGATTAAACCAGACAATGCTGACTTCATTTGCTTTTAATCAGCATCGTGGGGAGATAAGGCTTTGAGGAGATGTACCATGGTGAGAGTTACCTTTATCAACCAACTCATGGTCCTTTAAAAATTGATACTGGGGTTGTTTGACAACACTCACCATAGACAAACTGTGTGACCTGACAGCAATTACAGTGTTTGGTGAAATCAGAGCCTATTATCCAGCCCTAATGACTTAAGCATATTTAAGTTTGCCCTTACAGCCTCCATTTTACTGAGGGAGTAGGAAGTATCTCACTTTCACTGGAATATTTGGCTGCATTAGCCCAACAGTTTTTAAATAAAGAGCAGGGATATTTATTTCACATCTGTTTTTTGGCTGTACCATGTTACAATTTTCTTCAGGCTTTTGCTACTACAAGTCATATATATATTTTAACTGGTAGTTTTCACATCATTTATCAATAATCTGCCCATGCCAGCATCCAATACACCCTCAAAATCCCCATTTGTCCATTTGTTGTATTTTTGAACCTTTTATTTCCACTTCCTGACCACAGACACATTATAAACCTCTTAGTTTTTCCAGGACAACAATTCTCTTTTTATGGAAAGCAAAAGTAAAATAGCTGTAACCTATTCCCAATCACTCTGCATTTTTACAGCATGGTTTGTCCTCTGCTATTTTCCACTTTGAGAAGCTCACAAACCCCCATCCAGCAACCACCTCACCTACTCTGGATGCCCAGTGCTCTCCTTTTTTTGAAGACCAGCTTTTCCCAGGCAGCCGGGTGAACAGATGTCCCTTATTTGAAGTTAAAACCAAGCCTTCCCACAGCTCTGCTAATCCTTGTCCTTTCATTTTGCCAGGAGCAGGGAGGGATTCCCTGGGAGGTGGGTTCAAACCTCACAGAGCAAAGCTTGAGTACACAGTGTGACAAACCTGCTGCAAAAACCAACTGCTCTCCAAGCCTGGCAGGACAGGGCAGAGCTCTTGGGATGGCAAGTGTTCCAAGAGGAAAGGAAGAGGGATGTTGGATGTATCTGGAAGCTTCTTTGGGGACAAGGAAGGACAAAGCCTTTCCTTGGAGCAGCCGAGCTGGTCCCCAGGCAATCCCATCTCCTCCCATCCTGCAGTGACACCTCGTGGTGAAGCTCGGGGACAAGAGAGCTGGCCAGGCCCCTCGGACTCACCTGGAAAGGCTTCAGGAATGTCTCCTCCATGGCCAGCCGGCCATACTCGGTGAAAAGCTGGAATGAGAAGCAAAGAACAGGAAGGTCAGCTTGTCATTGCATGGCCAGGCTGGGGGATACATGGGAACAAGCACAGAGATCTTCTCCCCGGTGACTGGTGACAGCACTTGAGGGAAGGGCTGGAGCTGTGTCAGGGCAGGGTCAGGTTGGATCTCAGGGAAAGGTTCTTCACCCAGAGGGTGGCTGGGCACTGAACAGGCTCCCCAAGGAATGGTCACAGCTCCAAGGCTGCCAGAGCTCCAGCAGTGTTTGGACAAGGTGGGATTGTTGGGGTCTGTGCAGGGCCAGGAGTTGGACTGGATGATCCTTGTGGGTCCCTTCCAGCTCGGGGAATTCTGTGATTCTGTGAAGCAGTAAAGGACATTTCCAACTCAGGACTAACAGCTCCATGTGCAGAAGGTGGAACACGAATTTCTGGCTCTGGGCTTCCAGCTCCCACCCGAGAGGCACCCAGAGCTCTTATGGACAATCACCTCACATGAAAGGTCTCAGCCTGGAGTGTCTGGCTGCCAAATCTGTGGAAAATGGCTCAAATCAGCTGCTTGCTGTTGGTTTCAGACCAACCAGAAACTTCACGTGCTCCAGGGGACTGCTGGAGCCCTGCTCCCTCTGAACACTCCAGGAAGGAGCGGAAATGAATTCAGGAATAAGTACTTTCCCTGCAAACTCCTGCTGTGCAAAGACTCTAAAATCAGCCTACCAACAAGATTTGAAGACTCTCCAGTCTCTCTGGGCTCTAATTTCTAACTGGAGCCACAATAATGCATTTCACAGACACCTAAAAATGGGTCAACTTGTTAAACAATAATGGCTTAGAATCTGAACTGAAAGTTCACAGTTGCACTGGATAAATTCAGAGTTAAAAAGGTGTAATTGTTAATAACATTTACAGACTGATATAATTCAGAAGTCTTCAAAAGCTGATTTTTTGAGCTGGACTTTTGCTTTTCTTTCATTTTCCTTAAGCTGCTGGAAAGACCTACCTAAAAAAACAATCAATCAATCAATCAATCAATCACCTGAACAGAAGAGAAAGCAGGAGGTCATTCCAGGAAATGGGCAAGACATCAGTGCCACAAAAATCCCATGAGATGCTTGTCTCCAACGGTCAGAGCTGGAATTACCCTTAGGGGGTCACCTGTACTGAGCCAGTACCAGATGGCAACATTCAGGTTTATAATTTAAAATCACAGAATCCCAGAATGGTTTGGGTTGGAAGGGATCTTAAAGTTCATCCAGTTCAAATTCCTGCCCTGGGCAGGGCCACCTTCCACTATTCCAGGTGGCTCCAACTTGACCTTGGACACTTCCAGGGATGGGGCAGCCACAGCTTCTCTGGGCACCCTGTGCCAGGGCCTCCCCACCCTCACAGGCAGGAATTTCTTCCCAATATCCAAACTATCCCTGCCCTCTGGCAGTTTGATGCCATTCCCCCTTGTCCTGTCACTCCAGGCCCTTGTCAATAGTCTCTCTCCATCTTTCTTGTAGATCCCTTCAGGTCCTGGAATTAGCCTTCTCTTCTCTTACCTGCAAGTGCTGCAGATCATCCTCCTGCACATTCTGGGACAAGTTATACACCTGCATTTAAATAAAAAAGAATAAATTCAGATCGCTCAGAATGGCCCTGTCCTTTTGGTTCACACATGCTTGGTGTGGTTAATGCCTATGACATCACCATGGGGACACAAATCCCAGTTAGGGACTGGTGTGGAACAAGACAAGCCCTGGGAGCACCACGTTGTGCTGAGCTCTGTCCCAAAGCACAGCTTCCATCCCACTCATCCTGTCCTCCAAGGGCAGATGCTGGGTGGTAGGAAGGGAAGCCCTGCCAGGCTCTGGGGTTCCTAGAACACATCCATCCCAGAGGTTTCTTACCTGGATGGAGCTGATCATGGTGCTGAGGGCGAACACGGTGGCCGAGTCCCGCAGGGTGGACTGGCTGTCAAAGGTCCCCTGTGTGTCCATCAGCAGCACTGCCACCTGAGGGGCAGAAAGCTCCATGTCACCTCCTTTTTCAGCCTCTGAACCCATGCAAATCCTCCCTCTGCTGCCAAAGGGGTGGTGGGGTGAATGCCAGCTGCATTATTGTGCTGGGAATCCCACTGCTTCTGCCTCAGACTTATGACTGGAGGAGGATAAGGGTGAAGTGCAGCCCCAGCCACTGTTGACAGCAGGGTGATTCCAGAAGGCAGCAAAGTTGATGCTCTACAGTGCAAGTTTGCTCTTCAAACATTTGCTGTCAGTGCAGATGAGTCTTTTCCTGAGTCTGCATCAGCTTCATGTCACAGAAACCAAACACGTACTGCACCTCCTTAACCCAAAACACCTTCAGCCAGCATTAGAAATCACACCCTGAATGACTCAGTGTCACTTTGGTGTCAGGCTCTGCATTAAAGAGTAGATGAATACAAATATTCTTACATCATGAATTTGCAGGATGACTCCAAAATTCACTTTGCATTGTGTTTCACCATCCTGAATGAAGAAACTGCATTTTATAGCTGCTGCTCCAGGAAAATGGAGTAGTTTGCAAAAACCTCAGATTCAAAATGTCTGGGAATAGCACAGAAATAAACTCTGGGATGCCCAGACTTCGAGGGACACCTAGAGAGCACATCAGGGACACTTGGACACCATCACCTCTCTGCATCAAACCCATCCATGCTAAATTAGGGATAAGGTACTGAAAACCTCTAAACTTGCACAGCCACCTAAGTCAAGGCTGGAAGAGAAGAATGAGCTGACCAGCAACAGAGAAACGCACACCTTTTTCCCATCAGGCTTGTCCACCAGGAAAACCTCACTCCATATCTGAATCCCAGTGGTCTCTCGCTCAGATCCTCCCCTCCAGGAGAAACCAGTCAGGGGCTCGTTGTAATCTCCAACCCAGTCCACAGCATCCTGCAGGGACGAACAGAAGTTGATGGGAGTTCTCATCTCCCTTTGGTTTTACACTTTTTCTCTCTGCTGCCTCTGCCCCAGGGCTGGAGCAGGGCAGTCTCTGTTGGAGAGGTTTCCTTAGGAAAAGGGTGAGAGGTTAAGGATCCTCTAAAGAAGGTTTTCTCTTCTTTTCACTGGTCAGGCCTCACCTCGAATCCTGGGTGGGGTTTTAGGTCCTTCACTTGATTCAAAAAGGATATTGAGGGGCTGGAGTCTGTCCAGGGAAGGGAATGGAGCTGGGGAAGGGGCTGAGGGAGCTGGAGGGGTTCAGCCTGGAGAAAGGAGGCTCAGGGGGCACCTGGAATTCCCTGCAATCCCTGTCAGGAGAGGGGAGCCAGGGGGAAGCCAGGCTCTGCTCCCAGGGAACAAGGGACAGGATGAGAGTAAATGGCCTCAAGTTGTGCTAGGGGAGGTTTTGATTTGATATTAGGGAATATTCCTTCATGGAAATGGTGATCAGCCACTGGGACAGACTGCCCTGGGCAGTGGTGGAGTCACCATCCCTGGAAGTGTTCAAAAACTGTGTGGATGTGGCATTTGGGGACATGGATTTGTGGTGGCTTTGGCAGTGCTGGGGGAATGGCTGGACCCAATTACCTTAACAGATCTTTTCCAAACTTGATGATTCCATGATTCAGGGCAGCAAATGTGAACATCCCTGCTCCAAAACCAAGATTCCACAAGAAACCCATGGGTGCCCAGGGCCATGGAAGGACCTGTTGTGTTTTATTTTGTAAAGCCCACATTAAAGAGAGGCTTGAATGTTCCTAGAGCACCAAGTCCTGTCCAGCTCATCCCTGGACAACACATGGGAACAACAAGGAGCAGCAGCACCATAACCCTGGGCAGAGCCAGCTGAGCTGCAGCCTTACCTTGTTGTACATGTACCGCAGCATGAAATCCATCAGGAATGATTTTCCTTTCCTAAAAGCTCCAGCAACAGACACAGCCACGACCTCTTTGTCTCTGACAGCCTCGGAGAGCAGGATGCGGTTCAGGGCGGCTTCGTCCAGCTCGAAGGAATGGTCATCTTTGACAATCAGGACCTGCACTGGTCCTGCCTTCCTCACAGATTCCTCCTCCTCAGAGCTCCACTCGTAAGCCTTGTCTGCAAAACTACCTGTGCAGATAAAACAAGAGCTGTTTGGTTCCTTCTCCTGTACAGTGTGGACACGGGAACAGGTCAGGTGGCTCAGTGTCCATCCCCAAACAGAGTTATCCAGAGCTGAACCTGGCTCAGACATCCCAACAGAGGCTCCATGCCACCCTGGGGCCATCTGGCCACGTGGTCCCTCAAGGCAGAGGGATCCCCACTGGAACCCATTAATTTTTGTCCTACAAGAGTTGACCTGGAGAACAAATCCCTGCCACAACTTCTTACATACACAGAGACTGTCATAACACCTCCTTCAGCTTTTTCTCTGCTGGAAAAGGAAAGTCCAAGCCCCTCAATCATCCCTTCCACCACGTTCTCTGGAATCTGCTCTCTTCTGGACACTAGCTCTTTCCCAAAGGCTGATTCAGAAAGGGATGAGGTGTTCAAGGACCTCACATCTCTATCCAAGGATACTGCTTTTAGGCATCCTGTGCCACTGCTGTCCCTGCTCCATGTGCTCCAAGTGTAACCTGCTGTTCCTGCCATCAGCAGCATCCCCTGGGACACCCCCAGCAGGAACCAGGCCATGAAGACACGAGCTCATCCCAATAAAAGCCACTTCCCAACTCCCAAGTGGGAAGCACGCACAAAGCACAGGCACTTTCCCACTTGGAAATGGCACAGTTCCCTGGGGAGCTGCTGCCCAGCACAGAGGCAAGTGCTGCCCAGGCTGTGTTGGGATCACAGGGTCTCATGGAAGGATCTCACAGGAACTGGATGCATTTTAGGGCCTGCAATCCTTGGACACTGCAGCCCTGGGCTTTGCAAGGAGCGGGCCAGCTCCAGTAATTTTCCTTTCCCTGTCTCTCCCAACATTCCAGCCCAGGAAAGAGTTGCCAAAGGTGATTAATGATGCCAGTCAGCTCACCTACAGCCACGTGAAATCTCCTTGCCAGCAGGGAAAGGAACGTGAGATGGAAAGTTCCCCCACATTCCAACCAAAATTTCCCGGTTCGCTGGCTCAGGCTGTAACTTTCCAAAGTTTTGCCTCAAGCTAAACCTCCTCAGGCTCTGCTTCAGACCCTGACCTTGGGGACTCAGTTTTCAGCCATTTCAAAGCACAAGGACTGTGTGTGCACATGCTGAAAGACAAGCTATAAATTCCAAGAGGAGTTGGATTTGCCCATTTGCCTCTCCATAAAGGAGCCTCCAGCAGCAACTTGATATTTGAAGTAACAGCAGTGCTTTTGTACAGGCTTCTGATTTCCTAAGATCCCACAAGGAAGTATTGGGATCATTAAGCCTGGTTGCCAGGGGATTTCTGGACATATACTACGAGCTTTCTTTGCCCACAGTCGAAAGACAAAGATCTTTTCTTCCCAATGCTTGGAGGTTTTTTAGCCAAACAAAAGTCCCAAACGCTCTGAAAAGCAGGATTCTCCACCAGGCTGCAGCACTAAAATCTTTTCAGACACCAGCTCCTGTCTTGTGTCACTGCTTAGGGGCCTCCAGGAAAAGAAAAAAACACCCTTTCCAACTCAAATTCCCTTTCCTATTTCAAATCCATGGAGCCAGGAGACAGGCACATATTGCCAAACCTGAACACAAAGGTCTCTGAGAGCAGGCACATGCCAAACACCATTCCCAGCACCCAGCCATTCCCAACAGGTAAAAGTGTGGCCAGGTGCCAAAGGGCCACAGGCTCGTGGGCTCTTTTAAGCACTGTCACACTGCATGGAAATATCTCCTCTCCCAGGGTTTCCCAGTGTCCTGCCTGGTTAACCAAGTCCAGGTTTTATTTTCTTTTTATAGTTGTACAGAAAGGACAGTGGAGAGATCCTTGGATAGGATGTGACTCATGGTGGAGGCAGGAAAAAAATTGTAAATTGAATTAAACTGAAATATTTCTGACTCTTTACTAAGCCATGAGGGTGAAACAGCTGTGCCACCTTCCCAGACCAGACAGATCCCACCTCCAGGCACACAGACACAGGGCAAGTGGGACCAGCATTTTGACTGGGATCCAATTCCTCTGCTATGGAGAGCTGGGGTTGTTCAGCCTGGAGAAGAAAAAGATCCAGGGAGCCCTCAGAGCCCCTTGCAGAGCCTAAAGGGGCTCCAGGAGAGCTGGAGAGGGACTGGGGACAAGGGGTGGGGGGACAGGACACAGGGAATGTCTTCCCACTGCCAGAGGGCAGGAGAGATGGGATCTGGGGCAGGAATTGCTGGCTGGGAGGGTGGGGAGGCCCTGGGATGGATTTCCCAGAGAAGCTGTGGCTGCCCCTGGATCCCTGGAAGTGTCCAAGGGCAGGTTGGAGCCACCTGGGACAATGGGAGGTGTCCCTGCCCAAGGCAGGGGGTGGGATGGGATGATCTTTATGGTCCCTTCCAGGCCAAACCATCCTGGAATTCTACAATTTATGTTTTTACTCATCCACCACCAGCAGTGGGTACCAAGGTGGGCACAAATCCTTGGATGCCTCTGGCTCAGGCAGCTGGATGGGTCTGCCAGTCCTGGCTAAGGATCCAAGCACTGTGATGGGACTGAGGAGAGTTCCTGCCCTCCCACTTCCAGAGGGACAGCTGCTGCCAGATTCCCCCTCCTGGTGCCTGGATGAGATTTTCCAGGTCTTCCTCTCCCTCTGGTTCAGCTGTAAGAGGAGAACAGATTGTGTTGTCCCTTCAAAACATCAGAATCTGAAGGAGAATATTTTTTTCAAGCAGATATTGGCAGATTTGGGCAGAAAGTCCAAAGCAGCCATGGCCTCCTAGGAGACATCCTTGTTTCCATCACCTGAACACCAGAAAAATCAGGCTGTTTGCACAACATAGGGACAAAATACCAAGTATTATGAGCAGGATATATTGACTTTCCAGTTTATTGAAGATATCAGGAGAAAGTGATTCTATTAAGCAGGTCTCTGAACTAATTTCATCCCTGTTATCTCTGCTTCTTTCATGTATGCTATTTGCAGCCAAACCTATCTTTTCCACATTTATTTTCACATGTCAAAACTCTTTCCTATTTATTTCCATGTGATGAAACTCCCAAGTCCTGCTTATTAGATTATCTGCCCTACTGGAGAGCCAGGGATTATTTTATAAAATGGCTGCACGTTACTGGAAATCAATTATTTCAACTGGACTTTTCTGGCCATAAATGAGTTATTTGCTGTACCTGGCAAGGGCAAAACACCACCCAGCCAAAAAGGAAAGGAAGGAGACCTCAGCTTTGCTAAACACAGTTTGGTTTTTACTCATTTTCTAAGTTGACCCCTCCTTTCTCTCGGCTCTCTCCCGACGCCTTGCAGTGACGTCAATTCTCCAGCTGCTCATTCAGAAATTGTCAGGATACAGTTCCTTTTCCCCATTTCATAACAGCTCATTCCCATGACTCCAAAGCAGGGGTGGAAGCCACGTCTCTTTTCCATATGGCAATTCCAAGTGGAAAGGGGAAGGAGATCAGAATTTGCATTTGTCCTCACTGGGCTGTCAGACAGCATAAAAAAGAGTATTAGAGTTCTTCAGCTGGTCTAGGGCTTAGTTTTGGCTAAAATTAATTAAATTGAAACAGTCTAATTCACACTGTGCCTGTGTACAGACTGACAGACACGTCGAATGTATTTAAGCTCCTAGAGAAGAATAAATTAGGTAAATTACATGCCACTAATGATGCAACCTTTGGTGAGTGCTTGCTGAAGCCTGTTCTTCCTTAGCTATGGAAGGACAGGTCACAGAAGTGCTGACTGCTTCCCAGAGCAGCCTTGTCCTTAAATGAGCCTCCACAATGAATACATTTCATTCCAGAGGATGAAACACAGCCATGTCCCATCAAACACAGGCTGCCTGACCAGAGCCTGAGGAAGGCAGCCCTGCCCTTGTGCTGCCTTGGATCCCAGATCCCTCACCCACCCCAGCCCTGCCCTCGTGCTGCCTTGGATCCCAGATCCCTCACCAACTCCAGCACTGCCTGTGGAAAGCAGAGGCTTCACCCTGAGCTCTGATCCCCCTGCTGAAATGGAATCCCAGAGTGATGTGGGTTGGAAGGGATCTTAAAACCCATCTTGTTCCCCTCCCTGCCATGGGCAGGGACCCCTCCCACTATCCCAGGTGGCTCCAACCTGGCCTTGGACACTTCCAGGGATCCAGGGGCAGCCACAGCTTCTCTGGGCAACCTGTGCCAGGGCCTCCCCACCCTCCCAGCCAAGAATTCCTTCCTAATATCCCATCTAAATCTCTCCACTTTTAATTTAAATCCACTCCCACTTGTCCCATTGCTATCTGCCCACGTAAAAAGTCAACTCTCTCTGTTTTTAATAAGCCACCTCTAAGTACTGGAAGGCCACAGTGAGGTCTCCCAGGACCCTTCTCTTCTCCAGCCCCAGCTCAGATGTCACACACACAAATACACCAACCTCATGCAGTGCTGCATTCCCAGGGAATTCAAACCAAGTTACTGCGTGGAAAAACACCAACTACCAAGGAGAGAAAATAGAGGTTTGATAGGAAGTGTTAACTTGTTGTTACTTCCTTGGAACAGAGTATCCCTGTATCAGTTGTTGGGCTGCTTATCAGCAGCTCTCCAGGGATTAGTTTGATCAGGGTCCTTTGTGCAGCTGCCTTTTACCACACAAACATAGCACAGTGCCACCCACCCCTCCAGGAGCCAAGTGCTAACAGCCCTCACAATCAGACCCCATCCCTCTGCATGTTCTCCAGGAAAGCTTAACCACCCTCTGCAGCAGCTCTGGCAAAGACACACATCCCCCTGCCTTGCACTGCCCACCCTCAGCGTGGCTGCTGCTGGCACACGAGTTGTGCTCACTCCATCCCTGCTGAGCTCATCTCCCACATGGCATTGATGTCCAGCAGGGCTCAGAGGAGCACCAGGAATCCTCTGCTGGCACAGAGCGAGGGGAACACGGGGAAATGAAGCAGGGAAGCAATGCCAGGGCAGAGGGGATGTTGTCCAGCAATAACCTGTGTCGATCCTACACAGAGGATGCACAGAGGCTGCAGCCCGAGGCTCTGAGCCTGGCCTGCCTGTGAGTTGGCAAATTCCCTCGGCAGGGGGCTGCCATAAGGTGTCTAGACTGAGGTGCTCCTGGGACACAGTGTCTTCCAGAGGATGAAGATGGGAATCACGGCTGGGCAAAGCCCTCTCTCACACCCACCAGTGCTCTCCAGTCTGTGCTCTCCAAAGGTTTCTACCCAGCAGGTCAGAAAGCCTCCCAGGCTGGGTCTAACTGCACACACACATTCACCACCCACTTCTGTATCACAGATCTCAGAGTGGTTTGAGTTGGAAGGCACCATAAAGATTATCTCGTTCCAAACTGCTGCCCTGGGCAGGGACACCTCCCACTATCCCAGGTGGCTCCAACCTGGCCTTGGACACTTCCAGGGATGGGGCAGCCACAGCTTCTCTGGGCACCCTGTGCCAGGGCCTCCCCACCCTCCCAGCCAGGAATTCCTTCCCAATATCCCATCTCTCCTGCCCTCTGGCAGTGGGAAGCCATTCCCTGTGTCCTGTCCCTCCAGGCCCTTGTCCCCAGTCTCTCTGCACGCAGGTCTCTGCTGATCGCACAGCCACATAACCCTCCCCACACCTTGCTCACACCTCTGCTGGAATGTTTTCATCCCCACAGAGTCAGAGGACCCCAGACCTGAGCAAAGGAAACACCAGGTGCAGCTCCCCAGTAACCAGAGCCACCCCCTGAAGTGACATCTGTGCCTCTGTCAGGCCCCAGCCTTGCTGCACTGTCCCCTTACACCTGGGGCTGCTGGTCTGGGAAATGCAGCAGGGAATGGGAAAGGTAAGAATGGGAGGAATGGGAATGGGAAGAAATCACTTGTACAGCCCCAGACTGGATGCAATCCCAGCTCTGCCATGATGAACCTGTGGAAAGGATGGATCCATGAGAGAGCACACAGTGAAGATTTGCACCCAGGGCATTGCTTAGAAAACTGTCCCAGAAAAAATGAGTCCTGTCCTTCAACAGTCAGGAATGGCAGGTAAATTGGAATGGGCAGTGGAGTCACCATCCCTGGAGGAGTTGAAGGAAAGACTGGACATGGCACTCGGTGCTCTGGTCTAGTTGACATGGTGGTGTTTGGTCATAGGTTGGACTCAATGACCTCAGAGATCTTTCCCTCCCTAATTGATTCTGTGAGTCTGTAAAAGCCCAGACTTGGTGGTTTCCCTCTGAGACCCCAAGCTGTCCTCTCCAAAGCCAGGGCAACCTCTTACACCCCAACTGCACAGCGGTGTTAACACCTCTTCCCAATCCAATCTGCACTCCCACATCCTCCTGGAGACCACCTCCCTTCACCCCACTCCTCTGGGTGCTGGGAGCAGGGAGCCCAGAGGGGGAGAAGCTGCAGCCAGGCTTGGTTCTCATCCTTGGCTTTTTTTGGAGCAGTGGTGACATGTGGAGTGCACCTTGCTCCTGCCAGCCCTGAGTCATCCAGCTGGCAGCACCACAGCTCCAGCTCCAGCGTGGCCAGCTCAGCCCCTTCTCCCTTTGGCAGAGGGAACAAGGAGATGAATGATCCTGCTGATAACACAAGTGGTTTGGGACTATCTGCTGACAGAAACAAGAGCTTGGGTGATTACCAGCCACCAAACTGTCTGTTACACCATCTCAAATGCCAAAGTCCAGCGTGAAGCTTTTTAATGACACCTACTACCACTCACATGAAGCTCCAGTGCTCAGCTGGCCCTGAAGCAACAGCAGTTCCTACAGCAGTGAAATTCCTAGGCTGTGCTCCTTGTTAGCATGCTTCAGAAACAAGGGAAAAACAGGGCTGTCCAACCTGGCCTTGGACACTTCCAGGGATGATACACCTCCAAAACTCCCACTTCACCCCAGCATGCATTTTCTGCATGGTCTTTCATCTGCTCTGTTTGTCAGCAACAGCCTCCCTCCAACATCAGTACTAGAGTCAGTCGTTTCTGACAGGAAAACGTTTTTACCCTTCTGTTGTTAAAATTGCCTGAAAATTAAGTTTGGTAAACATGCCATAAAATCCTAGGATATAGGATGAAAAACGATTACACTCTGGAGAAAAAGTTCATGTATGTGGAGCACTTTAAATACACTTTGTGGGCTTGGCAGAGTTCAGCCCCTTCTCCACAGCCCTCCTCCTCCCTCCTCCCATTTTAGGAAATTTGTATTCAGTTCCTTTCCTGCTGTAACACTTCACCTTCCTTCAACAGATGGCAAATGAGAGCATTTCTGGCAGGAACAAAGGAGCTGGGGTCTCTCTAGACTGAAGTGACTTCCAGAAATGATCCATGGGACACCTCGTGCCTCCCAGAGCATGACAATCCCTGGCCCAGACTCCTTCCCTTGCTGGAGAAGGTTCCAGTCAGTGATCCAGGGGAGTTAATGTAAATCCTGCTGCCTCTGAACATCACCCAGGTCCTAAAGAATATTTCTGTGGGCTGTTTGTCACCCATGGGCTTAGCAGGGAAAATGCAGCAAGACACAACCAACTCCACAGGCTGATTCCCTCTCCCATTAATCAGGCAGGAAGCCAAGGCTGGAGCCTTTCAAGGCAAAGACACGACATGAGGTGTGACAGCAGCACCATGTCACCACTCCAGGCAGGCTCAGGGTATCCTGGTTCTTCCCCCAAAAGGAAAGGCAGGCTCAGGGTATCCTGGTTCTTCCCCCAAAAGGAAAGGCAGGCTCAGGGTATCCTGGTTCTTCCCCCAAAAGGAAAGGCAGGCTCAGGGTATCCTGGTTCTTCCCCCAAAAGGAAAGGCAGGCTGCCCTTGCTCCTGCTCTTCTTGTGATGGGTCCCACCACACTATTCCAATTCCCTGTCCAATGCTGCTGCCTGCACAACAACCATGGGAGGGGATTTGGGACAAGGGATGCAGGGATAGGACAAGGGGGAATGGTTTCTTACTGCCAGAGGGCAGGGTTGGGGGGGATTTTGGGAAGGAATTCCTGGCTGGGAGGGTGGGGAGGCCCTGGCACAGGGTGCCCAGAGAAGCTGTGGCTGCCCCATCCCTGGAAGTGTCCAAGGCCAGGTTGGAGCCACCTGGGATAGTGGGAGGTGTCCCTGCCCATGGCAGGGGGTAGAATGAGATGGTCTTTAAGGTCCCTTCTAATCCAAACCACTCTGGGATTCTGTGATATTTAGGATCATATCATGTTCTATCACATTTAGCTTGCAATGGTGTCTTGTCTCTTCTTTGAAGTTCCCAGCACTTCATTTTCTTTCCTCATTTACAAGCCAGTCATTCAGTTGGGAATATTTCTGGCTTTTTGTGTAAAGGCCCCTCTGAAACATCTCAGCTTTCACTTGTCAGGTTCCCAGGATTCAGAGTCACAAAGAAATGCCAGGAAATGGAATCTGAAAATCCACCACAAAAGGTCAGAAAGGAAAAACAACCTACCCAAATCATCCTTTTCTTCCCAGTTTAACCCATTGCTGTGCAGTCTGTGAGTGTGGCAGTGATGATCTTGGCCTGGCCTGTGCTGGAGGGGAGTCCCTTCTCCCCAAAAGTTCCTTGGCACTTCCTGGCTCCCTTTAGGAGCTCTCATAAATCTCCTGTTCAGCTTGAAAGCCCTCACCAAGAAGTATCTATAACCTCTGGAATCCCTTTTATGGCTTTAAAACTGAATTCTTGATGAGTGGGTCATTCCAATCACAACATGGGCCATGAGGGGAAACATGAGACTTCACACAGTTTGTTCCAGTCTGTGCTGTTTAAATGAGTGACTGGGAGAGGAGATCTTACTGGATCTGGCTGCTGAGCATCTGCAACTGCCAAGCACAAACAATTGCAGCTAAAAATCAGTGTAACCTCCTACAAATCTTCCCTGAGCTGGCTGGACTTCACTGTGCCAAGCAGGATTTGGACTAACAATCCTTATTTTGGGAAAAGCAGGGTCCCCTACTCACAGCAAGAAATGATTTGTGATTTTTTTTTTCACCTGCAGCTGCCTCCACCTTTCACCCAGCAGCGGTTGTGAGGTCTATGCAGCACTTGGCATGTGCAGGAAGAGCCTTAAATGAGGCATAGCCTTATGCTGACCTTTAGCCCAAGGCTAAATCCCGCTCTGGATGCATCACACACCCCTCCATGAGCTCCCAGGGATGCGACATCGACCCAGCTTTGACCAGGGGCAATTCCTTCTGTGTGCTCTGCACTCACTCCCTCCAATTAGCTCTGTGAGCTTTAAAAAATGTGTTTTTTTCATGAAACAAAGGAGGGTTACACCAAGCAGCTGCCTGTTTCCAGGCCTGAGTAACTAGGACAAAGTTTGATCCGCTTCAAAATAGCGTTAATATTTTTAATGACCCATAAGCCCAGTTTCAGAACAAAGCAAGGACTTTCTCCCTTCTGCCTTCATTTCAGGAAAAGCCTGAGCCTCCTCCTTCGCCAGCTTGGCTGAAAAATGTAGCAATAGTCACCCCATGGACTGATGTCACCAGACAATGCTGCAGTCACTGGATGTAAACACAGCATTCAGGGCAATGAGGGTTTGTTGTATAAATAGAATAAATAAATTTATTAAAGGCAGCTTTTTTGTTGTTGTTGTTACCCCTCAAAAATAAGAAATAGAGGCATCTTTCTCTCTTAATTTCTTACTTGCACTGTCAACCAGCCTGGCAAAGCACCGGGAAATCCTCTAGGAAAGAGGCAAACATCCGTGGAGCACAGGGTGTGAGAGGGCAGCTGATCCCACAGAGATCCAGCTCGGATCCGTGGATGCTTCCAGATCCTTGCAGAGACTCTAAGGGCGAGTCTCATAAACTCAGTGACACATCCCTTTTCACTCAGAGACGTGCCTGATTGTCTTGCCGAACCAAGACCGGACTTCCCAAGGGGATGTCGTTTTTTTTTCCAGCATCCTTTGCATTCCCTCCTCCCGCTGTCAGGGCGTGGAGGGAAAGCCCTGTGTGCAATTCCCACCACACGCAGGGCTGACACGTCTGTCACACGCGCTGCGAGACAAAGCTGAGGATGGCAGCACATCCCTTCCCTGGCAAGTTTTCCCTCTGGTCTGTACCCGAGGATCCAGCGACCTCCGTTAAGTCCCGGCTGAACACGGCCCCGAGCAAAGCTTTGCTCTTTTCCCACCCCAATCCCTCCCCCCCCAAAAAAAATCGCCCACCTCCTGCTCCGCCGGCTGGGATCACTCGCTCCGTTATCCCAACACTTCCTCGGGCTTGTCTCTGAACTGTTAATCATTACCATGGGAAATCTTACGCTCATCTCCACAAATTAGGATGTAATTTGTGTATCTAAACATCACAGCTCAGCTCACCCCTGCCTGACGAGCCAGGATACCTGGAGCAGCGGTGGCTGAGCTCGCATGGAACACGATTCCAAAGGAAATGGTAAATGACACTCCGCAGCAGCCTCAAACAACGGAAAATGGCTGGAAAAAACCTGATTTTCCAGGGAACAGCACATCAGTGGGAGGGGGTGGAGGAGCCTCCCTGGCTGGGTGCAGCCCACCTGTGGGATCAGCTTTGGCTCCAGTGGGAAGCAGCAGCCGCTCTGAGGATCCAGGAGGCTCCAGAGGGAACTAAAGCCTTGCAGGAAAACGCCAGAGAACTTCCTGCTGCCCATCACCCCGCTCCACTCCCTGGCAATGCCGCTCCCAAATCCCTGAGCCCCGGGGAGGGCAGGGGTTTAAAATGGCCCCTCTCTGGAAGGTGTGACATGGCAACAAAGCCCCACAGCTTTCCAGAAATGGGGAAAAAACCCTCTGGAGGGGTGAGCTGCCGGGGAAGGCCGGCGGCTCTGACTGAGGAAGGCGGGATGGGCAGGGGTTTTGCTTCTGGATGAGGTGGGATAGAAGTGAGCAGGATCCCTGTGCCTGGGTGAGGTGGGATGGGGGTGAGCAGGATCCCTGTGTCTGGGTGAGGTGGGATAGAAGTGAGCAGGATCCCTGTGCCTGGGTGAGGTGGGATGGGGGTGAGCAGGATCCCTGTGCCTGGGTGAGGTGGGATAGAAGTGAGCAGGATCCCTGTGCCTGGGTGAGGTGGGATGGAGGTGAGCAGTATCTCTGTGCCTGGATGAGGTGGGATGAAGGTAAGCAGGATCCCTGTGCCTGGGTGAGGTGGGATGAGAGTGAGCAGGATCCCTGTTCCTGGGTGAGGTGGGATAGAAGTGAGCAGGATCCCTGCTCCTGGGTGAGGTGGGATAGAAGTGAGCAAGATCCCGGTGCCTGGGTGAGGTGGGGTGTGGTGAACGGGATTCCCTGGTCCTAGGGATGAGGTGGGATGGGGGTGAGCAGGATCCCTGTGCCTGGGTGAGGTCGGACGGGGGTGACCAGGATCCCTGTTCCTGGATGAGGCAGCATGGAGATGTGTAGGATCCCTGTGCCTGGGTGAGGTGGGATGAGAGTGAGCAGGATCCCTGTTCCTGGGTGAGGTGGGATAGAAGTGAGCAGGATCCCTGTTCCTGGGTGAGGCGGGGTGCGGTGAACGGGATTCCCTGCTCCTGGGGATGAGGTGGGGTGGGAGCGAGCGGGATTCCCTCTTCCCGGGTGAGGTGGGGTGTGGGCGAAGGGAACCCTGCTCCTGGGTGAGGCGGGATCACCGCCCCTGGGTGCGACGGGGCGGTGGCTCAGGTGACATCCCCCCGCGGGACCGAGGGGACGGCGGGGACAGCGCGAGGGGTGCCAGGGCAGCCTGAGGAGAGCCGGGGCAGCCAAAGGGCTCCCCAAGCAGCTGCCGGGGGGTGTCAGGCCCCGACCGGGCCGTGACAAGCCCAACCCGGGGGCACCTCGCCCGCCCC
>VXBA01003138.1:116255-187946 GCA_013399895.1 Serilophus lunatus
AAAGGGCTGCGGAGCGCAGGTAGGAGCCGGCCCGGCCAGGCCGCCCCGGCGGACGGGCCGCCCCGCAGCGCCCTGCCCGCGGCCGCGCTTCCTGGTTGCCCCGCGGAGGGCGCGGCCGCCTTTTGTCCCGGTCCCCGGCCCCCGATCCCCCCCCGTGGCGGCCGCAGGAGCCATGGGCCGGTAGGAGCATCCCGGCGGGGCCATGGAGCCGGCGGCGCGGGCGAGCGGGGACATCCTGCGGCGGAACCCGCAGCAGGACTACGAGCTGATCCAGCGGGTGGGCAGCGGCACCTACGGCGACGTGTACAAGGTGAGCCCGGGCGTGGGGAGGCCCTGGGGTGGGTTTCCCAAAGAAGCTGCGGCTGCCCCCGGATCCCTGGGAGTGATCCCTGGGGTGGTGGGAGGTGTCCCTGCCCAGGGGCTTTAAGGTGCCTTCCACCGCGATGCCGTGATTCGTATTTTGGGCGTTTTGAGTTGGATGTTGCAGGTGATCCTTCCCACGTTACTGCCGGAGGAGGTTAGAGGATATCTGCTGGCTGTACCTGTTTCCCAGAACGCGCCCAGTTAAAGCACCTGATTAAAAGGGTGCAAGTTTATCCCCGAGGTTAATAATAGCCTGCCAAAGGCACAAGCAGATTACAGCTCTTCAGAAGCTGGAACGGAGTTAGAGCACGAGGTAGAGTTAGTGCAGCACATCGAGTAGATGCTCCTGAAATGGTGCATGTGGAAGGTGTCCCTGTCCGTGGCAGAAGGTTGGGGCTGGATGGTTTTTAAGGTCCCTTGCAACCCAAACCATCCTGGCATTCAGTGGTTCTGTGTCTCCAGAGCCACAGCCCTGGGGGGCAGGAGGTGTGGGCACGGTGTGTTCGCCCTCACACGAGCCCCTTCCCCTTCCATCAGGGATGCTCATCACCTCTGAAGGCTGTGGGTTGCTTCTAAAGAAAGCCTTAAATTTTCCAGCCTGTGTTGGGCAATCTGCATGGGAAGGGAGGCCGTGTGATGTCTCCCTTTGTAGTGCTGTTGAGTGTGTTTAAAATAGACCTGACACAGCCAAGCGTGCAAGGAAAGGTGTGTTCCTGTGCCACATGAAAGGCAGCAGTAATTGCTCCTGCTGGGGGAGGGCTCTTTGCTAATGTTCAAATTGAAGTTTTATAGATGGATCCTGTTCCCACCGCCCCTTTGAAATGGTTACTTATGACCTCGGGGAGTTATTTTTAAAAGTTTTCATGGTGCATATTTACCTTCCTCTTTCGTTTGGTTGTTTTTTGGGGGTTTTTTTTGTCTCTTAGAGTGCTGTGCACACATCAGCCAACTCCTTTCCTAGGAATTGTAGCACTAAATCCTCTCAAAAGCTCATTCCAGCTGTCAGAAATCTGGAGCTCAGCATCCCTTGGGCTGCTCTGTTTGTGTGTGTGTGTGCCTGCGTAGCCCAGGGCAGCACGACAAGAAATAACCAGGCAGCACGACAAGAAATAACTAGTTGTGTGGCAGGGCAGTATTTTTGTGTCATCTGCTTGTGGAAAACAAAAAAAAAAAAAGGAATATTCTGCTTCTCATTATCCTGGTAATTAGTGGAGAGCTGTGCTGACATGTCATCCAGCTTCCGCTTCCGGAGCTGGGTTCAGTTCATGGCTCTGCTCTGTGCCATATAAACACCAAAAAACCCCAAAAAACCACCCCCACAACCCTCTCTAACCCCCCCCCCCTCCATTCTTTGGGTTATGAGAAATGTGCCTTTTACTCCTGAGACGGTTTCAGATAAGGAATAAACCCAAACCTTCTCCTGGAGCAGCCTGGCAAGTTTCAACCCAAGTTTTTGGCAGTCGGTTTAGACTTTGTTACGAGTCTGAAGCAAGTATAAAGTTAATGAGTTTAAAGTAGCTGGAGAGGCCACATTTGTTTCTAGGTCATTGGATTGCTCTTTGTTTTTGTAAAGCCCTGCAACAGGGAGGAACTTTGTCAAGGGAATACTGAATCAGATGGCACAGCCTCTGATGACAAATCTGCACAGCAAACTTATGTTTTCAAGCCACTGATGTGACAATAATTTTCAAAGTAAGGTAAACCTCATTTCTTGAAAAGGCTCCACGTATAAACATTGTACTTTTATTTTTCTTAGTCCCTGGTAAGTCTCAGCACAACTTGTGCTGGCTGAGGGCTGTCAGCAGTGTTTATAAGATGCATTTATTAGTGAATACCCAAGTGTTTTCATGGTGCAGAGCTGGGGCAAGGTTTGCTAGAGAGTGCTCTTAAATTAACATGGAATTTTCCCCTCACTTCTTCAAGTGGTTTCTCTGCTCCTTGGCTAATAATGAGTCACCAGTGTCTCCAGCACAGTTGTTTTTGGGATGTCTGAGCGAGGCAGCCTCTGATTGTGGGACATCTGCCTCTTCCTCAGATGCTTTTTGGTTCATGCTTCAAATTCCTCTCGGGGCATTTGGTGGCTTTTAGAGGAATTGGCTCTTTTTTTGGATGGGGAAGGCGGAGGTTAAGCAAATATTTCTCTTCACTATTGGGTTACAGAGGAATATTTAATGTTTTCTAAAATTTTCCTGCCCACTTTGCTTTTCATTACTACCATGAAAGCTTAAATCTGAGCTGTGTTTTCTTAGTGCTCGTGGGTTTTATTTCTCTTGTCTGTCACAAGGCACACAATGGGTGATTGTAGAGTTGCCTGTAAGTGCTGGATTGTTGATGTTGTTTTAATATTTATTTCCCCCCCCCCAAATGAATTTCAGGGTGGGGGAGAAACCATCTGTAAATAAACTCCTTTCTTATCTGTTCACAGTGTGTGTAAATAGATCCAAGTTTGGGTCCTGCAGCCTTGGAAGTAATTTCCATTACAATCCTGATGTGTTATTTGTCTGTGGTGGGAAAGCTTTTTCCCCCTTTTTAATAGAGGATATTATTAAGCCAATTCTTATAATTTCTCTCTCAAAACATCATGCCAAGCTCTCTTAAATTACTGACTTTGGAAAGAGGTTTTAATAAGGAAGATGAGGAACTCCCTGGAACTTAATAATGTGCTGACAGTATTTGTTTTTTCTCCACTCCCTCCCAAATCTACCCTGGTTTTTCTGTTTGCCCACCTTGGTCATGAACCTAAAAATCCCAAAGCAGTTGGTTGGGTGTAGTTGTGGAAGTTGGTGTCCTGAAGGGATTTGGAAAACAAGAGCTGTGTGAAGGGGATAATTTACTGGAGCTGATTCTTACTCAGATTTCCTTCCTGGTCTTGTTGTTTGAATAAGTTTGGTGGAGAGATTTAGGGAAGGTTGGATGGAGCTTGGAGCAACCTGGTCTGGTGGAAGGTGTCCCTGCCCATGGCAGAAGGTTGGATTGAGGTGGGATTTAAAGTCTCCTCCAAGCCAAACCATGTGACTTTTTTGTGTTTTTTAATGTCCCAAGCAGAGTTTCTTAACGAGCAGAAGGAAAACAAAGGGATGGTTGATGCAAACGCCTTGTTGGAGGCTCTTGTTTGGCAGCTGAGCTGGGAGCTGATGGATGTGCTCAGCCCAGCACCCTCCACCCGGGGTGAATAGCTGGAGAGACCAGGATCAAACATGACCTTGTGCAGCAGTTCTGAAGCTGGCTTGTTTGGGGTTTTCCAAGCAGGATTGTGAGCAGTAGCTTTCTTTAAAAGTAAGGCCAGGGGACAAGGAATGGACCAAATTCAGAGCAGGAACTGTAAACAAGAGAGGCATTTTTACTGGATGTCGTGAAAATTTCATTGTTTCTTGAGTCACCTCCTCAGTCTCTCTTCTCTTGGGGTTATTATTATTATTTAATCTGCACCAGATAAAGGCATTAACTTAGAATAAACCTGCACTGGTTTGCCACTGATCACTGCTGCAGAAAAGTAGTGAGCAATGAAGTTGGACTGTGGCACACAAACTTTTTTGCTCGAGTGCAATTTAAAACAAAACAAAATCGTTTTATTTTGTTTGTGGTTTGGGTTTTTTTAAGGCTTGCCATAGAAGTGGGTCTCTGTCCAGTTTGAGCCAGGCTCTGTGGTCAATCCTTATTCTCAGGACATAATCCCTGGTGCAGCCAAAGGCTGCTGAGAACCTGTATTTGATATTTAAAAAACAATTCTTAATGTCATTCTAATTTTGCAGCTCGTGAGAACTTGCTGGTTGAAGTGTTTTACTACTTAAAATCAGCAGGTTAAAAATGGAGTATTAAAGCCTGTTTTTGATGGCAGAGCACAGTTAATGGCTGTGAGAGTTTTTAATCCCATATTCCCAACTTTTCATACAACTTTGTTTTGGATTGGCCATCCCCGACTCAACATTTCTGTCCCTGGGGAATAAATGGTGCTTCCACCATAAAAATCTGTCACACTGGAGGATTCCACTCTCTCTCTGCACACCAAAGCCTCTGTGTTAGCAGGGTTTGCTGCAGCCATGCCTGCACTCTGTGTGCTCTCCTTTCCATGACAAGGGTGTTTGGGATGGCATTGAACCAACGCTGTTGAGTTTCTTCTTGTTCCCATGGAATTCAATTCCTCTTCTGGGAAACAACACACTTTTTTTTGAGGATGCAGCCAGGGTTCAAACTGAAGGAAGGGAAATTCAAGTTGAATATTGGGAAGGAATTGTTGGCTGTGAGGTGGGGAGGCCCTGGCACAGGGTGCCCAGAGAAGCTGTGGCTGCCCCATCCCTGGAAATGTCCAAGGCCAGGTTGGGATCCCTGGGATAGTGGGAGGTGTCCCTGCCCATGGCAGGGGGTGGGATGAGATAATCCTTAAGGTCCCTTCCAACCCAGACCAGGCTGGGATTCTGTGTTTTCTGTTAATTGTAAGTTATGTGGTGGGAGAACTGTTTCTCCCCATGGTTTTTTGTCCCTGGCTCTTACTTTGAGGAGCAGGTAGTCTCCAAAATCTTATAAATAAAGTCTGATTTCTTTTCAACTTGCAAAGCAAGTGAAGTGAGCGGTGCAGTTCATGCATCCCCTTTGACACACACACCACCCACCTCCCAGCATCAGAGGAGATCTCCAGGAAGGAAGAACAGACCAAAGAACAGAACATTTGCACACCAGGATCTGCTTCATCTCCGTCTCCAGAAGATGGAGGGGTCATTTTCCTCGCCAGCACGCTCGGATGGCTTCAGCATCATCCAGGATTTATGGGATGAGGTGTCTGAGTGAGTCCCAGTTCTGTCAGCAGTGGTGGAAGCACAGGGATCATCCCTGTCAGGGGCAGCAGCCCTTCCTGTCAGCGAGGCCATGACGGAGTTTGGCAGCACATCCCGCTGACACCAGCAACTAACTGTGCTCCAGCTGGGAAAACAACCTCCCAGGCCACCTCTGCTCCTGTGGGGCTTGGATACAGCTGGGAATGAGGGGGACAGGCAGCACCAGCCCAACGTGGTTCCACTTGAGAACTGTGCAAAATGGGTAAAGCTCCAGAAAGTTGTTCTCCAGCCCAAGGCGGCCGTGGTCCGTGTGGTTGAGGTTGCCAGGACTTTTCACAAGGACATGGAGTGACAGGATGAGGGGGAATGGCTTCCCACTGCCAGAGGGCAGGGAGAGATGGGATATTGGGAAGGAATTCCTGCCTGGGAGGGTGGGGAGGCCCTGGCACAGGTTGCCCAGAGAAGCTGTGGCTGCCCCTGGATCCCTGGAAGTGTCCAAGGCCAGGTTGGAGCAGCCTGGGATAGTGGGAGGTGTCCCTGCCCAGGGCAGGGGGTGGAATGGGATGGTCTTTGAGGTCCCTTCCAACCCATTCCCAGATTCTGTGACTTTCTCACACTTTGCCATTTTGTTAAAATTTAAAATTTTAACAAGGAAGAATAGTTCTTTCCCAGTTTCTGAAGGATTCCAAGCGATAAGAACAGTCAGCAAGGTTTGGTGAACACAGCAGCCTTTGATTTGTTGTTTATGGCAGTTTTGAATGCATTCTGGATTTCCAGTAAAAAATTGCACAGAGGCTGGATAAACTCTTCCTTCCTTGATGGTTTGGACAAAAATCTCTGAGTTTGGTGCAGAGAGGAAAGATTCTGTTCTGCTCTTCAGCTTTCTAAATTCCTTCACCCAAATGTTAGAGTAATTTATGTTGTCCTGCATGGATTAGAGTGTCTGCAGGGACCTCCTCAGCTGCTGGAGGAGCCAAAGCTTACCTTCTGCCCTGGTGGGTGGCAAAGACTCTGCTGAGAAGCTGCAGCTTGACCGTGTCTCTGGAGCTCTTTGGTGAAAGAGCTGAGTAAAGGGATTGCTTCCAGGTTCCTCCTTCAGTTGGGATCAGAGCTCACTCTGCTTCGTGGGTGATGTTTCCATCCTGCCCCTGCCAAATCCCAAGGAAGGGGATTCAAGAGGGGACTTGCTTCCATGGAATTATAGAGTTGTTTGGGTGGGAAGGGACCTTGAAGACCATCTCATTCCATGGGCAGGGACACCTTCCACCATCCCAGGTTGCTCCAAGCCCTGTTTTTAGGTGTGTTTCTGCTGACTTGTCTGCTCCTGGAGGTGGCAAATAGATGGTGCAAGGTGCAGGCAGGGATATTTTGGGGCACTCCCAGTCCTGGTGGCCAGACAACAGTTACTGATCCTTCAAAGTGGCATTTTTTTATGCCAGGTTTTGATATCTCAGCCTGCTGGAATTATTCTCCTCCCAAGTCTATTTTTGTGTCTTCCACATGAATGTAGTGTCTAGGAGGTTCATGTTTTCATAGAGCAGAGAAAGATTTGGCTGCAGAAAAAATGAGTGAATGAAAAGAGCTGAATGAACAATCTTTGGGTTTGTAGACTGTTGAAATGTGAATTTTGAGCCATTGCAGAGGCAGGTGCTGTTTCTCTTCAGAGTGAAGAGATCATTGCAGGAGAACTCTGTTGTCTTATTGAAAAGAAATCATTCCCGAGGGGATTTTTTGAGTAGCTTTGTCCTGTGCACCATTAAAGGCATCATTTCTTACATTTGATGGGGTGATCCACCCCCAAAAGCTGTATTTGTGTTCTGTCCTCAGCTCTGTGGATGATTCTTTGCTGATCATTGCTGTTGAAGCAATATAGCAATAATATAACTTGCCTTAACTTGCTCTTTAATATACAGACATGCAAGACCATAATTGAATTGCAATCATTAGACTCCCAAAGATATTTGGGGGGTTTAGTCATTAATCCCAAGGGAAGATAAGTGGTAAGATCTCTTGCACAGGCACAGAGATGTGAACATGGTAAAAAAAATAAGTGTGGGGGCCATATCATCTTTTATAGATGTATTTTGGCTTGATAAAACCAAAATAATTAAACTTTGACAGGGAGCAGTGCCTGGTGAGGGCTCATTGCTCTCCAGTGATGAACAGCTTCAGCTATTTGTGATTTATTTATGAAGGGTTGGGAAAGAGCAGCAGCTGAAATCATGAAGTATTTGGTCTGCAGTGGAAAAAGGGAGAGTGTTTGATGTATCCTTTGCAGGTATTCCCAGCCCAGGGCTCAGACAGGCCCCAGGATAAGCAGCTTCTGATAAAACCTTTCTGTTTTGTCAGGCAGGTCTGTGATTAAATTTAAAGCTCCCTTGGTTAATTGTGAAAAGACAGGACTGATTTTTGGATTAACACAATGCCTTTTAACCTTTGCCTGACAGTTCCTGTCCAGAGCCAGTGTTTAAAATTGGCTCACAGTATCCAAAGGGATTTCTGAAGGTGGATTTGGGACCTCTTGAGCAAAGACCAAATGGAAAATGTTCTCAGATTTATTGAAATGAAAAAAGTTCCTTCAGAATCCCATGGAGTCGTCAGGCCTCGTTTACTGCACTGCTCTAATTAGGTAATAATGCACTTTATTGGAGCACCACAGTTTGGTTTCATGTTTTAAAAGAAATTGGACCAATAAAGTGAGGGAATCACTGGCCAAGTGCTTGAAATCAGGTGGCTGAAGTGAAACTGGGGCTTAGTAACTGGAGAGTCAATTGTAGGAAAAGATTCTGACTTTCAAGTGACATCAAACAGTGTTTTCAACCCATGTCCTTTCAATGAGTGACTTCAAAATGAGGAAAAAATTTAAATCTCAGAAGAAAAAACAAAACAGTTCCCCCCATTCTGGCTAAAAATAAAGTGGGAGAGGATAAGAGAGCTGAAAATCGTGCAAGTTATCATCTGTAGTGAAATGGCAGCATATTTCCTCTTTACTTCATCAGCAGAAGTGCAGAACATATTTTATCTTTAACCTTTCTCATGTACTGGCACATTTGGAGCTTCTATTTTTCCCTGAAATGTCACTTCTTTTTATTCCAACAGATTTCCAGGCTGTGATTTTGAATTTTCTACTGAAATAGAGGTATTAGTGATATTTCATCACCTTTAAATTAAGATTATAAATAAATATTGAGTTTTATTTCAGTAGAAACTGTCCCAGTCCCACAAAGAAGCCTCATCTCTCCCCCATCTCCCACCCCAAGGAGGTGACAGTTGTTACCAAATTGTAGAAGAGAAAAAGAATCTCCCAGCTCCTGTTTTTAGTTAATTTTCCTTTAAGTTCTTTGATTACACAGCTGCTTTTTAATGCATTTTTTTCAGTCCTGGTCTCAACAACAACAAAGAGCAAAACCATCCAGCCCTGTTTTCTTTATCAGGACAAATTTTGGGCTTGTTCCTTTTAATTCTGTAACTGAGTTCATCTCTGGGGAACTGAAATTTTAAGGAGGCAATCACTGAACAGCTTTATTGGAGGTACATTTCCCTACTTAAATGTACATTTTTTTTTTTACTTGCATCTCTCTAGATTTTGTTAGATAAATTAGGATAAGGAGTCTATGAACCTGTGCCTTGCATAAGGCACAAAATAAGAGTTGCAACCTAAGAATTCCAGGTTTTTTTCCCTTTAAATCCAGTGGTGGTTCCTCAGTCTTGCCTTGCTGAAGAGACACATTTAGTGTGTGGTATCTTAAGGTTACAAAGCAGTCAAGAATTTATTTTTCTTTGGTAAAGATGTAACAAGATGGTCTTAAATTCCTTAGGTTTTAATTAAAACAAGGCAATCCATTGCCTTGTCCTTCAGAAACTTTTCTCTCCGCCTGGAAAACCAGATTATTTTACTTGTCAGTGAAAAGGAGAGACAGAGATATTTTCTTTCAAATATTTTGGTTGTCACATCTCTTCGTTCTTTCATCTCTAGGGAATAAATAAATTCCCCTGCAGCTGATAAAATATATAATCTTTTAATGTTACTTGAACTCGTTCTCCATAATACTGGGGTGGGTTTTTTCCTTCTGTCATGGTCTATACATTTCATACAATAAAAGTGTTTTGTACTTATTCTCCCTCTCTTCAAGTGAATAAACCCTTTTAAAATCCATCTTGGTTTGTGGCTTAGTGTATTTGAAGGTATATTTTCTTTTTTTTTTCCCCTTTTAAATTCCCCTATTTTATTCCCTGGCCAGGAAAGCTGTTGGGCATCTGCTCAAATTCAAGTGTATCAGCAGCTTCATGGGCATTCTTTGATTTTCATGATCCTATGTCCAGAAATGTTTATTATTCCTCAGGAAAATGAGCTATTTCTAGTAGCTTTTCAAACCCATCTAATGCACATCGTTGTAACTTGAAAAGGTTCTTTTCTGGGTTGGTTTTTGTTCCAGTTGAGTCAAAATTGGGGCTTTTGTGAATTTTTTTTTTTCCTTTCCTCGTTTGGTGTTTGTTTGTATCTTTTGTGCTGCATTAGTTGCTAAATAGCACTTTTGTGGTCAGGGGCTGTTTCTGCCTTTAGCTTTTCAGTTCTAAAAGAATGATGCCAAATATTTTGCAAAGGATTATCTGCCAAGAAAATTTCATAGGAGAATAACCAACCTCTGCTTGGAAGCACAGAGCTGACTGCTTTTGTTATTTTTTATCCCCCCCCAAAATAAATGTTAAGATATGCATTAATCTTTGCTTTATTATCATTATCCTCAATGCCATAGGTCTCTATCTTAATAATTATCTCTAGGAATGAGAATTAAGTGTTTTAGTGGCTGCTGAGACCTGCAAAGCCTCTTTGCCTGTACAAACCCTTAGTCTGGTTTTTGTGGAGAATAAAAGGCGTTAATGAGCTGTTAATCCCTTATTGCTTGAGTTAATTGGCCTTGAGTAAGAAAGTGTTTGAAGTCTGTGAGTGAAAGGTGGGTTTCCCTCCTCCCAGTTTTCCCAGCAAGAGATAAACTATCTGAATTCCACTGCCAGGAAAAGTAAATACCTTTCAACCTCATTGGCACTGGGGCTGTGGTCAGGAGTGCAGACATGGATCTGGGATTGGGGTTTTAATGTGGAATTTATTTAAATCCAGGTGCTTCTGTGTACTCTGCATGCTCTAACCTCAGTGAGGGGAAACTGGAAGGGCTCTAAGTGTGGAATTTTGCCTCCTGCCTTGTCCTGATGAGTGTTCTGAAGGTCGAGGAGTGGCAGTGTCCATTTGGGAAGCACCCACAAAGTCAATGTTTGTCCTTGTACAGTGTTCAGCTGGGAGGTCCAAAGTGCTGCCTCTCCTGGTAATGCCACTGCAGGGTAAATTTTACTAGAAAGTAAAATTAGCATGTAAATCTTGATTTTTTGATTCATCCCAAAAAGTAGTGACAGCGATGGTTGTGAGAGACAATTCTGTTTTGGTGTCTGGAATCTATGAAGTCTCTGTTGGGGGAATGGTTTCTGAAAGCCTCTGTGCCCTCCACTATAAAGGAGCCTGGTACTGCTCTCCAGCTCCAAAAATCCAGCTGGAAGATTGTGGGGTGAACAATTGCCTCTGGATCTTTCTGCTTCCTAAAAGAGAAGCAGCCCTGAAAATCAGAAATGGTGTTTAGGGATCTTTTTCCAGCAGCAGAGTAGCCAAACATCTGATCCATGGGTGAGCTGCCCTGGCACATCTTGGGAGAGGGAGGGAGAGATGAAACACCTCTCCCATGAGGAAAGTCTGAGGGAATTGGGATTGTTCAGCCTGGAGGAAAGAAGGCTTTGGAGTGACCAAATTGGGGCCTTCCAGTACCTGGAAGAGAGATGGAGAGGGACAATTTACAGGGGATGGAGGGACAGGACCCAGGGAAGGGCTTCCCACTGCCAGAGGGCAGGAGAGATGGGATCTGGGGAAGGAATTCCAGGTGGGAGGCCCTGGGATGGATTTCCCAGAGAAGCTGTGGCTGCCCCTGGATCCCTGGCAGTGTCCAAGGGCAGGGTGGGATCCCTGGCACAGGGGGAGGGGTCCCTGCCCAGGGCAGGGGTGGGATGGGATGAGCTTTGACATCCCTTCCAACCCACACCAGTCTGGGATTCTGTGACAAGCCTCAGCCTATCCAGTAACATTGATGTTAATATTTGGCAGAGTTGTCCCATTTTTTGTTTGTGTGGGGTTTTTTTTAAGCTTTCCTCTTTTGTTCCTTCTATATTTTTATTCCATCCATAGTCCTTCACAGGTGAAGGAGAAGACTATATTCCACATCTGTTACAGAAACATTCCCAGCACCAAGCAGGAGGGCCTGTATCCAGTCCAGGACTCTGTTTATTACTGGGACAGGGCTGCAGAGAATTTTATCTCCTGTAAAAGAGGAGGCAAAAGCCCAAACCTAGAACTGCACCTGTAGGGGTTTGGTACAGGCATCCCTGTAGGAGGTAGGATCCATGGATTCTGTGCCATTCCTGACTCTTCTGAGGGTGCTTTTAGGATTTGCTGCTGGGAGAGGAACCAGCACACTCCTACTCAGTCCAAAACTGGAAAGCAGTAGTGGGAACTACTATTTTTGGCTGGAGTCTGAGCAGAGGAGCTCTGCAGTCACACTGGGGTGTGTGCAGGTGATTCCTCTACTTGACACCAAGGTTTGGATCTGCTCTGAGCAAGGTTTGCCTCCAATCTCTGTGCTTGGATTAACCTTTACCTGCCAATTTTCAAGGATTTTTTTTTTCTCAGTGCTTTCAGAGAATTTGGTTTCTTTTACAAAATACTTTCCTAATGTACAGGACCCCAAAAGGCTCCTCCTGTGAAGACTCACACAATGCAGATTAACTCTTGTTGCTGTTAGTTTGGGCTTTTTGAGTTGTTTTCTGAGTGATTTATGTGAATCATACCTATGTAATTAATTATGATAAACTCTAGGAACACTTCCTTGAATTCTTTTAAAGTCCAGCAAGTCTCATCCACCAGGATGGAATTCTTCTCTCACACATCACTTGTCACAACTCAAGGGATGAATGTTAAACTGCTCAGATCAGAAACCTAATCCAGCCTGGCAGTTCCAGGCAGAGTTCTTCATGTTGCCTCTTGGGTAAAGATTTTTATGGATGTTTGTTTGTGTGTTCACAAAAAAAAACCTCAAGCAAATGATGAAACCCCCCAGATTTGTTGTGCTGGAGTTACTGAGGCCCCTTGAGGATGTTCTGTCCTTCGTGGCAGGTCTGTGGAGGCTGCAGAGCTGGTCTTGAGGGTTTCTCCTTGTGTTCTGGGAACAGCACATCTCGAGAAACCACAGAATCCCAGGTTTGGGGTGGAAGGGACCTGAAAGATCATCTCCTTCCAAGCCCAAGTGTGTCCTTCCCAGAAATGTCTCACTCAAAAACTGAGGTGGGGTTGCACGAGAACGTGGTGTGTTCATGGGAATGGAGAGGGATCCTACACCTCCATATGAAACCCAAATCCTCATGCAGGAAAGCTCAGGGCTGAGTCTTGCTGAAGGGTGTGGTGGTTGTGCCAGTTGCTCCATGAAGTTTTACTCCACAGATGGGCTGGTTTTGGTGGCATCTTCAAGATGCCATTTGCTGTTCCAAGGCCTCTGTGCCCCTCTGTTCCTTGTTTTGCAGGAGTCCTGGGTTTGTTCAGGTATCTTGTATCAGGTGTCTTTATTTACTCCCCTAATGCCTGCAGTATTTTGGATTCTCATTTTTTAATCACGGAGGAAATACCTGCAGTGCTTGCTGTGTGTGAAGAAGAACTCTGTTTGCATGGATTTAGGGCAGCCCAGGTGAGAGACATTTCTTTGGGTCCCACCAGTTGGGTGACAGCTCTAAACAGTGGCAGATGTGAATTCAGGGGTCTGTTTGATGCTGCTGTGAGAGATGGAAAGAAAAAAAGCAGCATAATGGGACTTTCCAAACCCCACAGAGCAGGTTAAGAGCTATGAAGTGGAAGAGGTCAGAAACTAGAAAGCAGATGAGAAGCTTCTGTTTCAGTGGCAGGGCAGGAGGTCAGGTACCTTTAGAAGGGATATTCAATAACTGGGGACAAACAGGCAGCTCTGGAGACAGCCAAACGTCCTGGTCACTGGTGAGTGAAGCTTGGCAAGGGATGAATAAGATGGGGAGGGATGGGGGGGTTGCCACAGGAGCTGCAATTATGATTTGATTAAATGGAGACACGGTTGAACAAGCAGTTCTGCTGCTGAATTGGGCTGTGGATCCAAGGCTGGAGATGAGACAGCGATGCTGGGGAGAGGAGAGGACTTACCATGGGCATTGAAAACACTAATTTGGAGGCTGGGAAGGGGATGTTGCTGCCTGAATCTTCCCATTGCCTTGCTCAGTGTTTGGTGGCTGGAAAAGGACACTGAGCACATGGACTTGCATTCAGTTGTCCAAGGTTCTCCAGCTTTTGGCCATCTGACGTGGCTCAGTCCTGTGGACCCCCTCCCCAGGGTGGAATTGTTTGGCTTGCACTCATGAAAACAAATAAAGCACAAGTGCAGAGTGCACAACTGGTTCTGAAACCAGTTTTCTGTGTTATTTCTGGTCGTTGGCTACGGAAAGTGCCCTCCCCAGAGTGTGTTTTCTCACGTGTTCCCTTGGTGGGAAGAACCACACACAGGGATTGCCACGGGTGTCACCTTGAGTGCCACTGCCCCACAACAGCTTTTTGGGAAGAAAGATAAGTCTCAGTGGGAAAACCCAATGATTTTTGGGGTGTGGTATTATAAAACTCACCCCAAAACCTCAATTTTGGTAATAATGCTGTCACATTAATGATGTGCTCTGTCACTACAGCACCACAATGGGATATTAAAAAAAAAAGTGTTTTATTTTGAACACAAACTCCATGTGATGTTCTGCAGTGTTTGTATTCAGCTGCTAAAATATTCTGGAAGAGCTGTGCTCAGTGGGATGCTGTCACTCATCCTCAGCAGGCTGTGGGACAGCTGAAGAAGAGGTGACCCAAAGGCTACTGCAGAGCTCTTCTTTCTCAGGAAATATCCCCTGTAAGTGGCATTGAGCAAAAGAAATCTGGCTGTGGCTCACCTCATTCAAATATATCCTTGTTCTGAACCCATTCCTGGGTGGGTCACATTTGCTGTTGGAGCTTTGGAGTCCTCCTGCCAAAATCCTGTAGTTTTAATTTTCATTCTGTGTGGAACATGATTTCCAGTTTTGAGTCTCACTAAATAAAATTGAGAGCAATACTAACAGCAAAAGCTCTGTTTTCCTTTTGGGGGAAGTCTTACAGAAATATCCTGGGAATTTAGGCTCTACTTCTGTCACATAGAAACTGGACCATGTTGCTGATGGAAATGTGGAATTGGTCTTTTAGCCTTTAATGCCAAGATGAGCTCTTAGGAGACCTCCTTTCTTATTGAAGGAATCAAGGCCAGAAGAATTAAAGACAATAAGAAATCTAACAGGTTTTACCTTCCTTAAAACTGAAATATTAAAAATATTCAGAAGAGATCATCAAGGTTCATTACATGTGTCATCTTTATGTGATAAATGCAAACAAATCCTAATTTCCCATGCCAGTAATTGCTCATGAGATGCTGAACAGATCTGGATTACTTGGTGTGCAATAACAGCACCCCAGGCCTCTGGTTGGTTTCAGCTGATTTTAAATTGAGACTTGAAATAGTGAAGTTTCAGGGGATGGCAAAAACACAGATATTCTGCTGCTGGGCTTGAAAAATGTAAATGAGACAAATAGAAGAACTGTAATTTCTTAGCCTTGCTTCAGTTCCTCTCTGCAGTGCAGAAAGTGAACTAATAAGAAATATTGATACTTCATTTACTAATTCTTCACATCATGGGCTTATATTTTTGCCAGACAGAATTTGTAGCCAGGTTTCAGGTTGGATTCACCAGGCCAGCAGTGTTGGTGTGGTGCCTTCCTGCCTGGGGCTTCCCTTGATAACTTTTTCCAAATAAACAGGGGGAATAAGTGGAGGATTGTTTCACTAACAGGTCTCAGAATGGTTTGAGGACTCCTGAGTTGACAGTTTCCGTGTCTGGGTGTGTCCCAGAGAGAACCAGTTTTTAGCCCTCACCTTCTTACATTTTTAATGATGTTCAAGAGAGCAGCAATTCATTATTGATGAGTTTCTCAGCTGGCAGGTGGGAGAGGGAAGAGGTGGAGCTGTGTGTACCTGGTGCAATCCAGGATGAGGGAACAAAAGCCCTGGCGCCCCTTTGCAGGCAGGTGACTCTTCTGGGAAGCTTTTTGGGTGATTGGTTTTGTGCTCACTGTCTAGACTGAAGATCTGACACCATTCCATGTCTGCGAGCATCCCAACAGGGTTTGGGGGATCAAGGAATACTCAGAAGTTTTGCCTTTGGTTCTGGCAGGACAGGAGTTAATAATCACGTGTGGTCTTGGTGTCATGAACTCAGAATGTGTCTGGTTGGAATATTAAAACTGTTGGACCAGAAAACTGGTCTTGGGTCAAGTGGCTCAGATGACTTGATGTGTTTAGTTCATAAATCCCAACCCAGTGGGGAACTTTGTGTTCCAGCAGCAAAGCTGGGTGGCTGAGACCTGAAACATTCCATGTCCAGGCTATGGATTATATGCAAAATCTTCATGGTGATACTGGAAAGCAGCAGGACACACTTTGGTGGAGCTCTGTGGCTGTGGTGTGTGAGAGCTGAGAGGCAGGAATTGCAGTGAACCTTCAAATCCCAGCCAAGCAGACCTTTGGCAAAACTCCATCCAGTCCTTCAGGCTTCAGCATGGCAGTGGCAGTTCCTGCTTGTGTGGAGAAGGAGTATTTGTAAGGAATGTGGTCTTTTTGTGTGCTCCAGAAACGTGGCTGATGTTCTGGAACGGGTGCAGTTGTCTTTATCTGAGCAGCTCAGCTCCTGATGGATAAAAGTGTGGATAGTGGAGGATCCCTGTGGCTTCACTGTGTATCCCTGGTGGGAACATCCATGTCTCACAATGGTTCAATTCAGTTTAACTGGACATGGGAGGTCCTAATCCTTTATCCATGCTGGGATTTATTCTCCTTCTGGATGTTGAAGGACACCAAGGGTTTTGCTGTGGGTTAAAACCACCTCTGGTGGGAAGGTACTTTAAGAAGTGGTGAATGTTTCCTTTGTGGTTTGCAGATGCTTTAGTGATTTGGTCTTCAGTTGTCTGATTGTGTTGTGCAGTTGTTCAGGTTTCCTTTGACCTCAAGTTGAGTCATGTTTTTGTCCTTGGCCTGCATTTTGACACCCATCTCATGTTTTAGCACTGCAGGGGTTTAAAAGGCTGATTATTGATGGGGTTTTTTTGTATTGGTTTGTTTTTTCTCTGGCTGGAAAGCCTTTCCCTATTTGGAAGCTTGATGAGTTTGGATAAAACTGAGGGGTCCATCCTTCAGGTTCTTGCTTTACCTGTTGTTAAAACAGGAGAAGAGTGTTTTGCCCTGTAACAACTCCCTTCACAGAGTCAAATTTGCTTTACATCCTCATCTTAATTAACTGCCCAAACTGATTTCCCTCAGTTTTCCCCCAATTTTCTATAGTCCACCTCTTCACCAGATTTCACTTGTTCAGAGAATCCTGCATGTTTGTCAGGGTAAGAATGAAACAGTTGGGTTTAGACTCCTGTAACTTTTGGATGATCAGCAAAATTGCCTAATTGAACCAAATTGTGTGTCCAAAATAAGAGTTCAGCTCTGCTGATGGTGCCTGAGCTATTTAGATCATGGTGCTAAGGTTAAAAGCCTTCATTAAATACCCTTTCAAAGCTTTCTGTGTTTGAGTTTCCTTCTTCCAGCACTGCATCCTCAGTGTGAAGTTTGGAGCACATCCAGAGAGGGCAGTTCTTGGAAGGCTTTGGTTGGAGCTCCCACCTCCTTCTCCTTCTGGAGGATCGTGGGGACCCAGGGCTGCTGGAAGGAGCTGGTTTGCAGAACCAAGTTGTGACTCATCCAAGCTGTGCCTGCAGTGCCTCTCCCTGACCCTGCACCTCTCAGTTCCACTTTCAGGGCTCCTTGAGTTTTAGCACTTTGAAATGGGGAGGGTTGAGGTCCCACAGCTCGTGGTGCATCACGGTGCTGCTCTACTTGGAGGGCAGGAACTCTCATTTTCAGGCTCAGATTGCTCATCAGGAGGGATTTCTTCACAGGAAATGTTGGAAGAGGCTGCCCAGGGTGGTGGTGGAGTCCCCAATCCCTGGAGGTGTTCAGGAATCAGACATGGCTCTCAGCAGAGGGATCAGTCAGAGGTTGGGCTCGATGATCCTGGAGTCTGTTCCAACCTAAAAGGTTCTCTGATTCTGTGGTTTGCTGGTAAATGTTTTAAAATCTGAAAAGAACTGCCAGGAACACTTAATAATTCCAGCTAGGCTGGTGCTGTGCTAATTCCAAACCCAGATAATCCTCACCCAGGTTTCTCTCAGCTCTATCTCTGCACAATTTTTAAGACTCCATGAGGTTCCTTTGCAGTATAATTTAATTAAATATGTCTTAACTCTCTTGTTTCAGGCTAGAAATCTTCATACAGGAGAACTGGCTGCTGTGAAAATAATCAAGTTAGAGCCTGGTAAGTTTTACATTCTTTCCTGTATTTTTGAATTGCATTTTCATTTTTTCCATGTGTTTATTTTCACACACTGCGAAGTTCTAGACAAAAGAAATGTTTGGGTTGGTTGTTTGGGCTTTGGTTTTTTTTTGTAGTTTCAGTGGTTAGATGACAGGAAGCAGAGCAGGATGTACCATTGCTTTTGGCTGTGTCCTGCTCACTGTTTCCTTGTTTGCTCTTATCTCCCTTATCAATTCTTGCATGAAAAGATGTTGCAGTTACGTGTTGTAGGTACAAAAATGGGCAGATGGCAAATTGTGAGCTCTGAGACACTCAGGAGTTGGTAGGCTCTGGGAATTGAAAGAGAGGAGGGATCAGACAGTGGTGCTAATTCCCACCAAAGGTGCACTGGGAAAAGCAGATCCCTGTGCTTTTTAATGTGTCATCTTTTCTCCAACCTGTGCTGAGGGAGGAGGGTGGCTCAAACTGTCATTTCCACATGGATTTTCTGCCACTCCTTCTAAAAGCAGGAGACCCAGGAGAAGCTCACTTGCTGCCCAGGAGATTTGCTGAGCTGAAGGCTCATCTGAGTCCTGTATAGAGAGCTGAAATCAGAAATTGTGTCCTGATTGGAAATGATACAACCCCAGAATGGTTTGGGTGGGAAGGGACCTTAAAACTCAACTCATTCCACCCCTGCCCTGGGCAGGGACCCCTCCCCCTGTGCCAGGGATCCCACCCTGCCCTTGGACACTGCCAGGGATCCAGGGGCAGCCACAGCTTCTCTGGGAAATCCATCCCAGGGCCTCCCCACCCTCCCAGCCAGCAATTCCTGCCCCAGATCCCATCTCTCCTGCCCTCTGGCAGTGGGAAGCCATTCCCTGGGGCCTGTCCCTCCAGCCCTTGTCCCCAGTCCCTCTCCAGCTCTCCTGGAGCCCCTTCAGGCTCTGCAAGGGGCTCCAAGCTCTCCCTGGATCCTTCCCTTCTCCAGGGGAACACCCCCAGCTCTCCCAGACCATCTCCTGAGGAGAGGAGCTGTTTTTGTCCTCAGTCATAACTCAGTCCCACCTGAGCATCTTGTATTTGTTCAATAATCTGTCATTCCTCCATCAGTGGGAGCTGGGGGGGCTCATCCTGCAGCAAAGGAGGCTCAGGGGGCCCCTGGAATTCTCTGCAATCCCTGCCAGGAGGGGGGAGCCAGGGGGGGATCAGGCTCTGCTCCCAGGGAACAAGGGCCAGGAGGAGAGGGAACAGCTTTAAGTTTAAGGTTTAAATTGGATATTAGGAAAAAAAAAATCACTAAAACAGTGGTCAAGCATTGGAATAAGATGCCCAGGGAGGTGGTGGAGTCACCATCTCTGAAGTGTTCAAGAGGCATCTCAATGTGACATTTGGGGACATTGTCCAGGGATGATTGTGGTGGTGTTGGTTGGGGTTAGGGTGTTGGAGTTGGACTCACTGATTTGAAGGTCTCTTCCAACCTTAATGATTCTGTGATTGTGCTTTTAAATAGCAGTAACCATGTTCATTTTTCATAAAAGTTCAGCCTTGTCCAGCTGACTTCTAGGCCAGATAAGTTTTTCCAACATGCCTGTTACCCCTGAGTAATAATTTTCAAGCCTTAGACAGGAGGATCAATTCTTAATGCCATGTGCCCCACTCTGTATTTCTTGGTTGTGAAATCCCACATGAAAACTTAATTTACAATTCAGACTAGCAGCAGGATCTCCCTCCTCATAAGGGTCTTGCTTTCCCTTCTGATCTGTATTTTTTTAACAGCCAAAAGTCCCTGAAATCTGTACATGGTTTGGTTTTTTTTTTTCAACTGGAAAAATTTGAAACATTCCAGTGAATAAATGAAAAGCTCAGCTTGATTCTTTTGCTCTTATTTCCCTTTAGCAGTGCAGGTGAGCAAGCCAAGAGCAGCCAGGCCATGCAGATGGTGCTTGTGTAGCTGCTCTCATCTTCTAGAGCCACCAGAAGTCTTCAGGCATGGCCATAACTCCCACCAGCATGATTCCCACAAGCCATTTTGGCTCTTCCAGTGGTCCTTTCCATGTCTGATGCCCTTGGGAGGTGCCCTTTGGAGCAGAGCTGCCTGTGGCCCTAGGGTGTGGATTTTCTCCTCTGGTTTGGGAATTGCTTTTAGGATTTGAAAGGCAGTGCCCAGGCTGGTTCTGTGGGCACATCCCCATCCTACTGCCTCCCTTGGACCAGGCCATGTGTTCAGGGGGAAGCAGGTGAGGGGAGGGAGCTTGGCAGCAGGTTTGGAGGCAGGGAGTGGGTGGCAGGCTCTGAGCAACCAGGAAATGTGGTTTTCTCTGTGAGGTCTGTGCAACTCCTCATTGCATAAAGCTGTGTTTACATGGGTGCAAAAGGCAACTGTACAAATTCATGGGAGAGAACAGGACATGAAAGGCTTCAATACAAAGGTTTTTCTGAGCTGTGAAGCTCTGGAGGTGGGGAGGATGTTTGGGGGGGATCCCTGTGGGGTCTGTTTTTAAATCTACTTCCTTGGCATCCTCTGCTGGAGATGGGATGCAGGGCTGAAGAGCCTGTACAGTGCAAGGTTCATTTTTATTTCTGACTGGTTCTGTGCAGAAAAAGAGATGGTTTTGAAGGCTGAAGGTGGAAGAAACATGGGGAGGCTCAGGGGAGAAGTGAAACCACTGAATTGGGGTGGCTGTGACTGCTCACCTTCCCTTGGCAAACTAGGGCTGGGGTTATTAAGTGGATTGCTGTGATAAGGCTAATTAGGCAGTGGAAATGCAGTGGGATCCCTCAGCCCCTGTGGGAAATGCTTTGGCCAAATTTTGGGGCATTGGGGCCGGGGAGAGGAACCCACTGTCCCCAGCAGGTCTGTGATGGGGCAGAGGGACACTTTGGTGACAGAAAAAGGACAATATTAACCCACTGCTAATGCAGGGAGGGGCTTCCTCCAGGGTAAAAGTCACTGCACCTGCTCCAAGTGAAGCAGTTCTGGTTTTATTGTGAATTTGAAGAATTGTTTTGGAGGCCAAAACTTGTGTGGTTTGAGCTGATGGAAGAGCAGGATCTGCTGGACACCTTTGCTTGGTGCTGCTTAAGCCCAAAGTCACCACTCTGAGAACCCCATTTTAATTAGCACTGATGATCATGTCTTAAGTTTAATTATGTTGGTCTGACTTGCCACAGGGAAGTGATTTCTTCTAATTGGTTTGGGGTTTTCTTTAATACATCTTCTAAATGTTGCCAACCTGATCTCCATCCATAGCATGTACACCCACAGCTCTTGGCAGAGTCTTGTTGGGTGTTTGCTTTGTTTTTATGGAGGGTTCACAGCATTTGTTTAATTATTTACTCCTTTTTACTTGTCTGGGATGTCTGCATGTTCAAAATATTCTGGATTTTTAAAGAAATGAATAATTGGCTGCTCCTCACTTCAGTGTTCTGACTCTTTTGAAGGGGTTTGAATAGTTTTGTAGGGCTGTACTTGCAGGGCACCATCAACTGCTGGTGTCAGAAGCTGTTGGAGTTCCCTGGGAAGGGCAGCCCCTCCAGACAGCAGCTGCTGTCAGACTGTAGGGCACAGCTAGAAAAAGGTTGGTAATAAATTTCCTGACTCAGTCACCAGAGAAATAACCTTGTGAGTTATACACAGCATCTTCTGGAGTGGAGGAGGACGTGTCTCATTGGTGGGAATTAATTAGCAGATGGAAAAACAAGAGCTCCAAACTCAACACTTGATTAATGCATAGACTGGGGAATTGGGAGCAGAAGACAAAAGGCTCTGAAGCAGAGAGTGCCCCAGAGGAGGTGAGGAATGTGTTGAATGAAAGCTGAAGGAACTGCACACAATGAAATGACAGGGTTTGGGGAGACTCAGAGAACTGCTGCCATGGCTGGGGGTTTGTTCCTCTTGCTCCCTCACCTGCTGCAGGTGGTGAGGGGGCAAAGAGACTTCAGCTTACCAAGCCCCCAGCATAAATCTGTATTTTATTTCATCCCCTATTACCTTTGTCTCCTGACAGAGGAAATAAGCTCAGCTTAAAGGTTACTGTCATTAATTCATTTGAGCTTGGGACAGTGCTCTAGATCTGCTCCCACAGTCCTTAAGTTGTGCTGCTGGAGTCAAGATAGACAGTGTTTTTCACTTTTTTTTTTTGGCATGGACTTTGGAGAGCATTAGGCAAAAGTATTATGGCATGCTAATGACATTTCCCAGCATTCCCTCAGCACAAATGCTTCAAATAATTTGGGAGCCAATTCTATTTCAGAAACTAATCCAACTGTACTCAGCAGTGTGGAGGCCAAAACTGTCTGAAACACTAAAGCCTCTTCCTTCTATGGGTTTAGCAGATGAATCCAGAAGGGGGTCAATACAAAGAGGTTACTCATTGCCAGTGGAGTTTTCTGCCACAGAACTTTCTCCCTGGGAAAAATGTAATAAATGAAATACTTTAAAATATGCTAATGTCTGTTTTGAATCCTATTGTAGTGATAAATGGTGCCCTCACAGACCTTTGACACTCAGAGGGCTGGTGGAAATCTGTTGCTCTGAACTTTTTTTTTGTGAGGTTACAGAAAAATCTCCTTGCTGGTTTTCCTTTGGTCCAGTGTTTGCATTTTCCAGGTGAGATCCCAGAAAGCAGCCAGTTATTTCAGGCTGGATCTTACCCTGGAGATGGAACTGTCCAAAGGCAAATATTCATCCAAAGGTGTGTGTTGTGCTCAGCCAGGTCTGGTTCATGATGTGTGTGTTGAATCCCATGGTTTAGCTCAGGAAGTTCATATTCCACACAGGAACCACAGCCCTGGGGCTGATTCAGGCTGGGATGAGGGTCTGGCACTCAGGACCATAAGTCAGTCCAGGTTTTGGGGACTGAAGAAAGGAGTTGAGGCAATGCAGCCTCCTTGTCTGTATAATAAATTCCCTATAGATGACATGAGCTGTGGAGAAGAACAAGCCTGAGGCTGATTTAAACTAAGCCTCAGGCTCATTCCACTGTCCCAGGTTGGGGTTGAACCTTTGTTGGCAGCACCTGGAGTTGAAGAAATATGAAAATAAGTTCTCAGTACCACACACACCTTCCCTGCCTTGGGGTGTGTAACCTGCTTGGGCTTGGGATCGTGCCTGGGGCTGAATGCCTGAGGTTCCAAGTGTTCCAGAGCCATTAAAGCTTGGACATGGTCTGTGTGTGCTGAGCCATGTCCTGAGAGGTGCTGCCACAACCTCACAGCTGCTCAGAGCCTTCCCAGCAAACACTGACCAAACAGAGGTGGTCTTCTGATGTAGAGTGCCCAGCATTTTAAAGGTATTTAACTTGTGGAAGTCTGGTCTTATTTTACTTTCCATCCTCATCATGAATTTGTAATCCATTATTCTTGGGCTTGTGCTTCCAGGTAGTGCAAGTTTTTATTTAAAACAGAATTTCCTGGATGGACAAGGTCAACAGCAGGGGTTGTGGTGGGGAGAAGGAGGTGCTATGAGTAGGAAATAAGATGGAAGATCAAACATTTGAGTTGGAAGGTAATGCAAAAGTGTGACACTCTGCCATGGGCAGGGACACATTCCACTGTCCCAGGTTGCTCCAGCCTGGCCTGGAACACTTCCAGGGATGGGGCAGCCACAGCTTCTCTGGGCAATATAGATTGGGCAGAAGAGAAAATCCAGGGGGAGGTTGTTCTGGTGTTGGACACTCATCCAAACTCTCATGTCCCACTTGCTGTGGCAGCACATCACCACCAGGAATGTTTTATATCAGTGGAGAGATAATGAGGACCATCAGTAGCTGGCAGCTACTTGCCTAACAGGAAAATTTGCTGGTGGAAACATCTTTGTTTCCAAATAGCTGTTTCCTGCTTGGAATCAAGTTTCTGAGTTTCAAGTTTGGGGAACTGAAATCCTTTCAGTCAGGCTGCAGGTTTCCATGTGTCCTGTGAACAGCAGGATGGATAAAATAGCTCAGATCCTGCATTTGGGGAGAGGCATCCCTTTCATCAGCAGAGCCTGAACCTTCACAGGGCTCAGGGGAATGGTTTGGAGTGCTTGGGAGCTGGTGAGCACGGGGATGTCTGGAAGGCAGCACAGAGGAACTGGTGACCTTTAGATGTTGTTTGGCTGTGGAGTTTCTGGATGGGGGCAAATAGTTGTCATTCCCATGGGCTTCCTGCCCTTGTTTGGGATCTCAGGTTGTTGGAATAAAATGTGTTGGAGGAATGGTCCCAGCAGAGGCTGAGATGGTGTGACCTTGCTCTTCATCCTGCACAGCAGTGTCTGACTGGCCTCATTGTTAAATGTCATCTCATTTCTAAAGAACAAATGTTAATGATAGTGTTAAAAATCCCAAATGCCAAGAACTAAAAATGCCAAGTCAAGAATGACATGTGCTCTCCATCTAGGAAAACTTGGCAGGATAGCTCTGCATTCCAGTTCCACACAGAATCCCAGAATCCCAGAATAGTTTGGGTTGGAAGGGACCTTAAAGCCCATCCAGTTCCAACCTGCTGCCATTTACTGGGACACCTCCCATTATCCCAGGGATCCCACCCTGCCCTTGGACACTGCCAGGGATCCAGGGGCAGCCACAGCTTCTCTGGGAAATCCATCCCAGGGCCTCCCCACCCTCCCAGCCAGCAATTCCTGCCCCAGATCCCATCTCTCCTGCCCTCTGGCAGTGGGAAGCCATTCCCTGGGGCCTGTCCCCCCATCCCTTGTCCCCAGTCCCTCTCCAGCTCTCCTGGAGCCCCTTTAGGCTCTGCAAGGGGCTCCAAGGTCTCCCTGGATCCTTCCCTTCTCCAGGTGAACACCTCTCTCAGCCTCTCACACAAGTGAGACATGGTGTCTGTGAGTACAATAATTCACTGCTCTTGATGTGCCATCACTTTTCTCCATCATCTCCCACTGAAATTCGGATTCATCACGAATTCCCCAGGCCTGCCTTACCTTGCTCAGCTTCTGGAACAGGCTCTGATCACCTCCCACAGTGGGTTTCAGCCATGCCCTCCCTGCCAGCTGTGCTGGACAACAGGCAGCTGGTTGTGCCAAGCAGAGAGAACATTCCATTGTCCATCCCTGCTGTGTCCTTGTGTCTCTTGCAGAGGTAAAATTCCATAATAAGAGAAGGCTGCAGTGAGTCAGTGCTGCCCGTGGGCCTTGCAGCAGCTCCCTGCTCAGCATGCCACACATCCCAGAGCTGCAAACATGTGAGCAGGCAGAACCAACAAACTCCAGTGCCATGTTATTTAGGATCAAGTCACTGATGACTGGAAGGGATGAAAAGCTCTTTGGGTGGATTTTTTTTTGTCACCTTTGGTCTCAGTTTTTTATCTCACTGTCTCCCTCTCAATGAAGTATTTTCTACAAATTCTGTCTGGGTTTTTTCCATGCTACCCAAGGATATTTTAGTCCTACTCCAGCATCTGTTGCCAAGATTAATACTCCAGCTGCCTGGAAACTCTGAATTCCTTTGTTTTGTGTTCATTCTTGTCATCTTTGAGTGACTATACATCTTCTCTCCTATCTCTGTGTCTGATCTTTCAGAATAATTTCCTACAGATTTTAGCCAAAACTTTCTCGTGGATACTTCCCTTCTTTCCATCTCTTTGCTACTCCTGTGTCAGCTCCCTGTCTGTATTCACCCTACACCCTCCTTTTCTCCTCCAGATCCTTTCCCCCCTCCCCCCCTTTTTTGGGGGGGTAACCCCCATTTCTTGCATGAATTCTTCATTTATTAATTGCAAATCAAGAGATCATCTTTGCTGTCTCCCTCTTCTACAGGCAGGATCATTCCAAGTAATTCCTGGTGGATTCTTATTCAGTGTTTTCTTTATTCTTTTTGTTCACTGGTAGGAAATTTCTCAGCTTCCCATCCCTTCCCATTCAGTGCTGCAATATTATTCCAGCAGGGAAAGATTTCATCAGTCCAGGGATTGTGGGTTAAGGCAATTTAAGCCCATTGCTAATTGTCCTGTTACAAAACTGGGCATGGATTATCCCTTCTCCCCCCTTTCCCTGCTGTCTTTTATGTGCATGAAGGTTGTTATCTTCCCACTGTCAATCTATTTCCAGCCCAAATCCCTGCATTTCCTCCAGTTTTTCCCCATGGGTTCCCAGAACTTGGAATCCTGATCCAGCTGCTGCTCCAAAGGTTTTGCTGTTACAGGGATGCTCCTTAATCCTGATTTTCACATGTGTCAGGATTCAGCTGTGTTGAAATGCTGCTGCTGCTGTTCCAAGGATTCTTTGATTTGAAGAGGCCCCAGGGGTTTGGCATTGGATCCTCTGGATGCATGGACAGTTAGTAGCACTGGAGAGAGACACACAACCTTTTTCCATGTGGGATGGGAGGATTTTGCCTTCAAAAGTGCTTAGATTGGAAAAAAACCCTTGTGTAGTTTGAAAACACTCCAGTTGTTATCTGTGAGAATTCAAGAGTTTCCCTTAGGAAGTCTGTTGGAGAAATGGGAGGAATTAATCCATCAGATTCAAACTGGCATTAAGGGGGTTTATAAAAAGGTGGGAGAGGGACTTTTTTACAGGTAGGTAGTGACAGAAAGAGGGGGAATGGCTTTAAACTGAAAGAGGAGAGATTTTAGATGGGATATTAGCAATAAATTCCTGGCTGGGAGGGTGGGGAGGCCCTGGGATGGATTTCCCAGAGAAGCTGTGGCTGCCCCTGGATCCCTGGCAGTGTCCAAGGGCAGGGTGGGATCCCTGGCACAGGGGGAGGGGTCTCTGCCCAGGGCAGGGGGTGGGATGGGATGAACTTCAAGGTTCTTTCCAACCCAAACCATCTCTAAACTCCAAAATCCCTTGTTCCTAGTGATCATTTATAAGCAGGACATGTGAATTCAAGTGAAGTTGTAGCTGCAAAGTAACCCCTCAACAAGGGGTTGAAATCTGTGCTGAATTTATGGAACTTGTGCTGCCTTTTCTCTTTTTCATTAGTATAAAAAATACTACTTATGTTTATAAAAAACCCTCTTGACACTTGAAACTCCCCTACTAATGTTTTCCTGCCCCAGTGAAGTGTTTCTCCAAATAATTCAACTTCAAGAAGCCCTTGAGGATTTACTGAAATGGGACAGGGATGGATTCATGGAAGTGTGTTCCCTCTCACCTTCATATTCCATTGATATTTTCTTAAATGGAAGTCTGGCAATCACTGAGACAGAAAAGTTGTGATGGTTTCTGTTACACCACATTGGCACTTCTTTTGCCAGTGACTCCATTGCTCAGGGAAGCTCCTTCAAAGCACAGCAAATATAAACATCCATTTTAAAAGAGGTTATTAAAAATATTAGCTGTGCTGTTACTTAAATAAACACATGAAGAATCCAGTTTACAGCAGTGCTTGAGTCCTCTTGGACTTGTCAAAATCATCTAAATTTAAGGGAACAGGACACAACAATTTGTGTTTTCTGGGCTGGACATCCCTGACTTTAATAATGGGAGAGAATTTTACTGGGAAAACTTTAAACAAAAGTAAACCTCCAAAGCCATTTTTTCCTTCCTGGCAGCTCCCACATCATCTGGAGCAGAATTTTTTCAGGACTCTAAAATCTTTAGGTAAATCCTAGACTTTCATGTTACAGTTTTCATTGAATGGTGAATTATTTTGGGTTGGAAGGGACCTTAAATCCCATCCCATCCCACCCCTGCCCTGGGCAGGGACCCCTCCCCCTGTGCCAGGGATCCCACCCTGCCCTTGGACACTGCCAGGGATCCAGGGGCAGCCACAGCTTCTCTGGGAAATCCATCCCAGGGCCTCCCCACCCTCCCAGCCAGCAATTCCTGCCCAGTATTCCATGTAAACCTCCCCTCCTTCAGCTGAAAGCCATTTCACTTTGTCCTTCCATGCCAAAGGAGGAACAAAGGTAACACCAGATAAAATATGGAGGCAGAGCTGCAGGGTTTGAGCTCCAGAACACCCTGTGCTTGGAAATTGTCTCATTGGAATTTACTATATCTATAAATATATTGATACAACCACAAATTGCATCGATAACATTATTACTTTTTTAATTTGTTATCATTTGCCCTTTTATATTAAAGTGGCACAAACATTCCAGGCTGTTGCTCTGCTCAGAACACATCTTTCAGTAAATATTTTATTTTTTTTTTTTTGGCCCAGAGGATATTTAGGATGTGCCAGAGTGCTGCTGTAGGTGTCCTCACCCCAAACCCACCAGGCACAGCTCCTGCTCTGAGTCAGCTGAGTGGGTGTCCAGCCCATCTGCTCCATCCCAGTGCTTTGGAAATGAAGTCCTTTGAACAAGAAGCCTGTGGAATGTGATCTCTCCTGGTTCCAGGCAGGAACGAGCTCCCTCTTGTTGGGGGCCTTGTGCTGCCAGCACCACATCCCAGTAAAGCTGGAGCAGCCCCAACTGGGACTGTCTGGTGGCTCCAAGGGGTTGCTCTGAGGTTCCCTGTGTGCTCCCATCCCTGCCTGGGATCCCTGTGCTGCTTTCCCAGAGCTCTGAGCTGCCTGGAGGGATGGATCAGCCCTTCTCTGGTGACCTTCAGGAAAAGGGTGGAAGAAAGGGTTCAGGCTGAGGGGGTGGTGGATAAAGGGCTGCCATGCTCAGGAGGGCTCAGCCACCCTGCAGCCCAGCCCATGCTGGAGTTCCATGCCCCACTCCAAATGTTCAGTGCTGTGTGATGTAACCCTGGCTGCTTCCTGCTTTTTTTTTTTTTCAGGAGATGACTTTTCCCTGATACAGCAGGAGATCTATATGGTCAAGGAATGCAAACACTGCAACATAGTTGCCTATTTTGGGAGCTATCTCAGGTAAATCCCACTTCTCATCCCAACATTTCTGCTGCTTCTCTCCTGAAACAACACCTAGTCTGGGTTAATCCTTATATCCTCTCTCAGTTTTTTCCTTAGGTTGAATTCCCTTTGGGTTTTGTTTTTTTTAAACCCAGCCCAGTTGGCTTTCAAAAGTAAAAGTGACTAATAGTTTGTTTTCTCTGCTGGCCAAAAGGCTGGAATATTTCTATCACTAGAAATTTTCCCTTGGAGCCTCTTGCAACATAATCCAATCCTACCCTCACAATTATCAGGTCCAGTAGAAAACCAGCTCATTATTTCTCTGGAGCAGAATTGCCACTGGATGTTTTATTTCATTATAGTTTTCTGGGCTAAGAAAGAATAAAAAAAAAACCCAAAAGGATTTTTTTAAAAGATTTTTAAGAGTAAAACACTAATTTTGAGGTGCTGGTAATAACATCTTTCATAGTTCTGGTGTGACAGAGGCAGAGCCAAGGTGGTGGCTGGATCCTCAAGAGTGCACATTAAATGTTCTGCAGAAAATCAGGGAATATTCTGTGTTTCTGTGGAATTCTGCCATTTCTCAGTTGGCTCTGTGGGAATATATATCACCACTTTGCCTGCTTGGTCTTTTTCTACAGTCTTCAGATTTCTTGGAGGGCTGCATCTAAATCATTTCTACAGCCCAAATGGACTCAAAAGGAACAAAAAGGAATAAACCCCCAGAAATCTCTGCTTTTAGAGAGCATGGATTTTTTCAGCTGTAATGAAGTAATTTCAATTTGAGATTTAAACACTGAGTTGAATGTGTTTTAATTTTGCTGATGGCAGGTAAACATCAGGTGTTTGTTCTCCATGTATTTTATTGTAGAGTTAAAGGATCACCTTTTGGTTCTAATAATGTTCAAAGACTTCTCAGGGACTTTGGCATAAAATTTTCATTTTGATAGGTGAGAATTTCAATTGATAACATGAGAATTTATATTAATAACTGTGTAACTGCTGATCATGTATCAAGAATGTGTAATTCTAACAAAGAGCAATCAAAACCAATAGAAAGTAATTTAAATAATCATGATTAACTCTGTTCTGCATCCAGATCAATCAGCTTTTGATGTCTGTGTTTTAATATTCTCTTGACAGCCGTGAGAAGCTGTGGATTTGCATGGAATACTGTGGTGGGGGATCCCTCCAGGATATTTACCATGGTACTTTGGCACTTATTTCAACATTTTTAACTTTTGGAAGCTTTCTGCAAAGGAGGAAATTAGATAATAAACCCCCCAGGGAATGGTTGGCACTGCACTGGGGTTTTCCTTGGGGCATGAGAAGGGATTTTTAGCAGCAGTGAATAGATTTTTAGAGCACTTTTGAGAAATGGGGGCCATCATTTTGGTCTAATGCCTGTAATTCTGGGGCAGAGCAGTTGGATTTGGACACTGGGAATGGGAAATGTCAAAATTTGATCTTTTAAAAGGAGAAAAATCACTCCCACTCTTTGATTACTGTCCATTCTGAGGTGTCATCTGGAGTTGTTGATGCTGTGGAAGGATTTTTTTGGAGTTGTTGGAAAAGCAATTTAAATGGTAACACAGAGGTTTTCAATACCAGATTTATTTTCCAACTAATTAGCACAAATAACTTTAAATGAATCCTCAGCCCCATAGACAGTCCCTGCCATAGGTCATTGCCATTTCTAATATCAAAATATTAGCAGAGGTCACTTGTGTTTTGGCTTTCCTCAGACTACAGGATATTCCAGCACTACAAAGTCACTTGTGAAATGATAATTAGATTTCTGTGAAAACAGGTTTTCTTCTCGCTGTGGGTATTGTCTTCTGTCATGGTGCTGTTTGTTGGGATTTTCACAGAAAGCCTTTCTGTACAACAGGCAAACAAACCCCTCTTTTCAGCTCAGTGTCAAATCCAGACCTTGTAAAGTCAGGCTTTAACTTTTGCATGGACTTTTTGGCTGCTTCAAACTGTTATTTCTGTGCTGTGTATGAAATTTAAATGGATGTGCTGGAAACTTCACCACTTTTTAATCTTTATTTTCAGTGACAGGACCTCTGTCAGAGTTACAAATTGCATATGTGTGCAGAGAGACTTTACAGGTACTGTACTTGTGCAGGTTTAGGAGAAAATGTTTACTCCAGGGAAGTAAATAAAGATTATTTCAGTCCCATCACTTTCACTGGAGGTGCTGGGGCTTAAACTGAAACCAATTAACCAGTTAGATTCCATACTATAAATAAGAATTAGAAAGCAAATCCAGCAATGTGGTGTAAATGTTGTGCTTAAATTTGGAACTTGCCCTGTGGTAGTAAATTTAATGATGTGTGAGGAAAAAATGCTGCAAGCAGATAAATAAATTCATTTTTGTGACTGTCAATAAGTGCAGGAATACAAGGTAAGGTGGTGCAGGCAGCTTGGTTCTTCATGGAACCTTCAGGACTGCAAAAATGTACTTTTAGTACAAGTTTATTTTGAAAAACACTAAATCTGTGTAAAATGTGACACCAGGACTGCTTTAAATGAGGCTTCATGTGTTGGCTGGAGCTAGGAGAGGTGAAGAACAGAATCCAATGTACTCCTTATCTGCTAATCATTTCCAAATAAAATACACTGAGACATTTAAATTCATCAAATGGGACTGGCTTTGTTTGTTACAAATGGCAAAACAACCCCTGTGTCTCTTATTTTCCAGGGTCTTGCCTATTTGCATGTGAAGGGCAAAATGCACAGAGACATAAAGGTAACTTGGAACTTTGAAAAACTTACCTTGAACTTGCTGCTGCAGGAAAAAAATATTCCTGGAAAAATGTTTGCAACTTCCTATTTGCTTTGTTTTAGGGTGCAAATATTCTACTAACAGACCATGGAGATGTCAAATTAGGTGAGTTCCCTGAATTCTGTAATATGGATTTCAAAGCCCTGGTGATGGGGGTCAGTGGTGACCTTGGGAGGGCTGGGAATGGTTGGACTCCAAGATTTAAAGGGCTTTTCCAACCTAAATGATTCCATGATTATTTGGGGCAATGGATAATGATGCCAGGTGTGTATCCAAGGCCTTGGCTATGCATGAAGAAGTTATGGATAATTTCTTTTTTCAACCATCAAGCTTTGAAGCCTCCCAGTTTTCCCTGGAATCTGCCAGGCTGGGATTATCTGGATGTCAATGTTTTTATTTGTGGTCAGTGTCTCCAAGGATCCACTGTGGGACACACATCTCCTGAGCTTGGCAGCCTGTGGAAAAGTGGGATCTGATCCTGGGTTGTGACATAGGGGCAGAAGAGGAAAACTCCTCAGCAAACATTGGGAAAACTGCCATGGGATAATCATCATCCCACTGTGTCCTGTGTTGGAGTCAGGCAGTTGTGCTTCAGTTCACCACCTTTACATCCCTGTGGGGAGCCAGGAGTGCTGGGTTGGGAAAGCACAGCATTTTGAAGATGGAAAAAATAGGAATAAACCCTTGGCACTGGTCAGAGATTCCACTGCCTGCATTAAATTTGGGTTGCCCTGGTACCTCCCTTTGGCCTGCTGAGCTGGTCAGATTTGCCCACAGTTTTGTCCAGCTTTCATCCTACAAATCAATCAAAATAAAAAGGGTTTAGAAGATTTTTGACTCTGCAAGACCTCAATGTTCTGCAGCTCTGGGACAAGGGATAATTGTGCCCTAGGCAGTCTCCAGGGCTGAGGACAGATATCCCATGGCAGTTCCTCCATAATAACACACAAAAGGTCACTTTTCCAAAGCATTTTTGCTCTTAAATTAAACATCCACAAGTTTTGGTTGATGTGTTATGAGATGGAAAAGAGATCTAGGAGAGGAACAGGATTGTGAGTGAGCTGGATGCAGAAAGAAAACTCTTCTATTTGAAGTCATGTCAGTGAAGACATCAATGATCTCATTATTAATCTTTAACTGTTTGCCTTAAGTTCGAATTTGGATGAGAAACACAATTTTTCTGTCATAATACAGTAGGATTGGGGTCTTACACTGAGATTTTTAAGCCTCTGATGATTTTATTTTCCAGCTGACTTCGGGGTAGCAGCAAAAATAACAGCCACCATTGCAAAGAGGAAATCCTTTATTGGCACCCCTTACTGGTAATAAACCACTTGGATTGTTGTGATGCAAAACTGAGCCTGTATTTATGCCAAAAATTCTCAAATACACACACACACACACATAGCAATTGCATAAATTCCCTTTATTTCAAGTAAAATGCCCAAAGGGTAAAAGTCTGGGAAGCTCTGATTGGAGCTGATCTGTTGCTACCTGATATTTGAGGCAGGATTGCTGTTTCTCCCAAGTTTATTAGTGCAGAATGTTCTCCCCTTTTTCTAATAGTTATTTAGTTTCTCACTTATTTTATTCTCTTTCCTATTTACACTTATAGTGAGTAAAATAATCAGTGTCTTTCTGATTGCAGAAAGAACAAATTTTTAAAATACCTCTTCATCATCTCAGCTGATTAATGTCTGTATTTAATATGCAAATAGATCATTGTAGATCTGGATAATAAATGCAGATTTCACGGGGTTTTGGCATGGCTGTGATGCACTGGAGCTGCCTGGGGTGCTCTTGGTTGCAAACAGCTTCATCCAGACAATGGCTTTGAATTGTTCTGAGGAGGAGGGCTGAGGGTGGGGAGATTATCTGCCCATTAAAGCCTGGTTCTATTCCTGGCAAACACATCACCTCCCTGTGCTCTTCCCTGACTGACTTTTGGGAACGTGGGGTTATGTTGGTGCTCCCAATGAGGATTCCTTTGGATTTCCAGGATGGCCCCCGAGGTGGCAGCAGTGGAGAAGAACGGGGGATACAACCAGCTGTGTGACATCTGGGCCGTGGGGATAACAGCCATCGAGCTGGCAGAGCTCCAGCCACCCATGTTCGACCTGCACCCCATGAGGTTTGTGCCTTCCCAGCCTCCAGGAGCCTCTTCAGTCCCAGCAGGAACTGGGAGGGTTCAGCTTGACCTTCCCTGGAGCTCAGACCTAGAAACTCACCCTGGGGTTCCTTCACTCCTTCCCAGGCAGGTCTGATCTTAAGGGATCAGTCTGGAGCTGAAATCTTAGATTTAGAATAGAAATTATAAGCAGAATGTTAAAATAATTTACATTTTTAGTGTCACTTGGGATAGAGGGAGGTGTCCCTGCCCATGGCAGGGGGTGGAATGAGATGGGCTTTAATGTCCCTTCCAACCCAAACCATTCTGGGATTCCATGATCAAGGATCTGATTAGGAACAGATACAGATTTACCAGTGATAGTAAACCCCTGGAGGAGATGCAGCCTGATGTTAACAGGATTATGCCTGGCACTGAACAGATTTTATTAAAAGATAAGAAAATCAAGAGCTTCACTGCATCCATCCTCTCACACAGGGCAGACCAAAACCCAGTTTCACCAGTATGATCCTCACCATGAAGTATTAAAGTGTTCAGATATTAGAATGGAATTAATTGATTTTCTTCACCATGTAATAACATTATTCCTTCTTTACCTTTAGGGCTCTGTTTTTAATGTCAAAAAGTAATTTTCAACCACCAAAGCTAAAGGAAAAAGCAAAATGGTAGGTGAAACCCTTTGTTCAGTATTTTGTTGGAGTCAGATGATCTTTAAGGCCCCTTCCAACCCAAACCAGTCTGTGATTCTATGATTTTGTAGATAATGTGAAAAAACTATTTGTCATTAGTGAAGAAAGGGCCCTTGTTTGGTGCAATTTGTATGTTCTAGGAAAGTAATTTTTATCCTTTCCCCTTAATTCCTGTCAGGACATTTGCCCTGGGACAGGTAGTGGTTTAATCCTTTCATGGTTTCTTTAAGATGTGATGGTGCCAAGCTTGGTTTATTTGCTGTACCAAAATGTTTTCCATGCAAATTTAATGAATTAAATGATCTTTTTCCTAATTTGTTACCTTGGAAATGTAATTATTCAAATCTGAGATGAGGTACCTGGACAACATTCTAATTTCTCACACCCTTTTGTAATCTGCTTGCTAAGTGTCTTAAAATCAATAATACCTTGAAAAATTAAACATAACCCCTCATTTTCCTTTAAGGTCAGCAACATTCCATAATTTTGTCAAAATAGCACTTACAAAAAATCCAAAGAAGAGACCAACTGCAGACAGACTCCTCTCTGTAAGTGACCTGGGACGTTGGGTGACCTCAGGGAGAGATCTCTTGCTCCAAAGTGAGCAAGGAAACCAAAGTGGAACCATTTTATTTAATCTTAAAACAGGATGGGGAAATCTGAAGGAGAGAGATGTTGGTCAGCTGCTGGGGAAGGGCAGGATTTTGCTCAGTGAAGGATTTTTGGAAGGAACAGTTACAGAAATTTGCTTCAAGTGGGTGTCCCAGCCTCGTAGCCGTGTAGGTGTTGACCCTTCCTATCACTCAAAAATATTTAGCAGTTGCTCCTGTCCCTGTGGTTTCCTCTACTCAACTTACTCATGTTAAAAATGAAGTTTAAGTGTAATTATTTGTTTGAGTCAAGAGTTTCATTTCCAATTTAGGACTGGCTCAGTGTGGTGTTTCCATGTTTATGGAGGGATTAGAAAATCCAGCCATTAAGGAGTCATTAAAAAAAAGAAAGCAGAGAAAAATCAATAACTCTATACTGAGTGTTTTTAAATGAAAGTCACCCATTGATTGCATATTTTACCTCCTGTTTTCCTGTTCTTCCTGTGGTTCCAGCATAGCTTTGTAGGGCAGCCTGGCCTGTCCAGATCTTTAGCAGTTGAGCTGTTGGACAAAGTCAACAATCCCGACAACCACACACACTACAGTGAAGTTGATGATGACGATTTTGAGGTGAGAACACCCTTTTATTTTCAGCTTAAACTGCAGTTTCAATGCCCTGCTTTGCTTTGGGAGTGTAACTGCACCTGCTTTGGTGGTTGAGGGAGATCCAAGACCTTTCTCTCCCCTTTTGCATTCCCAGCCTCACTCCGTGATCCGCCACACGATCCGCTCCACCAACAGGAACATCAGGGCAGAGAGGACAGCCTCAGAGATAAACTGTGAGCTCCTTTTCTTGGTGCTGATTTGCTGCTGGAGGGTGTCAGTGTCATTTTTTTTCCCAGAAAAACCTCTCCCCATTTGGAAAACAACCCCAAAAAGGAGCAGCACATACACGTGAATCTTCAATAAGGATTATTCAAACCCTGAATTAATATTCATGCACTGCTCAGTTGGATCTAAGTTGAAATTTTGAGGGTAGAAATGGTTTTTCTCCAGGTTTGGACAGAAGTCTTTTGCAGCTCCTCACACTATGGGGAAAAGTGCTGTTAAAAAGCCTCTTTCTTCTCTATCCCATGCATTTAAAAGTGACACGTGGTTAAACAGTTACATTTTAGTGCATTTTCATGCAGTGACTTGGTATTTACCTTTGGTCTTTCTTGTGGGTTTCATAGTTGCAAATTGAAGTGTTGAGTTCAGCAGGCTGATATTTAAATGATGCTCATTTTCCAAGCAAATGAAGTGTTGTGTACACAATGTTTAGATCTGCTACAATGTGCATTTCACTGTAGCAAAGCACTGAAAGGGCCCTAGTGCAACCCTGTGTGTGTTAATTATAAAAATGTGATGTTTTGTAGTTGATAAGCTGCAGTTTGAGCCCCCACTACGGAAAGAAACAGAAGCTCGGGATGAAATGGTAAGGACAAGTCTGGATTTTAATTTATTTATTAAAATCAGAGTCTTCACTGTTATGTGCTTCAACTCTTAAGTAGCTTGCTGGAAAAAATGCCTTTAAATTCCCTAAGTTCCCTATTTTAAGTTCCCTGAGTGATCCTCATTGAGTTTTCACCATAAATTTCCTGTTACTTGTTGCCACTCGATCCTGGCATTACACCATTGCCAGGTGCTGCTTTTAAGTCTAAGAAGGACAAAATGGCTTTTCAGTAATTGCTTTAGAGATTGTGAAACGTTATTTCACTTTGGAGTTTGATTTTCCTGCTTGTGGATCATTCTGCAGGGCTGGGGAATCTCCCAGGCCTTGCTGTGTGTGGTGGATAAGGGGGGAAAAAAATGACAATTTCTGCATCTCCAGGTTGTGGCAGCTGGCAGTGACTTTGCTTCACATTGGAATCCTTTTGTTGATGGTGGAAGCAGCAAGTAAGTAAAGATAAAACCAGCTTTTATTTCTGTGACTTCATGTGAAATTACACTGAGAGAAAAATGAGTTATCGTGGCAAAATCAAACCATAAGCCCTGATCCATGTTAATGCTCATAAATTAATGAGGTTTTACCCAGTGTGAAGTTCTCCTTGGTCAGTTCTCTTGAAGAACAAGTTTTAATCACTTTTAACCTCCACCAGCAGCTCGTTTTGAGTTTGTAGGTGAAAAATGAAGTGCAAATGCATGGCCAGGACACTGACACATAACACAGGCACAGCCAGTTTGCTGAAGCACAGTTTGCAAGGGCTGAGTTCAGGATCCTGCCCTGGCCCCACACATCTCCCCTGAGCCATGGCTGTGGTTGTGACATCCTGTGACAAGGCCTGTTCACAGCCCTGGACTCGAGAGAGGGAAGGAGAAACCAGTTCTGAAGGTTTAGTTTTACCAACAGTACAACTGCACAGCTCCTGCTGTGGGTGATCAGTGGGATCTGGAGTTCAGTCATGGAGTGTTTTGGGGTGAAATGTTGTAGGTCAAGATGTGCTGTAACTGATTTCCCCTGGGCTAAAGCAGGTCTGAAGTACAGGAGCAAAATTCTCTCCAAGTTAGGGCCGAATTTATTATTTTATTATTATCTATGTACCTTCTTTTTACCACAAAACAGTGGATTCTGCCTTTAAAGGCAATCCCTGGGTTTGCGGTGAGGAGTGTGGAAGTTCAGTGATACCAGCTGATCACAGAGTAGGGGAAGGTGGTGGTTGGGCTGAAATAATTGCTCAGCTAAAAGAGCCCTTTCCCATCTTTATTTGGACCTGAGCAGCAGACAGTGAATTTCTTTGGCCTTTTTCTTTTGCAGATAAAGTCTTGCATAAGCTGTCAGCTGACAGTACAGCCCCCTGGAAAGCTGGTGAGGGCGTGGAGATTGCCAGGATTTGAGTCTTTTTAAGTCCAACCTGGTTTTTTTGTTCTCAGCCTCGTTGTAGGAGGAGTTTGGGTGGGCTCTGGACCCTGCAGTGTGGGAGGCTCTGGGCTCATCCTCTCCCTGCCCAGTAAAGCCAGAGACTGTTTTCTTCCCCTTCCTCCCTCTCTGGGTTTGTTTGTGTGACCCTGAGGAGCTGAAGCCTGGCTGGGGAATGCTGGATTTTCTGCAGACAGCTGGAATCTGCAGGGTCGAGGAGCAGGGAGGGAGGGAAGCTCCTCCTGGCAAAGGCACTCAGGGATTTGATTCTGTTCCTGTGGCTTTGTCTGTACCAGGCTGTGTTAAAGCAGAATAAATGTGGCCATAGCAAACATGTCCAGGGCTATAAATCAGTAAATGGATATGGATTTAGTATGGGAAGGAGGACAGGCATGACAGTTCTGCTTACTTGGACACCACTTCCAGCTGGAAAGATAAACAGGAAATGCATAACTCCTCTGTCCCAGCAGTTCTGAGTAATCCCAGGGATGTCCACAAAGGATATTTCCTGGGGGGGTCTTTGCTTTTCATGCCCTTTGGCTTTTATGGAGTGAGTGATGATTGATCCTCAACCCAGGAATTACTTGACTGGAAAAGGGAATGTCAGGATGTGTACATGCTGATTGATTTTATTCCTTGTTTTTCTCATTGTAGCATTTTGAGATTACTTTTATATAAATTTTCTACATGATGGAAGTGGTTTTTATTTATGATTTTCATAAAATCCTAGAATGATTTGTGTTGGAAGGGGCCTTAAAGCTCATCCAGTTCCACCCTTTGCCATGGGCAGGGACACCTCCCACTGTCCCAGGGGGCTCCAACCTGGCCTTGGACACTTCCAGGGATCCAGGGGCAGCCACAGCTTCTCTGGGTAACAAGAGCCTTCCAAAGAGAAAAACTTTTGCTCCTTTAAATTTTTTAATAGTTCCTGTTGGCAGCTGTCTGCTGCTTCCCCTCAGAAGTGACTTGCAGGAAAATTTTACATTAATCCAAATTTGGCTGGGTTTTCCTCCTCATTACCTTTTAAAGACACAGCTTGAAAATTGCCATTTTGCAAAATTTTATCAGTTTCTGTTGGATTCAGGGTTATATTTTCAGAGCTGCTTTGATCCTCTAGTCACAATTTCTTTTTTTTTGTTTTCCCTGGAGTAGCTTTGAAACAAAAATTCCCACTGTGCTGGGAAACAGTCTGTGTCTTTTGTGTACATATATATATATATATATAAGGAAACTTCCCTTTGTAAAGGCTTTTCTCCATTTGTCTCCCAGTAACTTCCTCTCTTTTTTTTTTTCTTCTTTTATATTGTATTGTTGTCAGACATTTCAGCAAACTTTAAAATACCTGGTAGGGAAATAAAGGCTGATGGAGTCTGGTGTGGAAGAGAGACCCAGTGATTTTTGTGGGGGTGAGGGGAAGGAAAGGACCAAACTGAATGAGAAAGGGCTTCATGCTGAGAAATACTTGTTTTGGAAAGGGCTGGGAGATGTTTTTTATGGAACTCAAGTGACATCAGGGATGGGTTTAGTTGCACCTTAGAGCAGAGCTCTTAATTTTGTAACTATTTTACCTTAGGGGACTGCTCACAAAATTTGGCGATGGGAGTGAAGATGTTGAAGAGTGAGTGGATCTCCTTCCTGTACAGTTCTGTTTGCTGCAAAACCTCTCCCCTCAAAATGCTGCAGCAGCTTTGCCACTCCCCAGTAGCTGAGGGCTGGCTGCTCCCCAAGCTTGCCTCCTTACCTGATCCTCAGGAGAAGGTCCAAAGCAATGCTTTCCCCCCTTGCTCTCCTTCCTGAGGGTATCTTAGAATCCACATGGAAGTCCCTGATGGTTCCAAGCAGGTTTTATGGTGATTGATCCATCAGCCCTGAGCCAGCCCTGACTGGGGCAGGACATGCAGGTAATCCTGCAGAGCTCTGGTGCAGCTCCCCTGGTGCCCAAATGTCTGTCTGGTCCAGAATGAAGGCTGCAAACTGGAATCATGGAGTTAGAGTGGTTTGGGTTGGAAGGGACCTTAGAACTCATCCAGTTCCAATCCTCTGCCATGAGCAGGGACACCTCCCACTGTCCCAGGTTGCTTCAACTTGGCCTGGAACACTTCCAGGGATGGGGCAGCCACAGCTTCTCTGGGCACCCTGTGCCAGGGCCTACCCACCCTCCCAGCCAGCAATTCCTGCCCCAGATCCCATCTCTCCCTGCCCTCTGGCAGTGGGAAGCCATTCCCTGGGTCCTGTCCCTCCAGCCCTTGTCTAAAGTCTCTCTCCAGCCTGAGATGCAGTTTCTGAATGTATATTTATTTACTAACTCCAAATCCCCTTCCCCACAGATTGCTCTGGAGCATACAACGTTGATTTATGAAAGAACATGAATTTCTGTTGAAGTGTTAAACCAACACTTCTAACGAGATTAACACACTTTCCCCCCCGCTCTTGGACTTCTCCTTTAACCCTGTGTGTGCAAAGCTCCTTCTTTGCCTCTAGTTCATCTGATTTCCAGTCTCTATTCTCAAGTAGTTGTGGTCTCCATTCTGGTTTGGGTTTAACTCCCTCCCTTCTCATTGCAGATCGACGCTGAAGCGAGCGGGGCCTCCTCCTCTGCCTCCCAAGGTAGGAAAGGTGGGAATCAAGGGCTTTAGGCAGCAAACCCCCCTTGGGCAGCCTGGGATGGCCCCTCCTCCTGCATCCTGCCTCTGATGTTCCAGCTCTGAGATTATTCTGCTGTCAAATGTCTTATTTTCATAGAACAAGAATATCCCAAGTTGGAAGGGATCCACAAGGATCATCCATCCAACCCTCAGCCCTGCACAGACCCCCCAGCAATCCCCCCCTGTCCCGGAGGATCATCCCACCCCTCCTGGAGCTCTGGCAGCCTTGGTGCTGTGCCCATTCCCTGGGGAGCTTGGGCAGTGCCCACCCACCCTCTGGGGGCAGAGCCTTTCCCTGGGATCCAGCTAAACTTTCCCTGGCACAGCTCCAGCCCTTCCCTGGGTCCTGTCACTGGTCACCAGAGAGCTTCTGTGATTCCCAAAATTGCACACACTCTTCATAGGGTGATGTTTTTTTTAATGTAGGACGTCTGACTTGAGTTAAACTTGTCTAAGTTTATGCCTCACAGGTGCCATTCCCAATTCCTTACATTTCCCAAGTAACCATCCCCTCTGGTTTCTTGCAGCCCAGAATAAACAGTTATCCCGAGGAAAACCTCCCGGATGATGAGAGATGCCAGACAATAAAACACTTCCCAGACTCACAGAACAGAGCCCCACCAGCCCACAGGAGGCAGAGTATCCCAGTTTGTGGGTCTCAGGCTGATTCCAGCCCCGTTGGAATGACCAGCAGCATCAGCAGCCCTGGGCTGCTCACAGCCAGATACAGCGACCTGGGTAAGGGCCTTACCTGTCCTTAAGGTGACTGGAATCCTGGAGAAGGAATTGCTTCCAGATCCAGCTGTTTTCAGTACACAATTTTTTAATACAAAGCTTTCCTTCTTCCATGTGTGCTGGTTCTTATTAGAGCCATGACCTGTGGTGGGAATGTTCTTCCTGAAACAAGGACATTCAACCCCATTAATACATGGCCTGCAGGAATGGGAGGAAAACAGTGAATGTGTGGGGAGGATCATCTGCAAGGACCTTTCTTCTCAGTGGAATTTGGCCCAGGGACTGTTTGGATAATGAAAAGTGTGTAACTTAGCGTGCACAAGAGCAGCCAGCTGTCCTGGGATGTGGATATGGAAGTGTCAGAGCTCACTTCTCCACTCCTGCCCAGCACAGGGGGGAAGAGATTTTCTATTTCACTGCATCAAATGAGCTACAAAACCTCTGTGTGCTTCCTTCCAGGCAATGGGAATGGCATGCTGAAACTCATCGAGGAAAACGTGGAAGGGTCTGGACAAATCCCTCAGCTCCCAAGGAAAAAGGAGAAAAGAGATTTCCCTGTAGGTATTGTGGCTCTGGGGCTGGCCTTGCTGTCGTGTCAATGAGCTGGTTTTGTGTCAGTGTGTGGGAGGTGTTTTATGATCCTTCTTTCTTCCCACAGAAACCAGCAATCAATGGTTTGCCTCCGACCCCAAAGGTGCTGGTAAGAAATCCTCTTTGCACTGGGAGTTACCAGATGCTGCTCTCGTGGCACCTCTGGTGTCACAGGGTTTTCTGCACCTCACAGTCAGTTGTTTTTCCTGTACTGAACCCACAAGATTTGTTTCCTTTTTTTAAAAAACCCTCCTGTCACTCACTATTCAGTCTGGATGTGGAGGGTTGGAGGCTTCTCTGGCTCCGTGAGTTGTGGTCTCCAGTGGCAGCTCCTGCTTAGAAAGAGAAATGGGAAAAGCACTAGGGATGAGAGGGGGTTACTGCTTCAATTTCTGCTTGTTTTCCCTTCCTCTGCCATTTATTTAAACACTCAATGCTCATATGTACAATTACAGAACAATTGAGGTTGGAAATGCCCTCTAAGATTATCAAATCCAAGGTTTCCCCCAGCACTGCCAAGGCCATCACTGACCCATGACCCCAAGTGCCACATCCACACTTTTAAATTCCTCCAGGATATATTGTTCTTACCCAGTAGATACTTACAGTTGTTGGTATAATTTGGATCCCTTTTTTGCATTTCTAAATTTATGTGAAGTCTACAAAAAGCTTTGGAAGGGTGTAGCTTTTGGGGAAGGTACAAATATTGTGCATCCAAGCATTTTAGAGGAAGTGTGTGTCTGAGAAGGAAGATCAGTGGTGCCTGCAGGTGTGTGTGAGTGGCCAGGTGCCAGAAAATGAACACTTGATACTCTGAATTCATCTCAGGTTTCAGTTTTGGTGTCTTCCAGATGGGAGCATGTTTTTCCAAGGTCTTTGATGGTTGTCCTTTGAAGATCAATTGTGCAACATCATGGATACATCCAGATACTAAAGGTAAAAGGGTTTTAGGTTTGTATTTGAAAGGTGCCAGGGTGATGGTGAGCTTTGGGAATGATGCATTTCTCTTTAATTGTTCAGATCAGTACATCATCTTTGGCACAGAGGAAGGGATCTATACCTTGAATTTGAATGAGCTCCATGAGGCAACAATGGAACAGGTGAGTTTTGGTGGATTGAACTCATGGAATAGATTTGGGGATATTATGAAGCAATCAAGTTTGGCATTGGAAGGAGAAGGTGGGGTACCAGGCTCTGGGGCTTAACTGATTCACATCAAAGCCAGCAAGGGAAGTCTGAAAATTAATAGTTCCCCACCTCCTGAATTTTTTGTTGCTGTGAAATCTTCATTCTCATTGGAAAACTGATTCCCTGCCCTTTCTCCCTCCATCCCATCCCCACTAGATGGCATATTGCAGCTCCTCTGGATGCTACCAAAGCCCTTAACCATTTAATGTAGCTGCTGTTGTGATCCCCACCAAACTGTTCCTGGGCTCCCTAACCCTTTCCAAAGCCACTTCATCTCATCATGGTGTTATAGTTCCATTTTTAGGGTCAGGAATAGCAGGATGTGCTTGGAATCTCTTTCCTTGTATAGTTCCCTAAGTTATTTCATCTAACAGTCTCCTCTGGACTCTTCCACATGCTTTTTTATGTCCCATTGAAGGATTGGCTGTGCCAGTGGTGGGTAAAGAAAATATTCATTGCACTTCAAAATGAAAGTTTCTTTTTCCATCAGAGCATTCCCAGCTGGCAAAACTCAGGAGTGGCCCACCTCAAACCCCGGGGCTTCTGCCATACCACTTGTTTCCACATTTCCTTTTACTCATTTCATTATTTTTCCCCTGCAAATGCACATTTTGAACTGTTTATCCAACTTCTAATTGTCAAACAACCTTCCAAGTGCTTGGCTGTGTCTCCAAGGTTAATACCTCTCAATTCCAGAAGTATATTTTTATTTTATTTCTAGTATTTCAGTGAAAATACTTCACAGACCCAGGCCTGTTCTGTTAAATAGAAAATTGCTGAGAGTGACTCTGGGTTTATGTCCAGCCAGTTGTACCTTTTCTTTCTGCAATTTCTTCTACCACTTATTTTCTGACTTTACATGTGGAAATGGCACAAAGTGGTATAGAATCATATCACAGAATTCCAGAATGGTTTGGGTTGGGAGGGACCTTAAAGTCCATCCAGTTCCACCCCCTGCCCTGGGCAGGGACCCCTCCCCCTGTGCCAGGGATCCCACCCTGCCCTTGGACACTGCCAGGGATCCAGGGGCAGCCACAGCTTCTCTGGGAAATCCATCCCAGGGCCTCCCCACCCTCCCAGCCAGCAATTCCTGCCCCAGATCCCATCTCTCCTGCCCTCTGGCAGTGGGAAGCCATTCCCTGGGGCCTGTCCCTCCAGCCCTTGGCCCCAGTCCCTCTCCAGCTCTCCTGGAGCCCCTTTAGGGTCTGCAAGGGGCTTTTTTCTATAGTTTCCTTTCAAAACAGCTTAATCCTTTAAACTCTTTTTTTCTTATTGGAAATTTATACAACAAAATCCCTGTCCTTCCCCTGTCATCCCTTCCTGGGTGAGACTCCTGAATGCCATCATTTGCCATCAGTTTTATCACAATTCCCTTCATGTTTTCAAGAGGACCTGCTTAAATTAAAAGTCTCCTCAAATCCAGAGCACCTTCCCCATGAGCAACTTCTTCCCTCTGGAACAAAATTCAGTCCCACTGTTCCATGACTTGTTTGTGCACAGAGCAACCTCTCAACACTGAGAGCCAGGCAGGTACATCCCACAAAACACAGAGGGCTAAGTAAGGTCCAAAACAGTGAATTGAAGGGGAAGCTGGGACTTCTCCAGTGTGGATCCCTGCAGGAATGGTGGTGGAAGTAGAGCAGGCAGAGGAAATCTCAGTTGGAAATTCCTGTGTGTTTCTATTAATGGAAATATTTTCTTTTTGCAGTTATTTCCCCGAAAATGCACCTGGCTGTATGTGATCAACAACACCTTGATGTCCTTGTCAGGTATGTATAAACAGAGGGACATTATTAAAATTATAAATACAGAGGAACATTTAAAGTTATGACTCAAAACAATGTTGTTTGATCAGCCTGGAGAAGGGAAGGATCCAGGGAGACCTTGGAGCCCCTTGCAGAGCCTAAAGGGGCTCCAGGAGAGCTGGAGAGGGACTGGGGACAAGGGCCTGAAGGGACAGGCCCCAGGGAATGGCTTCCCACTGCCAGAGGGCAGGAGAGATGGGATCTGGGGCAGGAATTGTTGGCTGGGAGGGTGGGGAGGCCCTGGGATGGATTTCCCAGAGAAGCTGTGGTTGCCCCTGGATCCCTGGGAGTGTCCAAGGGCAGGCTGGAGCCACCTGGGACAGTGGGAGGTGTCCCTGCCCAGGGCAGGGGGTTGGAACTGGATGGGCTTTAAGGTCCTTTCCAACCCAAACCAACTTGTAATCCATGATTCTAAAAAATCCTGTGTCAATTTGAAGGAAAATGAAGTGATTGTGAAGTACTGCTGATCCAGCAATATTGCTGCTTGGAAATACTGATTCTTTGACAATCAGTTTTCCTGGAATAGGACATTCCAGATAGGATTTGAGCTCTGAGTTCAATGCCCTTCCTTCTTTATATTCATTATTGTTATTATTGTCTTGTTTTATTTCCTCCTGCCTGGATGTGCCTCCCTAACACACGTGCCCTGTGTTTCCAGAAGGTAATTTTCCATCCCTACATTTCCCTCAGTGGTGCAGTTCTCCTCAGGAGCAGTGGCTGTGATGTCAGCTGTGCTTTTCTCTCTTGCAGGGAAAACATTCCAGCTCTACTCTCATAATTTAATAGCTTTGTTTGAACAAGCCAAAAAAACAGGATTAGCTGCTCACATTCAAACCCACAGATTTCCTGACAAAATACTACCAAGGTACAAATCTTTCACTTATAGACAGTTTTTAATAAGTGAAAATAACCAAAAATGCTGTTGGTGCTGTTGAGTTGGTACATGAGTGGCCTTGATATCTCTCATTGATGCAATTTTTGTTGATTATTATTCCAGGAAATTTGCCTTAACAACCAAGATCCCAGACACAAAAGGATGCCACAAATGCTGCATAGGTGAGCAGATGTTCAGCTTTGCCATTTATTTTCTTGGCCTTTGTCCCTGGCCATGGCATGTCTGAAACTCTTTTTTTTTTTAATAAACTTAGAATTTGTTAGAAAAAAGGCTGAGAGAGCTGGGATTGTTCAGCCTGGAGAAGAGAAGGATCCAGAGAGACTTTGGAGCCCCTTCCAGGGCCTAAAGGGACTCCAGGAGAGCTGGAGAGGGACTGGGAACAAGGGATGGAGGGACAGGACACAAGGAATGGCTTTCCAGTGCCAGAGGGCAGGAGAGATGGGACCTTGGGCAGGAATTCCTGGGGATGGATTTCCCAGAGAAGCTGTGGCTGTCCCTGGATCCCTGGAAGTGTCCAAGGGCAGGTCATTTGTACAATTACAGAATAATTCAGTGTGGAAAAGGCTCTTGAGATCACCCAAGTCCAACTGTGACCCCAGCACTGCCAAGGCCACCTCTAACCCATGTCCCCAAGTGCCACATCTGCAAGTTGCGCTTTTACACCCTTAGAAAGGAACATAAAAGTGTTTTGTTGCACTCTTGGAGAGCCTGTTTAGCTCATAGAAAATGTCCACAACCTCATATTTACAGTTCCTGAAGTCACATTGGTCTTACATTCAGCTGATCTTAAAAAAAACACCCCCAGACCCAGCACGAGCTGTCAGAGCTGCCCAGGATTCTGGAGCTTCCCTCCTTCTCTGCCTGAGAATTGTTTTATTTCAATCCCAACCTGACCTGGATCCCAGAGCCCCAGGCAGAGGAGTTACAGCTTTTCTGCCCACTCAGCTGTGGCCTCTGAACTGGGACTCCAAGGCTGCTGTTGGTTTTTAATTAGAACTGTAATTGAATTTAGCTGGAGTGTAGCACAATATTAATCCCTGTGGATATTGGAATGGCAACTAGTGGGCAACTGATGGAATGAGATGATCTTTGAGGACTCTTCCAACCCTAATCATTCTGTGGCTTGATTTTATAATGCTATTTCTTATTTGATGTAGATTTTAAACTATGCATTGAACTTCCAGGACTTTGGAATTACTGTTTTCAGGCTTTTCTTGTTTGTTTTATCTTCTATAGTACGAAATCCATACACAGGCCATAAGTACCTGTGTGGTGCATTGCAGTCTGGAATTGTTCTACTCCAGTGGTATGAGCCAATGCAGAAATTCATGTTAATAAAGGTAAGGAATTACTTTTAGTTCAGTTTAACAGTTATAGAGTTGTTGAAATAGCCTTTCCAGAGTTTGTCATGGAAAGTACATCTCGGTCTGGTGCCATTTGTGGGTTCTGAGCACTTGAAAAATGTGGCTTGACATATTTTGACTCAAAAAATCTTGTGACTGAAACCATTTAAGTCATTTAAAAGCTGGACCAAGCCCAGCACTTGCAATAACAGCCCATCATCTGCCCAGCCTGATGTTCATGCTGCCTTCAAAAGCACTCTGAGCAGCAGTGAAAACTTCCCTGTATTTATATTTTGTGTTATTGTAGACTTACTTCAAGGTAAAACCAAACTCACAACCCCCTGGTCATGGATTCTTTTCCCCAGCACTTTGATTTCCCCCTGCCAAGCCCTCTGAATGTGTTTGAGATGCTGGTGATCCCAGAGCAGGAGTATCCCATGGTGTGTGTGGCCATCAGCAAGGGCTCGGAGCCAAACCAGGTCGTGCAGTTTGAGACAATCAACCTGAACTCGGCGTCCTCGTGGTTTACAGAGATTGGGGCAGGTGAGAGTCCTGGGCCCTCCTGCAGCCTGGGAATGCTGGGTGTCCATCCCTTCCTCAGGAGTCATTTGGAAACCTGTCAGGCTTGGCAGCTTCTCTGCCTAAAGCATATCCCAGATTCTTGGAACCTGAAAGGAACCTGCAGGAAAGGTGGAGAGGGGCTTGGGACAAGGGATGGAGGGACAGGACACAGGGAGGGCAGGGAGAGTGGGATCTTGGGAAGAACAGAACTCCCCATCCCTGGAAGTGTCCAAGGCCAGGTTGGGATCCCTGGGATAGTGGGAGGTGTCCCTGCCCAGGGCAGGGGGTGATCTTTGGATGATCTTTGTGGTCCCTTCCATTCCCAACCATTCCATGGTTCTCTGTGTTCTTGTGCTGACCCACCCACCTCAGGATAAACTGTCCTGGTTAAAAAACTTGCTCTTTAGACACACCTTTTATCTTCTAAATTTCCATGAACACTAATCAAACCCTGCTGATCTGGGTTCTCACTTTTGGTTCCATACTTTTTCCTGGGATTCATTTTGCTCCCCTTTCCCCTCCTTTCTTGTGTAAAGACTCCCATAAAGGGATTCTTGTCCATCCTCCAGCCCCTGGGGGAGGTTTTTAATAAGCAAAGATTTGGGTTTTCTTCAAAGCCTGGTTGATATTTTGCAGCTGCTTTTCTTAGACTTTTTTTTGTATTTAAAGCTGCACGAACAACTTTATTAATAAAAAATAGGAAAAAAATCTATTGAACTCTAATAAATCAAGTTTAATATCAGCACAATAATCTTTCCAGATGTGAATTTATGGGAAAAGAGCTTTTTTTTTTATGAGTGAAGATTCCCTTGATGGTTCCTTTTGTTCATTATAGTGCCTGTTCATGAAGGAAGCTGTGCCGAATTGTAGCATAAAATATAATTTATCCAATAAAAAGTAGTGGTTTTATATCAAATACCTTCTTTGAACAGAGAAATCTGTCCTTCTCCTAGAACATTCTGGGATCTTACAGCCTTCAAATGATCCAGAGGAACAAACAGCACAGTGAGAGGGCTGTAGCTTTGGTGAGAGGAGGCTGAGCCCAGTGTTTTATGTGTATAAAATAATCTGGTTTGTTTTTCCCCAGGCAATCAGCAGTTGGATGCCATTCACGTGACACAGCTGGAAAGAGACACTGTCCTGGTCTGCCTGGACAGTGAGTAACACAACTCTCTTGGAAAACTTAGTGCACCTCATGCAAAACTTGTTTTGCCACAGTTGTGGATTTGAACTCTACCACGAGTTCAGTTTTTCTCCCTTCACTATGAATTTCTGTCGAAATATTCTCAAAAAGATAGAGTTTGGATAAGTGGGATTTCATTTTGCCTCTTCTGGTTCCCCTTTCCCTCCTCATGATTCTGTCAGTAGAGTCTAAAAACATGTCAAGTGCTACAAAATTTTCTATATTTAATTTGAGAGAAAGATGCCCTTCGGTTCATTTTAGGCAAATACTGGAGATGTTCAGATTTCTTTGTGCCTGAAAGATTAAATTAGTATCTCATGCTTAAATCTTTCTCAGCAGTGGGTTTTAATGCTTCATTTTCTGTTTCTCTTGAGAATTTGTGAAAATAGTGAATTTACAAGGGAAATTGAAGTCAAGCAAGAAATTGGCTTCTGAGCTGAGCTTTGATTTCTGCATCGAGTCAGTGGGTGAGTGATTTGCTTCTCTCTTGTCTCTCAGGGGTTTAAGCACTCAGAGGAGTGAGTGTTGAAAGACTGACTGGTTTCTGGTCATTTCTATAGCACTGAGAAAAAAAATTGGGGAGGGAAAAGTCTTTTAGTAAATACAAAAATTAGTGTTAGTCTCCTAAAAACTGAGATTTTATTTAAAGTGAGCACATTCATTTTTTAATGGGATAATAGTACTTCAATCTAATTCTTAGAAGACAAGCTGCTGTCTTTAAACCACTAGAAGACAGGAGCCTTTGCTACAAAAACTTGAATTGTGGTTGTCAAACAAGTATTTGTGCTGTAATAAACTCTTGGAATCATAGAATTAAATCACTCAGAGCTGGGAGCTCTGTGCTCTCTCTGTCCCTGAATGGAAAACTCCTCTCATTTTTCATACATCTATTTTAAAGTAAATATAATAACCCAAACACTGTGGAATTGGCAGCATGTTTATACCTTCCTGGGGCTTTCTCCAGAATCATTGGGAATACAAAGATCCTGGGAATAGAGTGTGATCTGTGTTGCTCCTTTGCAGTGTGCCTTCAGGACAGCGTGCTGGCCTTCTGGAAACATGGAATGCAGGGCAAGAGCTTTAAGTCAGATGAAGTAAGTGATCTCCCAAGCTCTCCTGGAAGGTTTCATTTATTCCACTTGATCCTTTGGCTCCTCCTGCTGCTGATCATGCTTGTGCTTCATGATCAATTTATCAGTTTCAGTCCTGTAGTTTGCACTAAAATGCACTTGAATGTCATTTTCCTTCCAATTCAGACCAATAAATTTCATTTTGCCCCTGAAACTGAACTAAAAATCTCCATTTTCCCACAGGTGACCCAAGAGATATCTGATGAAACCAGGGTTTTCCGCTTGCTGGGGTCAGACAGGTAAATCACCCTGAGGAAACAGAAACCTTCTGTTTTATTTAAACCAGCTTTTCTAGATTCCAGCTGGAACTGGCTTCCAGCCCACCACAGCTCTGTGTGGAGGCAGCAGGTGACAGGGAGAGATGAGAGATGCCCTTGGCTGGCAGGGCACTTCTGGAAAAGCCTTCTCCTGGCTTGGATTTTCCTGGTGAACTGTGAATTGTCTTGGCAGCTAAAAATAGTCTCTGCTGATCTGGGAAAAGCAGAGCAAACTGAAACACTCACAGGTTTTAGTCACTATGGGCTGAATTCACTCATTGTCCATAACATTGGGCTGGTTCCTTTCAGCTGCAGAGGTGGGAAGGGGTGAAGCTGCCTCCAGGTTTGGAGCCTCTTGGAAGCTGCTCCATGTGCTGGACACGTGCACTTGGGGGTTCTCAGACAGCCAGAGTGGTAAATGTAGGAGGAGACAGGAGTGAATCCAGAAATCAGTTCCAATCACAGAATCATGGAATGGTTTGGGTTGGAAGGACCTTAAAGCCCATCCAGTCCCACCCCCTGCCATGGGCTGGGACACTCCACTGTCCCAGGTTGCTCCAAGCCCTGTCCAACCTGCCCTGAATCCTTGATCTGCTGCTCCCTCATCTGGCCTTGGAACTGCCAAACCCTTTGGTTTGTGTTTTCCATCTCCATTCAGGTGGAGCAGGAGTGTTTCCTGCCATTCCAGCAATGAGATGTGGTACCATCTCATTTTGCCTTGGATCACTCCAGAACTGCTCAGGTGAAGATCAGGGACAGAGAGAGTTAAAAGAGAGAGTTAAAAGTTATTTGAAAAGTCTTTGAGAAAAAGAAGATAAGTTTAATCCTAAAAACAACAGGATATTTTCCTGGGAACTGGTGAAGAGAAACGCAGGCATTTGAGAGGGAGAGGGGAAGGCAAAGGGCCAACAGCTGATGGTCAAGGTCCAGCATGGGATGGGAGAGTGGTCAGTGGACCAAGATAGAGAGAGCAGCCCACAGGAACATGATCTAGCAGGACAAAGGCAGAGATGGGGCTGAGTGATCCCTGTGAACCCAGAGCTGATAAATATTTAGGAGGGAGGAGAATTGTTTAGGTTAGTGGTTGATGGTAATCACAGGATGTGGGAGGGATAAACACACTCCTGTTGCAGATGAATGAAATCATGGAATGGTTTGGGTTGGGAGGGACCTTAAAGAACATCCAGTTCCAAGCCCCTGCCATGGGCAGGGACACCTTCCACTACATAAAACATTTTTGGGGTTTTATCAGAAGCGACTCTGGAAAACAAGGGAACTCCTTGAAAGAATAAAACACCCAAGATACTTGGGAGAACCTCCAATCTGTAGAAAAACCTGTGAGTTTCCTCCTTGGTAGTTCCAGCAAGTGCTTTTTTCTGTGCCACTGACCAGGAGGGCCCTGTTTGTGTTTGGTTGCAGAGTGGTTGTGTTGGAGAGCAGACCCACGGAAAACCCCACGGCTCACAGCAACCTCTACATCCTGGCTGGACATGAAAACAGCTACTGAGCAGCACTCACCCAAGGGGAACAACAGAGGGCATTTGCCTCAGGAGGAACAAAGAGTGTTAGGAAAACAGGACTTAGTGTTTCTTTTCTCAACACTGAAGTTGTGTTGGTTTTTAGGGTGGAAATCAATCCATTTTTGCAGCTGGGAACAGCTGGTTCTGTCTCTTGCCACTGTGTGGTTGGTTATATGCAGTTTGCTTAATAAAAGCTGAGATAAAGAGCCCTTTACTCCTTAGTTGTAGGGGAACAGAGCCTTGAAACGTGTTATGCAGTAAAGGTGCCATAAACTGTTAAATATTTTTCTTCCCTTGGATTTTCCTGTTATTCTGTAGATATAGATCTAGTGCTGGCTGTTGCCCTGTTTTATACTGAGTCTTATTCTTAATAAAAACAAAGATTTGTGTAGGAAGTGGAAGTATCTGCAAAGCTTTTTGGTTTGAAATCTGCCATTGGGTATGGCTTTGTATAATAGACTATTTAATCCTTATTTATTAATCTGCTGCTAGGATGGGGTAATGTCTAACTTTTAGCAGAGGAAGGTTGCAGAGCAGCTTACAATTATTTTTTTTTTTACAATTGTATAAAGATTTGATTCTTCCTTTTCCTTGTAGGGATCCAGTGCATTACTGAGGGCTGTGTTACCATGTCGGGTGATCTTGTAAAAAAAAATGCAGTTTTGTACAACAAAGTATTTTGTACTGATTTTTCTGCCTGCAGAATTGCCATAAAAGGGATTTTCTTACTTCCTAGATGTAGGGTGTGTGTACACAAAGTAGAATATTGATATCAGACTCATTGCTCCTGGGTGGGTGTGTACAATATCCATATGTGTGTGTGTGTGTGTGTGCATGTGTGTGAAGTTGAAGGCAGTGTGTATTTTTTATATATATATATATTTATATATATATAAAAATGTACAAAATATATATGCTTTATTTTCATAAATTAGGGATAAGCCTTGTGAGGTGAAATGGCAATTGTACCTGGTCATCATCCTTAATGAATGAAAGTATCATGTATCTGACTGCCCATGACGTGTAGTTTATTTATGCTATTCCAGAGGGGAGGCCATAGGGAGAAGTGAGGCTGTGCAGCATTCCAGCTGCTGCAGACAGGCCTTTGGGAATGCTTATTTCCCCAGCTGTGTAGTATAAATAAATATGATAAGAACCAGTATTCTATATCCAAGCTTCGATCACTTTTTCCCTGTTTGTCACCTGCATTTTTTTTCCTTTCTCTTTTTTTCCTCCATTAAAGAGTCACATCAGTTCCTTTTGTCTTCCTCATTAATTAAATTTCTTGAGGTACCATTAAATATAGACTGACTACAGGAGAGCATCTGGTTTTACTACCTCACACTACCCTGCTGGCTTTGATGTGAACACAGTCTGTGGGCAGGTGCAGTAGCAGCTCATAAACATTTAAATTGAAGGAGTTTTTTTTTAATAAAATGCTGCAGGAAACTGCTGCCTGTCCAGCTCCTGAGGTCTGCTCCCTAGGAAGGACAGGTTGGAATTCCCAGGTCCTTTTAGCAGAGCAGTAAAGGTGTGTGGCAGCTTGGAGTGGTTTGGTGCTGAGTTGTCTGTGTTGGCATCAGGCTACGTGATCCATAATTTAACATGGAGGGAATTGTCTTGGCTCAGTGATGTCTTGTTGTTACCAGGGATGGCTGGAGGTTTGTGGTGTTTGGCAGGTCTGGAAGGGAAAAAAGCTCTGCACACATTCAGCATTTTAGCCACTGTCATTCAAAACTTAATTCCTGTTGACTTGACACCAAGTCAAGCTTCTCAGTTCTGACACTGTGTCAAAGCTTAATAAATAGTAAATGTACAGATAAAAATCACTCCACAGAGTATGGAAAATGTGGTTTAAGGGTGATCAGCTGGAATTGGATCAGCAGTACTAAAAGCAGGAAATGTAATTTTTATCTTTTAAAGAAGCTGAATTCTCTAGTACTGAAATTACTTCACAGGTAACAGTGACTGGTGATTAACCTCAAATGGTGCAACTCCTGGTCTACAGAGACTTTAAAACAAAAATTATAGACAAAGTGAAGCACCAGGTGTAGATATTGTAGAGCAAACACTTTTTAATTTACCTCATTCACTGCAGAAGGTAATTTTGGCTTCATCTTTGAAAACACTTAAAGAAGATCTCTAAAAGACTAGAGAAACCTGTAAATAAAATCTGACTATTTATGGGGAATAACTGGAGTAAATAACTCTTGGGTCATGACACTGTCATGCAGAAATAACAAGCTGAAAGTAATTTTTCTTTGAATGACACAAATGATTTTGGTTTGCTGGACCATAAAGAATAAACTTAGGAAAGTCCTCCTTTAATCAAACCTTTTTAGCTGTTGAAGCATTTCTAATGGCATGTTGTGAAATGCTTTGTGCTGGTTTTATAGACAGTGGCATTTTTGGCATGATCTGCAAGATAGTGTTTCCTAGTGTAAAACCTCACTCATTCCATATCACACAAGGGATTTGTGTGTTCCACAGCCAACCTGGCCAGTTCAGTGACTCTTGATGAGTATAATTTGCATTGGACTGTTTAATTTAGTCTATTATTTGTCTGTATCTTTTGTTTTTGTGACATTTCAACCAGAGTTGTGAAAGCCTAGTGGGGGAGGTTGGGGTTTCTGGAGCAAACACTTGCTCAACCCCTCGTTCCTCTCCCCACAGTTATCAAAGTTATTGGATGCACGAGGTCGTGTATCCAACTTGAAAGCCTTAAAACAGGCTCCCAGTGCCCTTGGAAGTACAAACACTCTGTGAAGAGCAGCCTGTGGATTAGTCTCTTTGGATTTCCTTGTAACTGAAAAAATACACCTGGAATTGTGCTGACATCTCTTTAAAGAAAGGTACAACGCATCAGTGAGCCACAGTGTCTCTGCATGAAAAGGACAAGACTGGGAGACTCTGAAATGTGCTTTTTTTTTTTACCTTGTTTAGTCATTAGGTGTAACTGAGACTCTTAACTGCACTCGTTCAGTTTTGTGTAACCAGGCTTTGTTCCACGGGAATTTCTGTTGCAGTTCAGTCGATGCCAAATAAACTGCTTTATTTGATACCGAGCAGTGCTGTGGTGACTTGCTGGGAACAATACCTTGTCAGAGAGACCTCGGGAGAATCCAGCCGGTCTCCAGGTTTTGTGGCCGTTGTGGGAAGGGCCTGGCACTGCTCTGCTCCATCCTGCAGACTGCCTGGAGCCACACGGCTGCTCCCACGTTACAGCAGGTCAGCGAGAGGGCTGGGAATAGCACAGGAATGAGAAATTGGAATAGCAGGGGCAAATTCTTCCCAGCCTGGTCGTGGCACTCACCTGAGATTACTGTGGAGCTGTTCAGGAGTTGTCTGGCTTGAAAAGCAGAGGCTTGCTGCCTTGTGTACTTGTATCTCAGATTTTCAGGGATTTGCTGAGGTAGAGGGAGAAAGAAGGTTGTAAATAGTGTGGATAAATGTGCTTTTGGGCAATGCAAAGAACTGCCAGTTACTGGTAAATAAATAAAAAGCAATATTCCTCCTCTGCACAAGATTATCTCCGTGTGGGAATCTTGGCAGCTGGAATGTGAGATTACACATCCTTGATGGACGTGTTTTGGGAAGAAAAATAATTAGTGGGTCTTTGTCCTGAGTTGGGAAGCATCTCAGGAAAGGATCAGGAAGGGAAGAAGCATGAGATGGAGCCGGTGTCCACACAGATCTGATATTGGAAGGGATTATTACCACAAAAGGCCGGCTTTGTCAGGGAATGAGGAAAGGGCTGAGGATCCCAGGAGCCAGATGGGTGCACCAGGAAAGAGAATGGGAAGGTAAGAGATGGAAACACTCGAGGAAAGGCTCAGTCCGCTGGTGGAAGCCCATCAGGTGACACACACCTGATACACTGGAACTGTGCAGGCGGAAGATGTTCCAGGAAACCTCCAGGTTTTCAAGGTTTTCTTCCCTTAGGGAGGGAGATGCAAGTGCTGCCCGAGGGCGGCAGGACCTGTGGGAGGGCATTCCCTCCTCCAACCCTGCAGGGAAGTGGGGTCAAAACCCTCTGGAAAGGCAAAGGCAACACGATCCTGGCAGGGGCGTTGGAGCTGGATGGTTTTTAACCCCCCCTTCTCCCCCTGTCCGTGCCGGGGACTGTCCCCGGGGCGGGTCCCGAGGGCTGTCCCCGCCGGGGAGACACCCACGGCGAGGGAGCGCGGCGGGCATGGAGCGCTACGAGAGGCTGGGCAAGGTCGGCGAGGGCTCCTACGGCGTCGTCTTCAAGTGCCGCAACAAGGACACGGGGCAGATCGTGGCCATCAAGAAGTTCCTGGAGTCCGAGGAGGACCCGGTGATCAGGAAGGTCGCCCTGAGGGAGATCCGGATGCTGAAGGTGGGCGGCGGCGGGGGAGCCGCGAGGGATGGGGCAGGTTCGCATCTGTGGAGTGATGGGGGAACAGGGACACGGGTGTGAGGGAGCACCCGGGGCTGTTTGTCTGGCAGAAAAGCCGGTGGCAGGGAATGCCGAGCCCAGGTGATCCCCCCCAGCCCAGGCAGGCGGGAGCTGAGACTCAGGGAAGAGGTGGAGGAGCACCCGCACAGCCCCGGCTGTGTCCCGGAGAGAGGGAATGAGCCGGGCGCTGTTCCCCTTGGAGTCAGCGATGTCCCGGCTGGTGTGGGCACAGCTCTGCCCGTAATGAGTCCGAGACATCGCCCCACAACCCTTGGGGCTGGTGTAAAGCACACGGGCAAAAAGTGGTCCTGGACAGCACGAGGAGGCACAACCCTCTCAGCTCCCAGCTTGAAAAATCTGCCCCAATTCCTCCTTAAAAGGCCCTTTCTGTGCCCCTGGCTGTGCGGGATCCACAGTGTCGGAGGATCCAGCCTGGAGTGAATGCCCAAGGCTGTGCAGGCTCGGGTGTTCATACCTGGAATCGAGGAACCTGTGAGACGTGGGAGCTCCTCGTCTTTGCTGATCCTTCCCTGAACTGTCTGTGAGAGCTCATCCTCACACAGAAATGGGTCCCTCGTTCAGCCTCGCTGTGTATTTCCCCGGTGAAATAAAAGCACGGGAACATCTGCAGTGAGTCACACCCCTGGTCCATCAGGCGTGGGGAAATGAGGAGAGACCCAGGAGAAAGAGGGAGAGGATGGGGAAAGGTTTCCTTTTGCATTCCCTGAGTCTGGGCAAGGGTTCTGGAGCCAAAATGCTCAGAGATATTTGTAGACTTTTGGGAGTCTGTCCCTTCTCTTTTAGAACTGGTGTGTTCATTTGGTCTCCATAGTTTCCTGAGGCTTTAGGAATGTGCTGTGTGAAAAAATAATCCCTCTTATTTGTTACAAACTTGCTGCCGGGTGAGGGCACACAGTACCCTCAGCTGTGTGTTCCGAGGAGGGGGGAGAGTTGTTCCGAGGAGGGGGGAGAGTTGTTCCTTTTCCACTTTCTCTGGAGTGGAACTCCTAGGATTTGCCATCCTAGGAAAGCCTATCATCTAAGAAAAAAAAACATTTATTTTTCAATTAGATTTTGGGGAGAAGCAGCCTGTTTTCTTCTATCCTAAGCAAACAGAGGACAAGTGCTCTATCATTTCAAAAAACAGTGCTGGAGATGCACTAAGATTTTAGTTATATTTAAGATCTGAAAAGGAAAATAGTCATTGCAGAAGTCCCTTATAATGTGGATGGGAATTAGATCAGCCTAAAGGACCCAAAGCCAGCACTGCCAGGATCTGTGTTGGGGCACTGTTGATTTTAGCAAGTGCAGACATGCTTGACTGTCTTCTCAGCTTTTTCTCTGTAAATAGTAACAGTTTGTTTGTTTGTTGAGGTATTTCCTGGCTTAGGCAACTCCTGTTTGTCAAAGATGCAGTGAGATTGTGTTTCATCAGTAAAAATTGTGATAAATCATTTTTCTGCAGAGTAAATACCTTGTGGACAAAGGGGGTTTTGGGGCCAGGAGCCAGGGGAGGTGTGTGGGGAGGAAGTTTGTAGAGTCTTGAAACCATGGAATCCCTGGGTGGTTTGGGTTGGAAGAGACCTCAAAGATCATCCAGTCCCCTCCCCTGCCACAGACAGGAACAAGATATGCCATCTAACCCTGCCCTCTGCCAGTGGGAAGCCATTATCCATTGTCTTTGGATATTAGGAAAAAAATCTTGGCTGTGAGGGAGGGGAGGTCCTGGCACAGGTTGCCCAGAGAAGCTGTGGCTGCCCCATCCCTGGAAGTGTCCAAGGCCAGGTTGGAGCCACCTGGGACAGTGGGAGGTGTCCTTGCCCATGGCAGGGGGTGGAACAAGGTGGTCTTTAATATCCCTTCCCACCCAAATCAATCTAAGATTCCATGATTCTATGAGCACCCGAGGTGGATTGAGGGGAAGAGGAATAAGCAGCAATAAAAACTCTCCTGATGAACCAGACTGTGACAATAACCTGGTGAAGCTGAAGCCATGTGCTTCACTCACTTTCCAGAGAAGCTCTTGCTTCCTCCCAAGAGTTTGCCTGCTGCAGGCTCTTCCCATGTGTGATTTCCATGGAGAGCTGCTTCTCATTGTGGTGCCCTCAGAGGCACTGCTGGGATAGCCATGGGCACCACCATGACTTCTTTATCTGAGAGGCACCCACTGAAGCCAGGCTGACTTGTTGCCCACAGTCAGGTCCTACACACACAGGCTTAGCTGTAGCTGAGCTGGTGCTCATCGTGCTGTGCTTGTTTAAAGGGTTCAGTTTAAGGAATTGAGCCCCTGTGGGCAGACCTTTGCCCTGTGCAGTTACTGACCAGTCCAGTGGTGTGTTACAGCAACTCAAACATCCCAACCTGGTGAACCTGCTGGAAGTGTTCAGGAGGAAGCGGAAGCTGCACCTGGTGTTCGAGTACTGCGACCACACGGTTCTCCATGAGCTGGACAAGCACCCCCGGGGGTGAGTGTTCTGCCTCTCCCTGCCACCTCTGAGCACAGGAGTCCTTGCTGCCCTGTGGATTTCCAGAGGAATTTCATTAATTACAGGTGAAGTTTCTCAGCCCGGTGCCCAGGCCTTGCTCTGTTATTGAGGTTTGGCAATGACTTCCTAAAGAATTGCTTCTGAGCCCCCGTGTCCCTGTGCTCACCACAGAGATGGGAGCGCTGAGCTGAGCATCTAGGTGAGCTTGGGCTGGCTGGGGAGCAGCAAAACCAACCTGGGGAGCAGCTTATGTGTCACTGCAGAGGTACCCCCAGCCCTCCTTCCACTGCTCCCTAGGTATTGTGCACATCTCTGGGCACTGGGGCACAGTGAGCACCCAAATACAGAATCACAGACTCAGATTGAAAAAGCCTCTAAGACCATTGAGCCCAACTGTTAATCCAGCACTGCCAAGCCCACCACTAACCCATGTCCCCAAGGACCACATTTACATGGCTTTTGGACACTCCCAGCCCTCAGGAGGACTTGTGGGTTGGCAGGAATTCCCAGGAGCTGTGCCTGCACCTCTCTGCACAGGCCCAGTGAACTCCCCCTCATACAGGCACCTGCACCAAGTGTGAGCTGCACACAGGGTTTGTTCTGTCCACACATTGTGACACTCCCACTAAATACATTGTCCCTAATTACCCATGGTGACTTGGTGCTGTGGAAATGCTAAGCAGAAGTTCATAAATCATTTCACAGGCCTGGAGCTAAAGGAATTGCCTGCAGGAGAGTGATTGGGGGTTGAGGAAACAAAAACCTGTTATTCCCTTCCTCCCTGATGGGGAGCTCTGGGAGAATGGAGCATGGTGATAGCACAGGGCTTTGTAAGCTGGTGAGCAGCTGTCATCCCAGTTTGAACCAGTTCACCTGGAATCTGGAGACAGGGTGGGTAACCCTTCTTGAAGAAAATACTTCACATTTGCTTTCCATTCATCAAAACAGCTCCAGTCAAACTTTGCTTTTCATCTTGGCTAGGGCAGATGGTCAAGGTTAAGATGGGTGGGCACACACTGTTTCTAGGTCATTTAACCAGCTCCATCCCCTTGTCAGGCTGTCACTGCAGCATTCTCATCATTCTGGGATGTTTCTGGAAGGAATCTCTAGGGTTATGTCAGCATAAGACTTTCAGCACTAACAGCAGAAAGTGAAAGCCAGGCTTGAAAGAAAAACCCAGGCTTGTATTGTTTTGGTTTAGTTTTTGGGTCGGGTTTTTTTTTTTCTTTATGACAAATCAGAAGCTTTTCAGCATTAAATACATGAGATAAAATTGTTTGAGCTTGAAAGTGGCAAAATTGCCAGCCCTGCCTTTCCTGGGGCTGTTGAAGATCATTACAGGCAGCCAAGGAAGTTTAAGAACTGTTGCTCAGTAACTGAAAGAGTGGAGAGAAGGCTGGGAAGTGTTTGCCAGCTGTGGGAGAGAAGGAGGGGGGCTCTCATCAGACCTTTAGACTCTTGTAGGAACATCCTTCCCTGACCCATTTTGTCACCTCTCTGGACAATCAGTGCCATGACAGCATTGCGCAGCTGCCATGGATAATCCAACAGTTCCCACCCCGAGCAGTTGCAGAGGCAGAAGTGCCTGCTGGCATTTCAGGATTGCCGGGAGATGTGGGTGCTGGAGGCAGCCAACAGGACAGGATCTGACACGTTGCTGTGTGGTCACCAGTGGCACCAGACACACTGTCACAGTCTAAACTGCCATAAATCCTTGTGTCTGGTTGCACTGACTGGATTTGGAAGTGTTTTCTGACTCAGTCCCTGATGATTTTGCTCAGAGGTTCCTGTACAATGCCAGCACTCAAAGGTCTCCTTTTCCTTTTTCCTGTAATGGTGAAGGGGTTTTTAATGGCCAAAGTAAAACTGTGGTTTTTTCCAACAGAGTTCCAGAGTATCTGGTGAAGAGCATAACCTGGCAGACCCTGCAGGCTGTGAACTTCTGCCACAAGCACAATGTGAGTCCCCTGAACAGCACTGGTTGCTGGGACATGGCCTTGGAGGAGAGGGAGGTTTTGCTGGCATTTCCCTGATTACGGAGCTTTCATGGGATGAAATCAGATTCCCTGTTTTCAACAGGAAACACATGTGAAATATTGGGGTATGCCCACAACAGCTGCATTTAGTGTCACACAGGCCCCTTGGGATGGCTCACAAGGAATGGTTTGCTCTGATCACCTTAGACAAGCTTCCAGGTGGAACAGGAATGTCTCCTTGTGTGTTCCCTGTGCCCTGCACTGCTGTTGACATCTAAAAAACTGCCTTACCAGCCCATCAGATCAGCTGAGAGCTCAGCAAACTTCTGTTGGCAGTCTCAGGCCTTGAATCATGACACCAGTTGAAAGGTTTCAAAACTTAGACACAGTAAAGTCCTTTTACAAACCATCCTCTGCTTTCTGGAGGAAGGCACAAGTTGTGTGCATGACAGATATTTTAGTGGGAGCCCTTTAAGAAGCAGAGAAAGAGAAGGAGCCTGTTGGAGAAGTTCTTTAGGCAAATTTAGCTTTCTTTAATTGTCTTGTATTTGTTCATCTGCCAAGGTTTGAGATTTAAGAGTGGGGCAGGAGATCACCCTGGAATGGAGGTTTAGTCTTTGCTGGGAGAATTATGTCCAGTTGAGCCACAGGAACTTGGCCACAGGTCTGTCCTGCTTCCAAGATTTGTAGGTTTGTGCCTTTTTTCTGTTCCCCTTGCTCAGTCTGAAAGATTTAATGGAGTTTTAGGGCAAAGGGAACAATGAGATGCTGCAGCCTGACCTGCTGTATATCACACGTAATGAGGTTTTATGCAGCTGCCCTTTTTGGAACTCCATGGCAGTGGTTTAATCAGCAGCATTTCGGTCCTCAGGAGGAGACACAATAATTTACCACCAGTTTAAGGAGGACAGTCCAAGGTGTTTGTGCTGAGGTCACGGTGAGGGAGGGACACATGATCAAGACCCTGGTGAGTTGAGCAGAGCAAAAGAAATGAAGATCTCTGCTGGTCTGATCAGCACAAATTCTTTGCCAATTCAGTTGTTGTGAAGGTCAAGGTCACCTCCCAAAAATCACAGAATTGCTGATGTTGATGATGTTGGAAGGGAGATCATCGTGTCCAGCCCTACCACTCAACCTGGGTCAGCTAGAGCAGGCTACTCAGAAAGTTGGTTTTTTTTCCCCTGAGGATCCCAAAGATGGGCACAGAACTCTGGGTATGTCTCACCTGTGCTGAGCAGAGGTCAGTGAGCAGAGGTCAGCACAGATGAGACAGCCCTTGCTGAGCTTTTCCAGCAGAACCATTTGCTTCCCAGCTGGTTCTGGGAGCTGAACTGGTGTCCAGGTAACACAGAGCTGCGCAGCTGAAGCTGGGAGCCTGCACAGAGTCTCATCCCAAAGGTGGGCTATGGAAAGGGAATTGTCCTGCCTGGCAGGACATGGCTTTAGCTGCTGCTCAGAGATCCTTCCATCTCCTTCAGCAGGAAGGATTGCCTGGCACAACATGCAAGGGGTTTGTGAATTCAGAGGGTATTTATCTAAGGGCCAGTTTAAATGCCTGCTTGTAACCTTGTCTTTTTCTGTTTCCAGTGCATCCACCGAGATGTAAAGCCAGAAAACATCCTGATAACAAAGCACTCGGTCATCAAACTGTGTGACTTTGGATTTGCTCGAATACTGAGTGAGTGCTGCAACATCCTCGGCTCGTTAACACGGGAAAGCTCCACTCAGGTGCAGGGTCAGCCTTTCAAACACTCACTTGGCTTTGCCTGATGCACCTGCAAATCATCCTATATAAGAGGTTGTCGTGTTTTCCCAGGGAAGCTCTGCTAAAGGCTGGGAAAAGATCCCCCAGCCTTAAAGGAATGAGCCCAGACACTGCCGTGACAGACATCTGTAAACAGCCTGAGCTCCCTGCTGGGGCAGCTGAGCTGCTGGGGATGTTGGCAGTGGGGGATGGAAGTTGGCCTTGGGCATCTCGGAGCTGCCCAGCCGTTGTTTATGCAGTGCAGGAGACACAGCTGGAGTTCCCTGGCAGCCAGAGCCCCTCTGGCTGCCTCTGCAAACAATGGCTTCACATTTTCCGTTGTAAATAAACCCCCTAATCTGGTTTATTTTAGCTCCTGTTCAGGCAAATCACGTGGGCTCTGGGAACTGCCCCCTGGCTGGTTCAGGGCCTTGCACATTTGCATCTGGAGAAAAACACGGTCCTGAGTTTTGCCAGATCCAAAGCGTTTCCAAAGTCGGGTTTTGCGGGTGGCCACTGACTCATCTCATTCCCGCCTGCCCAGGAGGTGCCCCAACGTGTGTAAGAGCTCGCTCTGACCCCACGCTCCCGTTTGTCCCTCTCCTCCCTGACCCCAACCCAGCTGGCCCCAGTGACTACTACACAGACTACGTGGCCACGCGGTGGTACCGCTCCCCGGAGCTGCTGGTGGGGGACACCCAGTACGGGCCCCCCGTGGACGTGTGGGCCGTCGGCTGCGTCTTCGCGGAGCTGCTCTCCGGGGCCCCGCTGTGGCCCGGCAAGTCTGACGTGGACCAGCTGTACCTCATCCGCAGAACTCTGGGTGAGTGTCCCCCTGCCCTTGGCAGGACCAGGGCTGGCCCAGGGAGGCTTTCCTTTCCCTGGTGGGAATCAGGAGGTGCGTTCACCCGCCGTGGGTCTCTCCCTTTAGTAGCTGCTGGTGGATTTGGGGTGTTGCTGTCCTTAAGAAGTTTTCCTGGCACGATGGAAACGCGCTAACAGGATCCCGATGTGCCAGGCTGTGGAATCATCCCTCTGCTCTCTTCAGCAGTGGTGGCCTCTGGGAAGCTGGCTCTGGTGCTGGGAGGATTGGGAAAGATGTGGGATGTGTTTGGTGACCATGGGATGCCCCTCCTGGTCCCTTGGGGTGGTTGGTGACTGCCTTGGGGAAAAGCAGCCCAGGAGCACCTGCCTCTGGTGCTCTCCTTTCCACATCTTCACCTGTTTCCACACAGAGAAATGAGGTGCCTGGGTCAGAAAGGATAAAAGGCCAAGAATATTTTGCATAAAGGCTTGAAAGATCCAAGTATTTTTCAGAGTTTGGTATCAAGCAAAGTGAGTGGTCAGTTAATATTTGGATTTAGTTCATCCAAGCTTTGGAGGTCTCGTAAGCCAGTGCCTGGGAAGGAGAGTGTGAACATTGCAGCTTATCTGTTCCATGGGTTTGTCTTTATTCATCAAGGAATTTTAGGAGCCATTCTGAATTTATTTGTTAAGTAAAAGGGCCATTATCCTCATAACACTTGAATTAATCCAGTCTCATTGATTCTACTTGATCTTGGTGTGTAGAATCTGACTTCTTGGGTGACGACAAACAACCCCCACTTTTAACTGAAATTTGTTGGAGTGAACTGAGACTTGTAATTTTTACTGAGCAGTTTATAAAACTAATGGCTTTAAACACATAAGCTCCTTAGCTAGAAAATTAGTTCAACACCGGTTGCTTCATCCTCCAGAATCCATTAATGCCAGGGTTAGGTAGTTATAATTTATTTTTAATGAGAGGGTTTCTGCCAGGAGAGATTCCCGTTGGATCCAGGTGCTGGATGAGGTGATGTTTACAGAGAAAAGCTCCCTGTGGAAGCTGTGCCATTATGGGGTTTGGTATTTTACTGACTCCTTTGTTATGGATTTGATTTTAACATTTTCCTTTCTCTGAGCTGCTCTAAGCTTCAAAAAAGCTGCCCTGGGGAAAAGCTACAGTGTGTTCCTGGTGGGGCTGCACTTCAGTTCTTTTCCACAAACATATTCAGGAGTGTCCAAAGAGAATTTTATCCAGTATGAGTTAAACTTTCCCAAAGCTGGAATGCTTGTGGCCCAGCACAGTCACACGGGTGTGGCATCACTGGTGGCCAAAACGGACAGAAGAACATTTCCTTGGCCCACTTGGTGATTCCATCTCTTTAGATGTTCTCTTGGATGGCATCAGCCTTGTTAGAGGATGGAGCCTTGTTCAATGCAAGGTACTGGGAGACCAGCAAATTAATTCAACTGTGTTTTTTTTTTTATTCTTGGTTGAAGGGGACCTCATTCCCAGGCACCAGCAAGTATTCAGCTCCAACCAGTTCTTCAGTGGGGTAAGAATTCCAGACCCGGAGAGCATGGTAAGAGCTGTCTTCAGAGGCACTTCCCTTGAGCCTCCTGCTAACCAGCCTCTCTTCCACTCTGATCCTCTCTGCAGTGCTAAGGAGACAGGGTGTTTGGATAGGGAAGTGTTCCTGCTTTGGGAGAAGAGCTGGAAAAGCCTCGCTCAGCTTGACCAGTCCTTTGCTGCGCTGTGTTTTTTCCCAGTCCAAAAGCTTTGCACTCTGTCAGTGTGCACCAGGGTATTATTTGGAGGTGGCTGAACTCCTCTCATGATACTTTAACTTCGACTCTGTCTAACAGGATGTAAAAAATGCTTAATCACCACTCCTCCTCGTTTCCAGTTGTGCAGCAGCCAACTCCCTGATCCTCAGTAATGCCAGGCCTGTAAGGACACAGAGTGACAATGGCATTTTGTGAGGAACAGGTCACATTGCTATGGAAAGCTGGGTCTCTGTAACCTGATAAATGAAAAGTTTTCTAATGGGAGTATACAATTATTTTTTTCCTTCCAGGAGCCATTGGAAATGAAATTCCCCAATATTTCACACTCTGCTCTAGCTCTCATGAAGGTAAGAAAATTCCAGCTCATGGAGGAGCCCTGCACTGAGACGAGCAAATGAGGTCTTGTGTCACTCATCAGTAAATGGTGTGAGAGTTGGAAATGCAGCTGGTTTCCTACTCCATGTGACTGTAACTGTTCCTGGAGCCACAATTGCTACAACAGTGGATTTCCCATCCCTGGAAGTGTCCAAGGCCAGGTTGGAGCAGCCTGGGACAGTGGGAGGTGTCCCTGCCCATGGCAGTGGGTTTTAAAGTCCCTTCCAACCCAAACCATTCCATCATTCCATGATTGTTGCAGTTGTTGGGTATCAGCTGCTCCTCAAGGTTCATGCTGACTGAAAAGCCTCTCTTAGAATCCATTAGAAAAATGATTAACGCATGTACCTGTGGGAATACCCGTTGGCTGTGGTGAACAGCTGGAATTGTGCAGAACTGTCCCGTGAGTGTTTAGTGTGATCCTTCATCTTTCCTAAGGGATGCCTTCGGATGGACCCTGCGGAGCGGCAGACCTGTGAGCAGCTGCTGCAGCATCCCTATTTTGACAGCTTTAGGGAGGCAGTGGGTCTGGGGAAAGAACATGAGAGGACAGCTCGGAAACCAGCCAGGCTGACTCGGAAGCACCTGCCAGGGGTAAGGTTTCCATAGTATTTCATGTTCTGTTCCTAAGGAGGGGGTGGTTCCTTGGTTGGCTCCCAGGAGCTGGGCTGTGCTGGCAGCTCAGGGCTGTTGGGCTGGACTTAGTTTTATCCTGTGGAGAAAACAAATCTCCTGGCTAAAGAGCAACTCCTACAAACAGGATTCTGCACTTGGACTCCACGGGGCACTGGGGATAAGCAGCACAGCCATGTAAATGGTCAGGGTTACCCAGGAATGTGCATTCCTGACTAATAGCAGCAGGAGAGCCGAACACAGCCCTGGATGGGCTTGTGTGGCTGGTTTAATTTGGGATCCTTTTGGTGCTTTTGAGTCCTGAATTCTGGAGGTGGCAGAGATGCCCAGTTTGGTTTGTTAAGTGCTGCTAGGACACAATCCCATCCTCAATTCCAGACATTATCCCGGGCACTGGGTGTTTCTGCAGCTGGAGTTGGGGAGCAAATGTCTCCCTGCCACTTCAGCCTTCCTGGACCCCACCCCAAATCCCCAGACCCAGCCTCACTTTGCGAGTCATTCCATAGTTCCTCATTCCCATGAGCCACATTCCCTGTGGCAGCTGTAAGGCTGAGGGGAGTTGGAAGTGAGGGATGGAGAACTGCTGCAGTGTGTAAGTTCCTGCCTCAAGCTCAGTCACCTCTTCCATCTCTACTACATGGGATTTAACAGCAATATTTTTCCTGCCCTGGATGACTGGAGGAAATTCCTTTAATGAGTTGATCTGGTTGCAGTCCAGTCAATGACTCAGCATGATTACAGTAGGAATAGTGAATTCTTCCATGTGAAAAAGGAAACGTGCTTTATTCTTATTTCAGACAAATATACTCTGTGTAACTTTTCCTTTAGTTACAGCACCTGCCTCAGCTGACCAGCAGTAACGTTCTCCCAGCTTTGGACAGCAAGAAGCACTGCTGCAAAACAAGGAAATCAAACTATCACTTCCCAAACATCTGACTGGGAGGCAGAGTCAAACCTGATTGTTCACAGTTCAGGTCATTCAGGGTTTGTAAACGGAGGTTATGTGGTAGAAAACTAAACTACTAAATGTTGTGACAAGCACAAAGTGAGTCCAGCCTGATGAGAGGCTGCCTGGCTGCTCCAAGTAGTTCTCAGCCTGCTCCAGAGATACTCCTGGCTCACTACTGCAGCTGTAGATCACAGAGTATTAAAACTACTGGTGGTGACTTCACAAGCTCCACTCCCAGCAGAACAGAACCACCATAACCCTCTTGTTTCTTTAGTCTTTTGTCCTTTCATTCTGAGGTTGCTTTTATTTGCTGATTCTGACAACAGTGAAGCCACTTGCTTGTAGTTACAGGAATTGTTTTTATCAAAACTAATCATGAACATGATTTATAACATTGGCCAGACACAGGCAGGAATTCTACCTAAGCCTTTGTATTAGAATGACTGGGGTTTGTGGAATCTCAGGATGCAATATTGAGTTGATTATGAATAAAAGAAATGTAGCTTTTTTTTTTTCACTGGATTTACTTTTTACTGCTGGGCAAGGAACATCCTCTTTTTACTTGAAACTGTGAGCAGAGATGTTTTCTTTTCCCAGTACATTCTGTGTTCTACAACAGTCAAAGCCATCTCAGTGGGACAGGTGCCATGTCCTCAGATTGAGTCTGTCAGCCTTTTGTTTCCTTACACAGAGAGATCCACGTGTGAGATAGTCCTGTGGATCTGCCTTCTTGGAGTCGATGCCTCCTGCCCTTCCCTACCACCAAAGATAGGAATTTGGCTAAAAATTCTCCCTGAGGATGAGTCATTTCCTCTGTGCTGGGCACTGCTGAGGCCTCACTTCGAATCCTGGGGACACTTTTGGGCCCCTCAAATCCAGGAAGGACACTGAGGGGCTGGAGTGTGTCCAGAGCAGGGAACAGAGCTGAGGAAGGGTCTGGAGCACCAGGAGCATCTGAGGAAGCTGAAAATGGGGAGAAAAGGAGGCTCAGGAGGGACCTTCTGGGTCTTTCCAGCTCCTTGACAAGAGGGTGGACCCAGATGGGAGTTGGGCTCCACTCTCAGATAACAAGTGTCAGGACAAGAGGAAATGGCCTCAAATTGTCCCAGGGGAGATTTAGATTGGATATTGGGGAGAATATCCTCATGGGAAGGGTTGTCCAACCCTGGCACAGGCTGCCCAGGGCAGTGGTAGAGTCTCCATCCCCGGAGGGATTAAAAAGCCATGTGGATGTGGCCTCGGCAGACCTGGGGCAACAGTTGGATTATCTTGGAGGCTTTTCCGACCTCAGCAATTCTTTGATTCTCTTATTTAGCAGGAATGATATGGAGCTGCACAGAACTAATTCAGTCCATGTCAGCACACAGCAGAAATGTGCACAAGGGTAGATCCAAGAGCTGCTCCCTGCCCCTCCTCAAAGAGCCGTGTCAGTTCAGCAGCTCAGTGCTCCCGAGGAGGTGACCCTGCCTGCCTGTCCATCCCTCCAGTGAAACCACACAGCATGAAGAACACAAAAAAAGGCCCATGACCTCTTTTATTAGATCAGCTCCCACTGACAGGGTGGGATTCTCCGGGAGGGAACAGCCCCTGTTCCCACGGAACCGACCGCACCCGGGGCTGCGGCTTCGCTCTCACACTCTGCCACTGCCACTGCCCTTCATGGCTCTGCACTAAAATAACTGAAAACTGCTTCCTGAGGCATTAACAGCTCCCCAGGACACAGCAAACACACGACTATTACAGCAGCCTCCCTTCTCTGTTGTTGATCCATCACTTAGTCTAAGCTTAATAAAACTTCAGTGTGTAATTTCCCAGCAGGTCACGTACAGCTCTTGAGGCTGGACGGGGAGAGCTGGGTTTATTTCCATACCTGGGAATGCAGCACCATCTACAACTTCACTTATGCAATCTATGATAAATACTAGGAAGTCACATCTCAGTTACGTGCTGTCAGGTTTATTCCAGGTCCAGCTCCAGCTCCAGGTTGGGCAGCGCCAGCCGAAGGGCCTGAAAGGTCCTTTCTTTCTCTCTGATTCCAGGAAGGTCACTCAGATACAAATATTCAAGGTTCCTGTAAATATTTAAAAAGAAAAATCAGCAACTGCTACTTAACTGCTGACAGAGAAATTAGAGAAAGGATTATTGTACTGTAGTTGAGTATTTTAAATGGTGACTGGTTCTAGTGGAAGTTTTGTGATGAAGTGGGTGCTTGAGGTTTTTAGCTGCAGAGGTGCCCAGTATCCAACTGCATCCCATGCCTGAGGACTCAGGTCTGCCCCAAGACCTGGAGGCACAAGAGGATGCTGTGACAGGGAGCAGCCCCACACATCAGGAACAGCCAAACTCCAGGCCTTCCTTGAAAACACCACCCCACACAGGCAGGGAGCAGGTGCTGAGGGAGGGGTGGGCAGCTCACATACGTCAGCTTGTGAAGGGCAAGGATCCCTCTGTCTGTGACGTTCCCACAGGAAATGATCTTCAGCTGCTGGAGACTCTTCTGCAGGTTGTTTGTCTTGCTGAGCCTCTGCAGACACTCGTCCTGAATGTAAATGCATTTCTCCAGCTTGATGTCTGTAACGTGCTCCAGACCATCTGGAAAGAGAAAACAAGGATCTGGTTCAGAATGCCAGCACCAACCTGTGCTGCCTCCAAAGGCACCAAGCAACACGTTCCTCTACACAGCGGGGCTGTGAGGAATCTCCAGAGTCCCTCTGTGAGATTTCAAATACAAGAAAACCCAGGGTTCATATCGTTCTGGTAAGGATTCTAAGAGCTTTGTCAAGGGCAAGTAACAATAAACCTCAAAGTTTGGGTGATAAATAATGACTCTGACACAAGAACGTGCTGATTCTTTAAATTCAAGGCCTCCTGCTGTGAAAAAATAGAGCAGTCTGTTCCCCGTTTTTCTGTTATTTAAAGACCACTTGAAAACACCTAAGCTATTAATCTTTAAGAAACTAAGAGCTTGCCTTTTTTTTGTCTTTGAAGACATCACAAATGCCTTGAGATCCAAAACCATCACTTGGTGTAGAAGCAGAAGTATATTTATAGTGCTTTTTGCTGCCAACTACTTAACAATGAACTCATTGAAATTCATGGCTCTTCCTTACTGCTACGGACACTTCAGGTAAGGGCTGATGAAATTCCTAATCACACCCCCCCGGCAAAACCTTAGGGGCTGATACACCCATTTTAAGGGGAGAAAAAAAACAACCCCACAAAGTTATTTTACCCCTTGCTAAGGACCGAGAAAACTCCGCCCTTATCGATCTTGTGACGCGAGCGAGCTCAAGTTACCCAGGTAGTCAAATCCTCTGTACATGATGCAGGACTCGGTGGCATTGATCGCTTCTATCTTGTACTTGCCCAGGGGCCCCGTGGGGAGCCCGTTGTAGTCCTGCTGCCACTTGGGCGAGCCCTGGTACCGCACCAGGGCCCCGCAGCGCAGGAGCCACTCAGAGGCCGCCCGGTCGGGCCCCACCGCCTGGATCCGCTCGTAGTCCACCCTGCCGGACACAAAACAGCAGCGGGGAGTCACTCTCTGGGCACAAACAACGCTCTGCAGCTCGGGCTCGGCTGTGTGAAGGACGTGGTTTGCTGGCAGTGTAAAGGTTTGGATTGTGGCGGTTCTGAGTCGGGCAAGAGGGGGTTTAAAATTTGTTTTAAATGGTAGATGGTTTTGGTACAAAAAGAGAAAAGAATGCAAATGCAACTGGGTTTAACCCTCCTGATTGTTTCCTCCCCTGTAAGGAGAATTCAGTGCCTTTCTCTACCCTGCTAATTTCTCTCCCCAACACTGTTTATATGAAGCCTCTCCTCTCCTGTCACGTGTCTGTCACTCCTGAAGCCTTTTCGTCATGGAGTCGTTAAGGTTGGGAAAGACCTCTAAGATCATCAAGTCCAAGCACCAGCCCAGCACCACCGCCGTGTTCACCTCCAAACCACGTCCTCAAGTGCCACATCCACGTGTCTCTTGAACACTCCCAGGGATGGAGGCTCCACCAGTGCCCTGGGCAGCCCGTTTGCTCAACAACTGCAGCATTTCAAAAACCCACACTTCAGCGACAGTTAAACTTTTGGGGTCCGTTCTGGAAAAGGATGTTATTTCTTAGTGTAGTGTGAGGAGTGCTGAAGGCAGAGACAGAGCTGGAAGAGGCTCCGCAATCAGCTGCACAACACAACCCTTCTCACACAGCTACAAGACATAAGGCAAAACTATCAGCTCCTGGAAAAGGCTGTGGGCAGCGAAATGTTTTCTCTTTTAAAAATAAAACCCTCCCGGGGCTGAATCACTTTGTAAGTGGTGGGGTGGATCGTTAAGGAAAAGTAAAGGGGTTATTTGTGCTACTGGTTTAAATGAGTCCTGGGGTCAAAGAAGACATGGACTTAGGGACAGCATCCAAGTGACAGGCTTGGCATTCCAAGGAGCACAGCCCTTCCTCTGGAAGGTCACAGCTCTGCAATGGGAAGCAGATACGGAACGATCCCTGTCAAGCACCGACACGCAATCCTGGGGGAAAGAAGGGCACTAAGGAGAGAAAACACTCTCTGCAGTGCAGGGATTTGATTCTTCTCATTCACCAACCGCGCTGTGGATTCGCGGGACCCGAGCATTGACCATTGCCCAGCGACTCACTCTTACTTGTTGAACACGGCGTTCAGCCATCCCCAGAAGGCTCTGCAGCTGCCCGGCGGCAACGGCGGCTTCCTCACGAGTGTCCCCAGCACCATCATCACCTCCTCGGACAGGAGATGCAAACGGGAGGCGTTATTTGGAGCAGCAGCAGCAGCAGCAGCGCGGGGCGGCCGTGCCCCTCAGGGCCTGACCGGGGCCCTCAGCCTGTCACCGCCCCCGGGCTGCCCCGAGGGCCGACCCCGGCCCGGCCCCGCAGCGGGTGCGGGAACGGGGGCGGAGGAGGAAGAGGAGGAGAGTGAGGAGGGCAAGGAGGAGGGTAAGGAGGAGGAGAATGAGGAGGAGGAGGAGGAGGAGGGCAGGACACGGGCGCGGGGCCGCGGCGGGCGGTGCCTCCGCCCCCAAGATGGCGGCGGCGCTGAGGGGCCGCGCGCGCCCGGGCGGGGCTGCGGCGCTGTGGCGGCTCCAGAGGCGGCGGCGGAGGTGAGGGCGGGGGAGCGGGGCGGGGCCGGCACCTCCCCTTCCCCTTCGCTT
>VXBA01003138.1:188470-201976 GCA_013399895.1 Serilophus lunatus
TGACGGTCGCTGTCCCGCAGCTCGTTCCACGTGGCCGTGGTGGGCGCGGGGATCGTGGGGCTGGCGGCGGCCCGGGAGCTGCAGCGCAGACATCCCTCCCTCACCTTGGCCGTGCTGGAGAAGGAGCAGGAGCTGGGTATGGAATGACAGCGGCGACTCTGCCACACGCCTCGGCATTTCATGGGCATCCCTGCAAAGGGCTCAGCTTTTGGGGTGTAGTGACTGTGGGGGAGCATCTGGAGAGGGTGATGGGTGTCCCACCCCTGGAAGTGGCCAGGTTGGGGTAGTGGGAGGTGTCCCTGCCTGTGGAATGGGATGGGCTTTGAGATCCCTGGAGGAGCCCCAAGGGGTGGGTGCATTTGATTTTGAAAATTGGATTTCTTAAAGTTAATTTTGAAGTAAGGTATTTTAATGTGTTGGCCTGTTCTTGGAGAAAGAACTTGTGTTTTTTGGGGTTTTTTTTCCCTGTTGAGCCAACACATTGTAAGATGGGACGGGTTATCATTAACCAGGTCATGCTGTGTCAGTGTTTCTCTAACCTTTTGAGATCAAGGGATGAATTCATTGTGTTTGCTGTGCAGTTACTCATTTGAGCATCTCTGGTAATGCTGATTTAAGGCAGGGCCTCAAGTAACTCGCTTTGCCGACAGCTGCAGTGATGAAATGTGACCAAATCTATTCCAATAATGTCTTTTTTCTTTCTCTTTAGCTCATCACCAGAGTGGCCACAACAGTGGTGTGATCCACAGTGGGATTTACTACACCCCTGGCTCCCTGAAGGCCAAGCTGTGTGTGCAGGGTGCTGCCCTCTGCTACCAGTACTGTGACCAGAAGGGAATTCCTTACAAACGGTGTGGGAAGGTACAGGAATTCTTGTGTGTTCTTCCTTTACCTTTGAAAAATGAGATGTATAATGTATAGCATGGTTGTGGTCTTTCCCCACAGAGATGAATTTCTGCTACACTTCCTGCCTTCAGGGTGAATATGCCCTTTTCGTTGTCTTATTTCCAGCAACTCAAATCAGTTTCTTTTCTGGGTCTAAAATAATAATTTTCCTTAGCCATCTGTAAGCAGAGACCCAGGAAGCAATGAGAAATGACAAGCAAATTATTAATTCTCAAAGCTTCCAGCTATTTTCAGCTCGTGTTCTGAGCCTGAGCTGTTCTGTCTTTGTGCTCTGAACCATTTCTAGTTCTGGTATGAGAACCAGAACTGTGCAGAGCATCCCAGGTGTGGCCAGACTCTGGAGTTTGGCAGTGAAATAGTAGAGTTCTCTGGATTATCCCATACTCCTTTCCTAGCTGTTTCTAAAATTCAATTCCATCTTGTTTTTTCACTCTCTGTGATACATTAGTGCTTTCTCAGCAATGATATTAAATGACAGAATTTTGTGCTGCTGATGGCACTGTTTTCCCCTCCTTGATTTATATTCCACTGAACTCGATGCCAAAGCTCCCCTGACTGTGTTTTGCTCAGTTCTGTGCCTTGTTATCTCTCCCAAAGCTGATTGTGGCTGTGGAACACGAGGAAATTCCAAGGCTCAAAGCTCTGTATGAGAGGGGGCTGCAGAACAATGTCCCAGGGCTGAGACTCATTGGAGCAAAGGAGATCCAAGAGAAGGAGCCCTTCTGCAGGGTAAGGGACTGTCAGGCTTTTAATGAGCTTGTGAGATCTCAGTTCCTCAGGTGACAACATTTTATAATTCCACAGGAATATGTTTCTGGCTTTGGGGTTATTTCCATGAGTGACAAGTTCAGAAGAACCTGAAAATTCCTTCCCAGGTGTGAGTGTGGATTTGGATGGAGCCAATTCCAATCCAGTTCCTTCCTGTGGTGGTTATGTAGCACTTCTCAGCCTGTTTATTTCCACAACAGGAGAAATGTGTGGAGTTTGTGGAATACAGATTTGTTGTTGATTGGTAGAACTTTGATTGAAAGGGAAAACCTGGACATAAATTCCCTGTGCTGTTTCACCTGGGAGCTGCAAGTGGTTGTAGGAACAGGAAAAAAAAATTTTAGGAAAGAATCTTTTTTACTTCTTTTTTTTTTCTTGTGAACATTTTGTATCTGTTCCCTAAAAGATACTTGGCATGTTCAAGGTCCAGCTGAGCAAACAGGGAGACAGCAGCAGTGCAGAATGCCAGATAAAATATTCCAGATAAAATATTCCAGCCTTCACTCCAGTTTTGTGTCTTTAATTCCATTCCAGGGTCTGATGGCTCTTGATTCTCCATACACTGGAATTGTGGATTACAAACAAGTGGCCCAGTCCTATGCTGAAGATTTCCAGGAAGCAGGTGGGACCATCCTGACTGATTTTGAAGTCACAAACATGGAAATGGCCAAAGAAAGTCCTCCAGACAGTGAAGATGGTAAGGCAGGGGGTTTTTTCCCCATCCATTTACTACAGTCCTGCCTAAGGTTTTATTCAAAACACATTTATTTTAACTGAAATGACATTTCTGAACCTTTCTGTCTTCTAGAGATTAAAAAAAAGGCAAAATTATGCAACTGAGAGTATTCAGCAAACTCATTTTGGGTTTTCTTTTCAGGCAGATCACCCTTCAGCTGAAACATTTAAAGCTGAAGGAAGAAAATGATAGTAAAATGGAGGAATGAGGTTGTTCTCTCCTGTTTAAAATCAGATTTAGCTGAATTTTGTGATAGTGACTTTTCCTTATCCTAGAAGGCAGGTTGCATCTGTGCTGGCACACATATGGAAGAATAAAAAAACCCTATTAATTCATAAATACAACTGTGTTCAGCAACATCAATTATGACAACAGCAGTTGTTCCATAACTTGAAGATGTTCCAGAGGAAAAACCCTTCATGGTGACAAGCTGTTTTTTCTATCAGTCTCTAATTGTCAGTCATTAATTAATTCCTTCTCTTGCCCATTTCTATTTCAGGGCTGAAATACCCAGTCATTGTTAGGAACAAAAAGGTAGGAGGGAAGTTTTAATTCCTTACAGGAAGCTGCTTCTCCTTTCCTTAAGTTTTTTGTTGGTTGAATCCTGGTGGGTTAATCATCTTCAAAATCAAGGTTATAAAGCTGCTGTTCAGCAACATGATCCTTGTCATCTAAAACTGCTTTAATAAATCAGCTGCAATCAGTTCTTAACAATGAGCATGTTCAAGTTTTATAATAATAATAATAATGTAAAATAATTAAGCATAATTTTTTGCTGCCTAATTTGTGTTTAACTACCACTTATCTGCTTTATTTGCTCAGTCTTTTTACAGGATTCCTTTTATGGCTTGTCTTTTGATGACAACCACCTTCTTTCTTGTTTGCTTTTGGCCTTTGGCATCTATCAAATGATAAGGAGGCATTTAGCATCCTTTTATTGTCATTTTATCATCAGAAAGCCACAAGCTGATCTAAAACAGGTGTTCCTGTAAGTCAAAGCTGTCCAGGAAATGTGGTTGCAACCTTGTCACCTTCAGGAGGGAATATCTGGACAGAAAAACAACCTCACAGCCCCTTGAAATAGTTCTTAAATTTAGTTCTGCTGCTTTTTTTTCTTCTGTTCTTGCTCTTTCAGTAAAAAGTAGCTCCCAAAAATCTGTTAACATTCCTTTACCAAATATTGGGGTTTTTTTAATGCAAACATTTTTTTAGTTTAAGAAAAAAAAACCCCTGCCATAGTATTTAAAAACAAATATTGTGAGCTAAATAAGTAGCTAATAGTGCATAATTTTATTTATTTAATTAGGTGGCGATTTGTCCAGCTATTTAGCACCTCTCCATATCTGTGTGCTGTCAGTTTGTGTGGCTTTTTTGGGTGAAAAAAGAAAAAAAAAAATCAGTATTACTGCCTCCCACCCTGTGGGGTGAAATCAATGAACAGCCTCATTTAACCAAATACATGTAGGGGTTTTTTTTGGGGGGTGTTTTGTGTTTATAGAGATGTTAAATGTGGGTGTGTTTTGCTTCACAGGGTGAGGAGATCTCCTGTGGGCACCTCCTGGCCTGTGCAGGGCTCTACTCCGACCGCCTGGCCCAGATCAGTGGCTGCAGCCCCCAGCCCAGGATTGTCCCATTCCGGGGGGATTACCTGGTGCTCAAACCAGAGAAAAACTACCTGGTGAAAGGGAATATTTACCCAGTATGTTGTCTTTCACAGGCTGCTCCAAAACCTGCAGAAACAGGGCAAAATTCTGTGTTTTTTTCTGTTAGTGATGCACGACGGGTGGCTGGAGATTCAGTGGGTTTGTGACAGGGCAGCATTTTTCGGTTGGTTTTTAAGGAAAATACTGAAGTGCCACTGTCAGTTGTTATTTGTGGGGTTAAAAACCTTTGGGTTTTGTTTCTTAGTAGGAAAAAAATGAAGCACAATGAAAGCCACAGGTCTGGACAACTCTGCCCTCTTTCTTTGTGTTCTGAAATAAATCTGTAGGCAGGATTCAGAAGTCAACAGAAAATAATTATTTATTATTTAAGTAATTATAACAGCCCTGTTTAATCTCTTTGTTGAGAATCTGGAGGAGGGGATTGATTGTGCCCTTAGGAAATTCATGGATGACAGTGGAGGTCTTTTCCAACCTTATTGATTCTGGGATGAATTACTTGACATAGAGTTTAATCTTGTGTGCTGATATAAAAATATTAAATTATTAATTCCAGTTTTATACCCATTATAGTACCAATTAAATACCCAGTTATTAATTAATACCAGATTTAGATATTTGCCTCTCAGCCTTATTTTTTATTATTTTTATTATTTATATTATTATTTTATTTTTATTTTTTAAATGTAGACATGAGAGGAAAAAGACAACCTTTCCAACATGTAAAAGAGAGAAATAATGGGATGAAGAGGAGCAATCCCAGACAGAAAGTGCAGTTGTAAAGGAAGGAGAGAGAATTCCTAGGGCAGCATTTCAGCTAATTCTGCAGTACACTGAAATACTGCCTTCCTGAATATGAGCTGAGATTTGCCTGCTGAATCCTGAGGAAAATTGTGGAAAGCTGGGCACTGAGTGTTTGTCTGACCTCTTCTCACCTGGGAATCATTCAGGATCCTGACTTGGGATGAGAGGGAGGAACTGGAATGAAAAAGAAAACTGCAGATATTTATTCTTAGCATTAATCAGACCTGCTGAGTGCAGGTTGTTTTGAGCAATACAGACCAGTGAGGTTTTCCTGATATTTTGTGATCTCTTTTATTGCATTATACTTGCTGCTGGTGAAGAGCATTGATGTGCCTTTGGTTTTGTTCTGGGTTGATTTATATCCTGAGAAATCAGGTGGATCTGTTGTTTGCCCTGTTCTCCAGTTGTAATAAATTATGTGCTAAAATTGCACAACTAATGAGCAGAAAAACCAGCACAGGAGACAAATTTGGGCTTCTGTGGCTGGAATTTTGTTGCAGTGGTTGGAAATAAAATGGCAAAGGCCCTGTTTGTAGCAGCTGTAACCCCTGTTGTCTCCCACTTCAGGTTCCCAATCCTCGGTTCCCTTTCCTGGGGTTCCACTTCACGCCCAGGATGGATGGCAGTGTTTGGCTTGGGCCTAATGCAGTGTTGGCCTTTAAGAGAGAGGGCTACAAACTCTTTGACTTCAGCACTGAAGAATTTTTAGATGCTGTAACCTACAGGTAAAGCCTTGTCTTTCTGTCTGCTGGATGCTCTTATTTAAGTGTGACCCATGGAAGCCAGTTCTTGCCAAAAATCCTGCTTTCCCCAAGTTTTTGGTGTGTTTAAAGACAGTTCTGGTAACACTGGAATTCGAGATGTTTGACTTTATGTGATTTATATTTGAATTTTCATAAACTGCCAGGACATGTCTCAGCTGGTCTGGGAATGTGGCTGCTCCTCAGAAGGTGCTGGTGGAGCTGTTCCAGGAATGGTTTTGGTCCAGTGCACTGTAATATTCTAACCAACCCAGACAGTGTAGATAAGATACCTGCAAAGGTTGCTTGGAAGAGAGAAAGGCTGGAGATGTTCAGGTTGGAGAAGGGAAGGATCCAGGGAGACCTTGAAGCCCCCCTCCAGAGCCTAAAGGGGCTCCAGGAGAGCTGGAGAGGGACTGGGGCCAAGGGCTGGAGGGACAGGCCCCAGGGAATGGCTTCCCACTGCCAGAGGGCAGGAGAGATGGGATCTGGGGCAGGAATTGCTGGCTGGGAGGGTGGGGAGGCCCTGGGATGGATTTCCCAGAGAAGCTGTGGCTGCCCCTGGATCCCTGGCAGTGTCCAAGGGCAGGTTGGAGCAGCCTAGGACAGTGGGAGGTGTCCCTGCCCAGGGCAGGGGGTGGAATGAGATGGTCTTTAAGGTCCTTTCCAACTCAAACCACTCTGGGATTCTGTGATGATCTGTAGGAATGCTTATTACCAAGTGCTCAATTTTAGGAATTAGACCTGAAAAACTAGATGAAAATATTGTGGAGGATCCAAGGAGAGACTGAAAAACAAATCAGGGCACTGGAAAAGAGCTTTTGGTCTCCATTTAATTCTGTTTATTCAGCAAAGAGGTGAAAGCATCTTCATCATTGTCTGGAGATTTTTATAGGCAAAGACTTGAGGAAAGCAGAGCAAGCAAGCAAGATTTGCAAAGCCACAGCAAGACTCAGTGACCCAAAGGTGAGGGTTTAGGAGGGTGAAGAACTTTTCAGAATGAAATGGGAAAAAGTCTTGAGCGTCATGTCTGTCTTCCTTTTCCATTTGACTGGAGCACAGAAAAATCCTGGGCATAGAAAGGAACTGTAGAATCCCAGAATGGTTTAGGGTTGGAAGGGACCTTAAAGACCATCCCATTCCAACCCCCTGGCTTGGGCAGGGACACCTCCCACTATCCCAGGTAGATCCAAGCCCCATCCAGCTGGAGTCCAGAATCAATGCTCCATCCCTCTAAACAAGGTTTGTTGAAGCAGAAAAGGGCAAACCTTTATTTCTCTAACAAGAAAACGTTAGGTGATTCCTGATGTTGGGAGTGGGAACTTCTGCCATGCAGCTGCATTTGCTGCCTTCTCCGCCAGTGTTAGTTGGGCCTGGCTGCATTTTGATGGCAGATTTGTTTTGACTGCAGTGACTTTTCTCTCTGCAGTGGGCTGTGGAAGCTCGTGCTGAGGAACGTGTCCTACGGTGTGGGTGAGATCTACAGAGCCTGTTCCCTCAGTGCTCAGGTGAAGCAGCTCCAGAGGTTCATCCCTGAGGTCACCACCAGTGATGTTCTCAGGTAAAGGAGACTTTTCCTGTCGGTAACACCCAAGGGCTTGTTAAATCTCTTTATTGTAACAGTAGCAAACCTGGCATAGGCTGCTTTCTCCCTTCCTCCACCGAAATATGTTACCAGAGCATCCTGCTGCCTCCAGCTCTGCTGTCCCAGCACAGGAAGGACGTGGAGCTGTTGGAGAGAGTCCAGAGAAGGCACCAAGATGATCGGAGGGATGGAGCAGCTCTGCTGGGAGGAAAGGCTGGGAGAGCTGGGATTGTTCAGCCTAGAGAAGAAAAGGCTCCAGGGTGACCTCATTGTGGCCTTCCAGGGCCTGAAGGGAGCTGACAACAAACATGGAAAAGGAGTATTTAGAAGGGCCTGGAGTGACAGGACAAGGGGGAATGGCTTCCCACTGCCGGAGGGCAGGGTTAGATGGGATATTGTGAAGGAATTGTTGGCTGTGAGAATGGGGAGGCCCTGGCACAGGTTGCCCAGAGAAGCTGTGGCTGCCCCATCCCTAGAAGTGTCCAAGGCCAGGTTGGAGCCACCTGGGATAGTGCCCATGGCAGGGGGTGGGATTGGATGGGCTTTAAGATCCCTTCCAACCCAGGTCATTCTATGACACTTTGTACAAGAAGACCTTTTGAATTGCGTTTCCTTATGTACAGGCAGGTTTGATGAATATTTGTGTGACTTTCTACCCTCTCCATGGGCTGAAATTAGCTCTTGTGACATCTTCACTAAGAAGAAAAGGCAAAGGAGGGAAAGGGTGGTCAGGGATTGGAAGGGGCTGCCCAGGGAGGTTTGGAGTTCCCATCCCTGGAGGTGTCCAAGGAAGGACTGGGAGGGCTTTTCCAACCTCAATAACTCCATGACTGTGAGTTCAATGAGTGTTGAACTTCCCTGTGCTTTGATTCCACACTCTGCCTTCCCCACAGTCCCCCATCTCAAGGGGATGGATTTCCTGACTTCCCCAGCGAGAAGGAAAACATCTTCTGAGCCTTTCCTTGGTTTTGCAGGGGCCCATCTGGAGTGAGAGCTCAGGCCTTGGACAGCCACGGGAATTTGGTGGATGACTTTGTGTTTGATGGGGGCACTGGAGACCTTGGGAGCAGAGTTCTGCATGTCAGGAATGCCCCCTCTCCTGCTGCCACCTCCTCCCTGGCCATCGCCGGGATGATCGCGGACGAAGCGAAGCGACGCTTTGAGTTGTGACTGGGAGCTGTGGGGAGGTTTCCCTCTGCAATGTGGAACTAAATGAACTATTTAAGGCCACAAACCAAACAGGCAAACGTGGTGCTTTCCAGGCCAGCACTGGGCAGCAGAAACATCAGCATTTGGAATGTTCTGCTTTGCCCACAACGTCTCAGGGTGGTGAGCTAAGGAGCTGTGGGGCCTGGAGAGGCACAGCCACCTCTGCAAGGAAGGATTGTCCACCTGAGCAGCACCAGCATGTGGAGGGACACAATGTGAGGGTCTCCAACCACAGGAAGAGCATTGGAGTGGGATTTTCCACATTATTCCCATGCCTCTGGCTGAAACTTTGCTTTCTCAGGGAGCTGGTGGGTCTGAAAAACCACAGGCACGGGGTGGTTCTCTGTGTGCTTTGTCACTGATTCAGTTTAAATTGGAGTCTACAGCCCTCTAGATTACATGAAAGTAATGGAATAGAAGGATAAGCCCTGCTTAAGGGTCCTGCTGATATGGAATTAAGGGCTTTATCAGAGCTTGAAAACAATATTCAGAGCCTTCAACATGAATGTAGAGTATTTCACAGAAAAATAAGCTTAGCAAGGATTACCAAACCCAAGTCAATTTAGATGTGAGATTCAGATATGCTGTCTGATCACTGTCTCTATTTTTTACAGAGCTGAAATGAAAATATAGACATGAACAGTCATTTTTCATGTAATTTACAGCTGGGAAATCAGTGCTGATCAGAAACTACTTCAGCAGGTTTGGGATTTTTTTTACCTTTGAATGCTAGTAATGCAAAAGGAGCTGATCTTTGTCCTGGCTGTTGAGCAATCCAGGGGAAATGCTCTTTGTAAAAGCACATGTGAAGGGAAAAACTCCAGAAACTGCCTTAATTGAGTCATGCTGTTTCCCTCAGAGCCCAGTGATGAGTCAGGGAGGCTTCCCATTTCCCACAGGGTTGGCATGAGAGGAGTCAGACAGTGCTGGTCCCTCTTCTGAGCTCTGTTGACACTCAATTATATTCAAAGGTCCACCTGGAAGGGTCTGTGGAGAGAGAGATGTCAAATATATTTGGTCCTTAGCTCAGTACCTTGGTGTGCTCTGCAGAATTGCTGTCAAACAGAATTCTGTGACCTCAGAGACAAAGTGTTGAGGATATTTTTAAATAACACAGAATCACAGCGTTAACCAGGTTGGAAAAGACCTTTGAAATCATCAAGTCCAACCCATTACCAACACCACCCTATCCACTAAACTATGGCACTCAGTGCCACATCCAGTCTCCTTTTAAACACCTCCAGGGATGGTGGCTCCACCACCTCCCTGGGCAGCCCATTCCAATGAGAAATCACTCTTTCTGGGAAGAATTTTTCATAACATCCAGTCTAAACTTGCCCTGGTGCACCTTGAGACTGTGCCCTCTTGTCCTGTCACTGGTTGTCTGGGAGAAGAGACCCTCACCTGGCTCCAACCTCCTGTCAGGGAGTTGTGGAGTGGGACGAGGTCTCCCCTGAGCCTCCTCTTCTCCAGGCTGAACAGCCCCAGCTCCCTCAGCCTCTCCTTCTAGGACTTGTGTTCCAGTCCCTTCATCATCCTCATTGTTCTCTGGACGCTCCAGCCCCTTAATGTCCTTCCTAAACTGAGGGCCCAGACCTGGACACAGCACTCCAGGTGTGGCCTCCCCAGTGCTGAGTCCAGGGGAAGAATGACTTCCCTGCTCCTGCTGCCACACCATTCCTGATCCAGGCCAGGATGCCATTGGCCTTCTTGCCCACCTGGGCACACTCTGGCTCATGTCCAGTCTCCTGTCACTCAGCACCCCCAGGTCCCTTCCTGCCTGGTCACTCTCCACCCACTCTGTCCCCACCTGTGGGGCTGCAGGGGGTTGGTGTGGCCAAAGTGTAGAACCCAACACTTGGCCTTGTTAAATCTCATGCCATTTGGTTCTGCCCATCTCTCCAGCCTGTCCAGGCCCCTCTGCAGAGCCCTCCTGCCCTCTGACAGATCAACACTTGCTCCCAACTTGGTTTCATCTGCAGCCTTACTAATGGAGGTCTCAATCCCCTCATCTAGACCATCAGTAAAGGTATTAAACAGGACTGGGGCCAACCCTGATCCCTGGGGACACCACTAGGGACTGATCCCAGCTGGAGTATCCTATGGGAGATGGTGTCCAAGGCTTTGCTGAAGTCCAGGCAGACGCATCCACAGCCTTCCCCTCATCCACCAGGTGAGTCACCTGGTCATAAAAAGAGATTAGGTTGGTAAATTTAAAAGAAAAAATGGTGTGACTAGGGAGACAGATTCCCAATCTTTATTCAATATCAGAAACAGAAGAGAATGAGCCATGAAAGTCACATATTCTTTACTTCCCAGGCCAGCAAATGCTTCAAAAAAAGAAATAAAAAAATGTAATACATGTTTCCCCTTTAAAGAAAAATATTAGTAAAATGATCTCACAGCAGAAGTATAAAGGAATCAAAGCAGGGGAAGGGGAGTGGAAATCTCCAAGCAGGCTCACCGGGGGCTGGATCAAATATTGACAGGATGGTGGGGAGCACAGATCATTGGTTTAGCCTGCATGTTAGGAAAGACTTTTTCACAGAAAATGTGATTTTCTATTGGAATGGGCTGCCCTGGGAGGTGGGTGGTTGAGTCACCATCCCTGGAGGTGTTTAAGAGATGGGATGAGGTGCTTGGTGCCATGATTGAGATGCTGGGATGGTGTCAGGTAACAGGTTGGACTGGATGATCTCAGTGGTCTTGTCTAACCTCATTCATTCTGTGATTGTGAGGAGTTTGTTCCAGGCAATTTGACACATTTTTTCTTAAAAAGGGATTTTTCTCAACTTCTCTGACAGGCATGAGGGGCTGGGTTAGCACAAGGGGGCAGGTATGGGGCTGATGTTTTGCTGAGACACTTTTGAGATGAAAAAGGGCTTTTTTTTTTCTCCTGGTGACATGTACCAGAAAAATTACTCCTGGAAATTCAAACCCCTTCAAATAAAGCTTTGGTTACTGTTCTTACCCCTACACAGAGATTCAGATATTCCAGATGCTCCAGGGATGTGTAAAACTTCTCTCCCCCCAGTGGAACAATCCTACCTTCCCTCCCTGCCAGAAGCGTTGCCTGTCAACAGCAAATCCTACAAAAGGATTGCAAAAGCAACTTCCTCCCACACGAGGTGTGGCCCTGACATGTATTAACAGAATAAAGAACATTAAAATGTAAAGCAGACAGAGACCAGGGGGAATCCTAAGTCAGCACATTTTACTGTGGGTTTTTTCCTCTCAGGTGATGATTATTTTAGGGTAAAGTTTAATTGAAAACTTGAATTATTAATCTTGAAGTCACATTCTGTGAAAGGTAAATATTTTTAGATGTAAGAGTTATAAACTTGTTAAAGAAATAACTGCAGAGATTATTATAATGGGATTTCAAATGTAAATGTTATTGCTCACAAAGTGTGAAAATGTATTAATTTATTTTCCAAATGGATCTAACTCACTTTGTTGGTTTCATAAATGTGCCTTTTTCTATTATGATTAAAATAATGTGGTGGGGTTTTTTTTTAACTGCTGTAGAGTCTTTGTATTTCTCCTGGCTCAGAGAAAAATTTCCCTGGTATTTGCTAATTCTCCCCTGAAACAGGCAGGATATCACTCTATACAACAGGAATTACTTTATTTAGGAAGGGGACACACGACCAAACTTGTCTTCCTAAATTATCTGTGCTTCTCACACCTCACAGCTTTTTCTCACTAGACAGAACTGGTCTTAAGGCTGATCTGGGCCTGTGGTGGCACGTGGGATGGGAATTCTCGACACTTGGGATGAATGTTTGGACAAACACAACTTGTTCCCCAAAAGTGTCATAGAATGGTTTGGGTTGGAAGGGATTTTAAGGATCACCCAGTGCCACCCCTGCCCTGGGCAGAGACCCCTCCCCCTGTGCCAGGGATCCCACCCTGCCCTTGGACACTGCCAGGGATCCAGGGGCAGCCACAGCTTCTCTGGGAAATCCATCCCAGGGCCTCCCCACCCTCCCAGCCAAGATTTTCTTCCTCATAACCCATCTAAACCAGTGTCCCAACTAAACAGTCCTAAACTCAGGGATGAGTTTGCACTCCCAGATCCACAGAACTGCTGATCCATGGATCACACCCCGATTATCCTGAGGCCACACTTGGAATTATCTTTTACTTCTTGCTCACAGTTTGGGTTTGAGGAACGAGTGTCTTCCCACAGAAATCAGGATTTTTGCTGGGAGCCTCCCAGGTCTGATGGGGCAGGAAGGAGCCACGGAGCTGTTGGTGCCTCTGGAAGTGCTGGGCAGCTCCAGAAAACCTGTTCCAAAGAAGGATCACACTCTTGCTGGCAGAAAGGTGAGGGGAAGGAGGTGGTGGTGTGAGATTTGAATATGAATATATGTCAGGAGGGAAATGAGGGAAAGTTTGGCTGGATTTGGGAGGGAATGGTGATTTCCAGCATTCTTTGAGATAGGGAGGGAAACTCCTTCCAGATAGGGAGTGAAATTGCCTCCAGGCAGGGAGAAGAACAGCCTTCAGACAAGGATGGAAACAGCCTCCAGGTATGGAAATAGCCTCCAAGGAGGGATGGAAACAGCCTCCAGGTAGGGAGAGGAGCTGCCTCCAGGTATGGAAGTGACTTCCAAGGAGGGAGGAAACAGCCCCCAGGTAGGGAGAAGATTTTGTGTCCAGCCAGAAAGAACAGCCTTCAAGTAAGGAGTGAACCAGGCTCCAGGGAAGGAGGAAAACAGCCTCCAGGTAGGGATATAACCTTCAGGTAGGAAGGAAAACTTCCTTCCTACATCAAGAGGAACAGCCCCCAGCTAGAGAGGAAAACAGCCTCCAAGTAGGGCCAGAAACTTCTTCCAGGTAGGGAGAGAAACTTTTGCCAGGTAGGGAAACAGCCCCCAAAGAGTGAGGAGAACTGCCTCCAGGTAAGCATGGAAACAGCCCCCAGGGAGGGAGAAGAAAACTGCCCAGAGGTAGGGAGACAACATCCAGGGAGGAAGAGGAACAGGGAAGGGAAGGGGGAAGGGAAAAAGGAAGGGGGAAGGAAGGGAAGAGGAAGGGGAGAGGGAGAGGGAAGAGGAAGGAAAGGTGAAGGGCAAGGGAGGGGAGGGGGAC
>VXBA01003138.1:202625-258508 GCA_013399895.1 Serilophus lunatus
AGGGTGTCACTCCCGAAGGCTCAGGGTTATTCCGTAGTTCTGGCCGTCATTCCCAGCGGGTCCGGGGCTCTGCTGCTGGGCAGGGCTGTGACACGAGTCCTACAGCGCTCCTGGGTTGTCCTTTTTCTCCCCCCCCCCCCCCCCNNGGGGAATTATTCTCTTTTTTGAATAGCATAAAATGTTCGCATTTGTTTTGGGTCCCTGTGTCACTTGTTTTAAGAGCTGCTGAAGTAGTCTTGTGGCTGGGAGAGAAACCACTAATTGCCTGGCTGAAGGATCCTGGGGTTTCTTACTCTTTGCTCTTCAATCTTCAGCTGCTTTCCAGTGTCTTAGAGAATTCCATCCCCTGCTTTTCCTGATCCCTGGAATCTGACCTGGAGCAGCATCTTGACACCAACCAGCATCCACCCAAACGTGATGCCTTGGAGATTTAAAGGTGTTTCCATCAATTTAAAATACAAGTTTCCTCCTCCTAAAACACAGGCAGTGTCAGAGGTGGTGGATTAATGCTGCTCTCACCCAGTTCTTTGTGCATTTGGTTTTGGTGGAAGGAGAAGTGCAGGAACTTAAACTTCTTCAGTTGAAATAGAGTTGTGAAAAATGAGTAGTTGGGGTGTTTTTTTTGTGCTCCCTGGGAAGGTTCCCTGTGTGCAGGACCCACCCTGGAGCATGAAGCAATCAGACCTCGGTGTGCATTTCTTGAATGAACACACAGTATCTGTGAGTCAACCCAAAAGTGCAACTTTGTTCCTCCACTCAGGGACACTTCTCATACATTCAGTGAAAGACAGGCCCTAAAATAAACCCTGGAGTTGTTCAAACCAGAACATTTGAGCAAATTTCTGGGTTGTTTGGTTTACAAATATTTGCATTTTAATTTGGATAGTGAGAATTTCCAAGATAACTGTTCCATTCTTTCCAGGAGAATGTTGCACTGAAACCACCCTGTGAAGGGATCAGATTTTGAGTTCATTTCAGAATTTATTCAACAGCATCAGCAGTGTTTCCAAATAGTTTGGAATTTTGTCCTGAAGAGGTTTGAAAATCCACTCCTCCCAGTTGGGATGTGACCTTTCCAAGGAGGATGTTGCTTTGAGATGAAAATTTTAAGGAAAGTTTAGTAACTTTTTAGTTAAACACCTGGAATAGAATTTTCCAGGTGGGGTTTTGAATGTGCTGGATGCTCTTTCCCATTCACTTTAATTCTGCACAGTGGACACTTAACACACCAGGAATGGGGAAAAAATGGTAAAATACACGAGTTCTTACTTTAGTATGTGAAAAAAAAGAGAATCTGTCTTTAGAGCAATATTTTATACTCATTAAAATGAGTCATACTCTTATTTCAGATTAATAGAGTGCTGATTTCTCCTCCCAGAGTGTGGTTCTTTTAGGAAAAAACACCCAAAACTAAATGGCAGGAGATCTTTAAACTAGGTTTGATATATTTATGTGCCCATATCCTTAACACTGGCACCTGGGAACCTTGTAAGTTGAATAATTGAAAGCAGTTTTCAGGTGTTGCCTCTCTCCCAGCTGGGATTTTGACAAGCAAAAATTTGTCCTTGCTCTAAACCTCTTTCTTTTCTTCTGCTGCTGTGCTGGGGATGGAAGTGGGGAATGAAACCCCTTGTAAAAGTCCTGGCAAAGGGGGGGGATCAGGAGGAAACTGTTTTTTAGGTGGTCCCTGTGGTTCAGTGACTTCCAGAGGACACTTTGCAGAAGGGGATTATTTGACAGGCTCACTGGGAATCTCAGGGGGTAACTCCCTCCAACCCACTGGAGGTCCCAGTTTTAATATCCTGGACGTGCATTGCACAAAATTCTTTTGGGAATTGAGTTAAAGGATTTATTAACACCAAATACCTTCCTGTTATAGGGGAATTAAGTTCTGTTCCACTTGCTGGGAATGGGTTTTCAAAGTGGAAAAGGTGATTCCATGGAAATGGTGTTGGTGCAAATAGGGAGGAATGTGGTGTTGGGTTTGTGTCTGTGGATTTGGTCATCCTAAAATGTTCTTGTGTGTCCTGTACATGCATTTACAGGGGCCTGGAGTGACAGGACACAGGGAATGGCTTCCCACTGGGTTGGATGGGATCTTGGGCAGGAATTGCTGGCTGGGAGGGTGGGGAGGCCCTGGGATGGGTTTCCCAGAGAAGCTGTGGCTGCCCCTGGATCCCTGGCAGTGTCCAAGGGCAGGGTGGGATCCCTGGGATGGTGGGAGGTGTCCCTGCCCAGGGCAGGGGTGGGATTACACAACCTTTAAAGTCCCTTCCAACCCAAACTATGCCATGATTCCAGGGTCCTCATTTCTGTTGGCTCTTACAAATCCACTGGCAAATTAAAAATGCATTTCTGTAAACAAGAGCTGTGTAATCAGTTGCTTTTCTAAATTAAGTTGCTGGGGATCTCACAGGGGCTTCTTGTTTTGGGTTTCCTCCATCACCCACCAGCAGGGACTGTCAGACCTTGAGTCCCCAGGGCCCTGCAGGCCCCACATGTGGGGACAGTCCTGGCACTGGGCACTACTTGCATTTTCTAAAACAATTCCACCATTGCTCTGGACCACTCATCAGATTTCTAGAGCATGACTAAAGGGTTTATTCTTAGCAAATGTTGCATAGAGAAATAAAAAAGGCCATTTGGAGGGCTGGGGTTTTTTGAAGTTTACATTAGTTCAGTGTTTCTGTATTTTAAAACCTGTGTGTGATTGTGGGAGGTGCCAGGGGTGCCCCACTTCATTCCCTGCATGTTTCCCGTTGCAGGATCCAGTTCCCCCTTGGCTTAGGAATATTTAACGTCTTATAGTCTCATTATAACAGATTATTATTTAATGTATTCTAATTTCATTAGCCTGCGTTGTTATTTAATGCATTATCATTCCAACAGGAAAGTTGCTCATTAAGAAGTTTCAAAACAATAGTTACATTTAGGCTTGTAGCTTCTAATAAATGTGTTTATTTTTGCTCATAGCCTGGACCTTTACAGACTTGCAGTTGCCACAAACGTGAATTTGAGTGACCTGCTCTGTCCCTTCCCCTGGCAGAGGCTTGGAATGAGATGGGCCTGAAGGTCCTTTCCAACACAAAGCATTCCAGGATTCTCTGAATGCCTCAGCTTGGAACCAAAGGGAACTGGTTCTTTTACTTAAATCCCATTATTTTCATTTTTTTTGCCTTTTTTTACACTGTTTAGCTGGAGTTCCTGGCACAGGAACCTGCAGCTGGCAGGTGGTAGCAGGAGAGCTTTCCCAGCCACTGGTGTGAAGGTGGGTTTGCACATCCCAGGTGTTTCATTTGGCACCTTCAGCAGAAGAAGCACTTCCTACCTGTGTTGTCAAAGGGAAACATGGAAATTAGGGTTTGCCTTGGCTTGGAGAATAGTCACAGGAAGAAAGAAAACCCCAAGAACAGTGATTCACCTCATTGTGGTGCCTTGGGCTCCAATCCCAGGCTGTGCCTTTCTCACCTCCTCATCCCATTTCTCTGCTCCCCTCTGCCAGTGTGTGTCTCCTCTCCTGCTCTCCCCCATTTCCCCTCTCTCTGTGCACAGGGTGATCTGATCTCTGCCACAGGAGCTGCTGAGTGTCTTTATTTGCTTCTCTCCTTCCCTCACTGGTTCCTTTGCCAGGAGTGCTGTGCTTCCCTTCCCTCCCAAACCATTGGGGGATTCAAATTCAAGGCTTGGAGAATTCAATCTGCCTGAGTGAGCCCTTCTGGGGAAGGGTGGGCTGTGAAAAGCAGGGAGGGGGAGCCCTTGGGTGCTGAATTCAGAGCCCAGAGCAGCTCCAAGCTGTGTGAAAGTTTGGGGATAATTAGGAGCTGAAACCATTAATTCAGCTGTGAGCACAGCCACCTCCACCTGCTGTTTCCCTTCCCTGCCACCAAAGACTCCTTCAGGGTTTATCTCAATTTAAATAAAAGCATTTTATATGGCTGGGTTCAATCCAAACACTTAATTTTCCATCAGTTTCTGAGTTTAAGATATATGTATAGTTTGTGTCCATGTGAACAGACCCACATTTTAGTTTCTCTGTATAAAAGGAAGCAACAACCAACTGGAGAAAGGAGAATTTGTGCCATATTTAATGGGTTTTTCTTGTCAGCACCTGATCTTTTTTGATCAGTCAGATCCTTGTCTGCACCATCCATCCCTTCTCCTTTAATTCAATTACAATATTCTAGAGGAATGGACCAATATTACAGTAGAGTCCCATCTTTATTTGGGATTTCTCTTCAAGGATTTAAGTCTTTATGAGTCTTCCTAAGAAATTAGACTTAAAAATTGGGAATATCAATCCCCTCTTTCACTGAATAAGAGCAGCAGAAACTTTTTAGTTGCTCCATCTGGTTCCTTTGCTCTGGAGCATCATCCAGAGGCAGGACTGAAAATACCTTTGGTTTGTGTTTCTCATGGTCAGGGTCATCTTTAAAAGAGAAAAGACTTTTAAATGAGAAACTAATTGTTCTGAACTCTCAGGCAATACTGGAATTCTGCTTCCTGAAAATGTATTTTTGAATATAAGTAGAGAAATTGGGCTTTTATCCTCTGGACTTCTGGAATTCCCCAAGTCCAGTTGTTGGTGAGATTCAGACTTCAGGCCAGAATTCCTGTGCTACACAATTAACCCTGCCAAAAAAAATCAGTTTGTTTTTAGCTTTAATACTGTTTCTCTCCATGAAAAGTTTTCTTCCTCCTCCTCTGTGAGGACTATTAATGTCTCACTGAGCAGGAATTTTGAGTTTTGATTTCATTTCTTGAGAAGCTTTTGTGGATTCCCATCAAACACACATGTCTTGGGGAGTAGAAAAATAGGCAGAAGTAGAGAAAAGGAGGAAGGGAGGGAGTAATTTAGGAATAAACTTAAATCTAAATAAAAATATGTCCCCCAGAAAGGCCTTCAGGCCAAGTTTAAATGCCAGGCTTGTAGCTGCAATTTAATTTCCATTCCTTGGAACAGCTCCTGGAGGAATAATCCTGTGTGAATGACACTGTAGAAATTAGTTAGTCCTATAATCTTAATCTCCCTCTTTAATGACTTGAGACATTCCACTGTTTCAGGGATAGAACAGGTAAAAATTCTGGTTTCTGTGACACCTTCTGCTCAGCTGTTGCAGCAGAGCTCTGGCTGCTCACTGCAACACCTTGGGGGTTTTTTTAAGGGTATTTTGTCCTTTAAAAGAAACCAGACAGATCAAAATTCAGCCCTGTGTAGCTCTGGGGTGTTCATTCCATGGCAGCTGATTCACTTGTGCCCAGATGTTTGAGTCTGAGCCTGCAGTCAGTGAATGTCCCCAGGAATTCCTCCTGCTCTTTTCCTTGCATTCAGTGTTTTATCAGTCTCTCCTTGCTTTTCCATTCCTTTCAGTCAGGATTTAGGTGAATGTTGCAGACAGTCAGTGTCCCTGCATCCAGAGGCATCTGGTTTGATGAGCCAGTGCACAGCTTTTGTAACAGAGTTTGGGGTTTGCTCTGACATTGGTTTTTCTCAGCACTGATGTCAAAATAACTTCTCTGAAATCCAAGGAGTGCACAGATACCTCTGGGACCTTCCAGGCTGCTGCAGGCAGGCTCATTCCAAGTGGAAGCTGGTTTTCTAAATCCTCCCAGAGTTTTCTCAGCTGAGAGATGTTGGGGTTTGTTGTTGGTTTTGCTCCTTTCGAAGGAAAATTGACACCAGGACTTGAAAAGGGTCGTGGAGGTGAGGAGAGGGATGGGCTGGGAGAGCTGGGGGTGCTCACCTGGAGAAGGGAAGGATCCAGGGAGACCTTGGAGCCCCTTGCAGAGCCTAAAGGGGCTCCAGGAGAGCTGGAGAGGGACTGGGGCCAAGGGCTGGAGGGACAGGCCCCAGGGAATTCCCTGTCCCCTAAGGGGAGCACGTCTTCTCTTCTTCACCTTCTTGCTGCTCCTGGTCTTGTCACTTCTCTGGAGCATCACTGAGGCTTCATTATAAAATAAAATTCCTTTTTATTTCCTTGCTAGCTGCTGTCTGTGCTCTGAGAGATGTGAGGAGGGACCTTAACTCTGCACTTCCTGGTTTCCCATTGTCTGGTGACCTAAACTCTCCTGTTCAGGAAGAACATGAAACGCCCCCACTATTGTTGTGAAACTACCAACTGAAATAAAAGTTTTCAAGGAGTGGGGTTGCTTTTCTTGAGGATCCCTGCTCTCTTTCAGGCTCTGGTGTCCCTGTCAGCTGGGTGACAGTAGTAGGGAGCAGAGGGAGGGTCGTGTTTGAGGCACAGAGAGTGAAGTTACATAGGGCTGTGTGTAACAGAGCTGGGCAGCTGGATTCCCACTGCCAGAGGGCAGGAGAGATGGGATCTTGGGCAGGAATTGCTGGTTGGGAGGGTGGGGAGGCCCTGGGATGGATTTCCCAGAGAAGCTGTGGCTGCCCCTGGATCCCTGGGAGTGTCCAAGGGCAGGGTGGGATCCCTGGGGCAGGGGGAGGTGTCCCTGCCCAGGGCAGAGGGTGGGATGGGATGAGGTGATTAACACAGACAAGGAATTGTTGGTGGGGATTCTGGAATTTTGTTAAATTTGGAGGAAGCAGCCTCCCATTGTTTGGGATCTCACCCATGGGGTTTGGAGTGGGAAATATCTGTATGTCAGAGCATCAGAATTTGATCCAAAGTTGTTCTTGTCTTCCTCCCAAGAAGCTCCCAACCCATTTGTCTTGTGAATGCCAGTGTGAGTATGTCAGGTGGCTTTTTTTGAGGTGATTAACACAGAATTTGTTTGGGGAGAGGAGGGAATTTCCCTGGATTGTATTCCTTTTGGCTGTGGTTTGAGATCCAGTTAGTGCTTTCCTGATTGAGAGGCTGCCAGGGAAAACTGAGTGTGGAGACTTACTCTTGAGTGGTTTGGGTTTTTTTTATTTTTAAGGTGAGATAGTTTGGTTGGGTGGCTTTTTAGTGGGAAAAGAGCCCTGCTGGCCCAGGATGAGTTAATATGCTCAGGTTGTCTGGTCTAACTTAGCCTTGGAAACCAAAGCTGGGATTAATCTCCACAGAGTGAGATCAAACACATTATGCTGCCTTGCTTTGGAGAGAGGTGTAGGTCAGCTTTTCCTTGCTTCTCCACTCTTCTCCTCTGGAGATGCAGTTCAGTCTCCCAGGTGGGGTGAGTTGTGACTCCAGCAGTCCCTCCCTGGGGTTAGTAATGGCACTGCAGTTACTCATTCCTGGGTGAGTAACTGCAGAGTTGCCCACAGGGATTGTTCCACTGCAGTGCTGGCAGAAATCTTGCCTTGTCTTGAAGCTCCTTCCCCACCACAAGGGCCAAACATCATTTTTCCTTGCAGGAGCAGCAATTACCACCTGAAAACCTGTGGGAAATGACTGGGAATGTGCAGCCCTGAGGTCCCTCCTTCTCCACAGCTTTAGAAAAAAACCCAACCCCCTAACTCTTGTCATTGCTTTGTGCAGGTTCAGCAGCAGGTTCACCCCAACCTGTCAGCAAAGGAGGACTCCCTGTATTACATTGAGGAGCTGATCCTGCAGCTGCTGAACAAGCTGTGCATCGCCCAGCCCCGCACGGTGCAGGATGTGGAGGTACAGCTGGAACTGCAAGCCAGTGTTTGCTGCCAGGGGAACAGCCTGCAAACCAGTGTTTGCTGCCAGGAGGGCAGCCTGCCACACTGGGAGGGGTCCCTGCTCATGGCAGCTGCTGGAAAGGGATGCTCTTCAAGGTCATTTCCAACTCAAACTGTTAAATGATCTTGTAATTCTGTTTAGATTTAATAAGTTTAGTTGGAAGCTCCTTTTCCTATCCAGGGATTCAGAGTAGAATTTAGGGTGATTTTTTCCTTTCAGAGTTATTTTTATAAACTTGGAACTAAAATCTTTGGATTTAAGAACTTTTCCTACTTTTTGACATAAATATGCAGGAAAAAAAGGGGAAATGTTGGGATGAAAGGTTGCTGTTCTCAGGCCTGGATTGTGCATCTGAGGGAACAGAGTTGGATGTTCCTGGGACTTCACTGAACTCACTGAGGCTCTTGTATTACTGCAGCTGTCTGCTTTTGTGTCATCATTCCAAAATGAGGATTTAATGGAGTCTGGAGGGGGAGAAAGTGCTTCCATGTGGCTCTGACTCATTATAGCTTTGTAGAGTATTAATTTTACATCAATCTATATGTCTGGGATTTATAGCTTGAAGCAAAATGAACTTCTTGTCTGGCATTTTCTATGTATGTCATAGAAATAAAAAGAGTAATAGATATATAAAAATATCTATTATTCTATATCTGTGTCATGGAAATAAAAAAAAATTATATAAATAGAAGTATTTGCAAAATAATTGCCTGGAGGGTTTGGGATTGTTATTAGATGCCCTTTATTCAACATTGATCCATTAATTATTAATTTTTGGTTCAGGCTTAATGTATTTTGAGATAGTGATGCATAAAAATTATAGTCTCACTAAATAAAAGCAAAACTTAAGAGTTATTTAATAGCTGCCAGGATGGGAGAGTCTGACTTGAGTCTGGAGCTGAGAAATTCCATGTTCCTCTTGCACTTCCCAGCTGATCAAACCCTCAGCTCTGAGTTGTGATTGTCACAGGGAATCCCAAATCCTGTGTGTTGTATTTTCCATATACCTGGCATTTTCAAGCTGTGAAGAATAAAACGTTGCTGATGTTGGCAATAGAAGTTACTCAATTTAAAAACACAAAGTTAGGTCTAAATAGTTGTTCCCCAAAGCCTTACTGTCTGTAGGTCGGTACACTCAGACTATCCCAGAGCAGGGAAATGATAATTCAGTTTTGTTCTGGGTTGTTGGTGATGTTTTGCTGCAGCAGGAATCTGAGATGCACAGATAAAGGCTTTTGGATCTGCTCCTCAGCTGTTTTCAGCTGTTCAGAGGAAACATGAGGGCTGTGATCTCTCCAGTTTATCCTGCAGATATTTACATACCAGCCTGCAGCTAATGGAACTGTTTGTGCATGATGTTAGGCTTCAGCATTTGCAAGATCAAGGTCTTAAAATCTCAAATTATAGATGTTTTATAAATAGAAAAAGCCCTTCAAATTGTTCCCCAGAAAATAGTGGGAGGCAATGAAGGTGGAGCACAAAAGGCGTGTGTTTTTTGTGGGGTTTAGGTTGGATATTGGGAAGGAATTGTTGGCTGGGAGGGTGGTGAGGCCCTGTCTCTATGAAGACCCTGGGCCTCCTGTCAGGCTTTAGAATACATGAAAAATCCTTTTATCAAAGGGACACAAGTATTTCACCATTTTTTCCCATCTCATCCTTCAGTTTTTCCTTTCTGCCATAAACTTGATGTGATCTTGGGCAAGTTACACCCTTTTCTGAACTAGGAACAATGTCAACTGGGGGTTTTTTTGCTAGACTGTAAACTACTCAGTACTGTTTATATTTTGGCCTCCTGGTCTCATGGAATCCCAGAATGGTTTGGGATGGAAGAGACCTTAAAGACCATCCAATTCCAACCCCCTGCCATGGGCAGGGACACCTCCCACTGGAAGGAGACACTGAAACATGAGTTTTCTTGCTGTTCTTGTAAAGATCATGGAGCAGGAGGCATTTTGGGAGGTTTGAAGGAGTTCTGGGTGCTCAGGGAAGGGAAGGAGGTTGGGGTTGTTGAAGAGAGAAGCCAAGTTGGGTGAGAGGGAGAGAACAATTAGCAAAACGTGTTGTTGCAAACACTGAGGAGGAGGATAATTGTCTGCACTACAGAGGAAGTAATTTGCTGTGCTGTGCTCTCTTTAAACCTCTCAGTGATGGCTGTGGCTGATCTCTGCACTCTGTGTTTGCACAGGAACGGGTTCAAAAGACATTTCCTCACCCAATAGACAAGTGGGCCATTGCTGATGCTCAGTCTGCCATAGAGAAAAGGAAGAGAAGGAACCCTCTCCTGCTCCCCGTGGACAAAATCCATCCTTTACTGAAGGTACATCACACCCTCTGCTGTGTTACTGCCCTCCAGCACAACCTTCAGTGTATTTCTTTAATTTGTGTGAAATTAAAGGAGCTGAGGGATTAAAGAGTCTCCATAAAACAGGATGACTTCATTGTGTTGTGTAATGAAAGGAGATCCCTGAATTCATCATATTCAAGACATCAGTGTGTTAATTATTACTCTACTTTGAAATATGACTAGTCAGTTTTTAACACAAATAAAACTCAAAACACCTTCCCTACTTCAGCAGCTCTGCTTTGATGCCTTTATTTGTTTCAAAATGCTGCAGAAACCAAAATAGAAGGAGAGAGAACAAGTAGATCCTGTTCCTTGTGTACTGTCAACTAAAATGTGTGTCAGTGTCCTTCCAGTTACTCCTGAATGTCACTCGTGCCTTGGGTTCAGAAATCAAGAGATCTGCAAAGGTGTTTCCAGCTGTTGGGAACACTGTATTCAAGGATAAGCAGAAATTAGATTTTTCAGGTCTAATTGCTGTGTTCTCTCATACACAATGTCTGTTTGTGAGGGTTAATGAGAGAGCAAGAGAGGTTTGGTGAAGTCTGGTTTAGTAGTGTGTGGAAACAGGCACAGGAGCTGATTTTTAGAGGATGCACCAACACATGGGAAGAACAAATTTGCCTTGTTCAAATGCCTGGATTTACTTGTACTTATTCCTGACAAGTCCTGTCACAGGTAAGAGGCCACGTGGAGGAAGCTCTGCAGAGCATGGGGCATGTATCCTAAGGAGAATGTGCAGTGTTCATCCTGGGTTTTTTTCTGTTCAGGATTTAATTATTAAAGTTTAATTATTTTATATACCCACTAAGTTGATCAAAGGGATGGAGCACCTCTCCTTTGAGGAAAGGCTGAGAGAGTTGGGATTGTTCAGCCTGGAAAAGAGAAGCTTTGGGGTGACCTAATTGTGGCCTCCCCCGAAGGAGCTACAAGAAAGATGGAGAGAGGCTGTTTACAAGGACATGGAGGGACAGGCCCCAGGGAATGGCTTCCCACTGCCAGAGGGCAGGAGAGATGGGATCTTGGGCAGGAATTCCTCCCTCTGAGAGTGGGGAGGCCCTGGGATGGATTTCCCAGAGAAGCTGTGGCTGCCCCTGGATCCCTGGCAGTGTCCAAGGGCAGGTTGGGATCCCTGGCACAGGGGGAGGTGTCCCTGCCCAGGGCAGGGGTGGCACTGGGTGGACTTTTAAGTTCCCTTCCAACCCAAACCATTCCATGATTCAGTGACAGAAAAACCTGCTCTGTTTCAGGAGTCCAGGTTTGGGCCTGAGTCCTGCAACAAGCACAGCTACAGAGCAAAACTTAATACAAGAGTGGCTCCAGGGAAATCCCTTCCTTGAAGAACACTATTTTTAGGAGAGTCATTTTTAGAGGAAGGAGTATTGGAAGTTCTGTAGCTTTTCATCTGTTAAAGAGGCAAAATAACACAAGTTTTCCTTTGAGGCTGATACTCCAATTTCTATTTGATGTCCTTAGTCCTGGCTAAAGGTTAATGTGTTAATTGTCATTTCAGATTAATTTCTGGTATTTTTTTCCTTTTGTTTTCACTCTGCAGGAGGTCCTGGGCTATAAGGTGGATTACCATGTGTCTCTGTATATAGTGGCTGTCTTGGAATACATCTCAGCTGACATTTTAAAGCTGGCTGGAAACTATGTTTTCAATATCCGACACTTTGAGATCTCCCAGCAGGACATTAAAGTATCAATGTGTGCTGATAAGGTAAGGAGTTGGGATTAAAACAGCATCTGGAGGTGAACTTTTAAATTTTATTTGATTTGGAAGGTAAATCCAAAGGAGGGATAGGAGAGGGAGACTGATTTTACTCAAATGCAGAGGCTTCTCTCCTTGTTCATGCCAGACCTGTCACAGTAAAACAGAAGAAACCTTTTGTTTTCATCTCCATTAAAATGCGACACATTTTTCTTTATTTTTATCTTTACCAAGAGGGTTTTGGCCAAGGCTTATGCAAGATGCCTTGTTTTCAAAGTTGATTCTGCATGAATTGTAACTTGTTTTCTAGGTCACACTAACTTCCAAAGGGAAAAATGGCTTTGGCAACTGCTCCAGCCTCCTCCTGCCAAGGTTTAAATATTACTCCCTTGTGAAAGTGATCACAGAAAGTATTGTCTTAAAACCTCCAAGGATTTCTCTGAACACTTGGAAAGAGCTGGGCTTGATCCCAGTGTGAAAATCAGGCTTGATGTAATCTCGTTTTTTCAATTTCTTTGCTAGGTTTTGATGGATATGTTTGATCAGGATGAGATTGGATTGGTTTCTCTCTGTGAGGACGAGCCCTCTTCTTCTGGGGAGCTGAACTACTATGACCTTGTGAGAAATGAAATTGCAGAGGAGAGGCAATATCTGAGGGAGCTGAACCTGATCATCAAAGTATTTCGGGAAGCTTTCCTGTCCAACAGAAAACTCTTCACACCCACTGTGAGTCCTTTCAGAGTTATTGATGGGAAGTGCTAATTGCTCCATTAGCAGCCAGAGCTTATCAATTTCACATTAACTGTGTTGGAGGTAAAATTAAATCTGATTTATTGTGTGTCAGGGAATAATGAGTGTTGTCTGTATGTGAAACCCAGTGGGAGAATTGCCATTAATAGTGTCTGGGTGAAGCTGAATGGACACAGTTCCCTGTCAGGTGCCAGCCAGGATTGTTTTGGTCACCTGCATGTGCAGTAAATGCAGAGGAATTCTTGAATTTGCATTTGAAGTTACCCCAGAACACCCTTATCTGTAGAAATTCTGAGTAAAACAGCTTGGATTCTGTAACTGTGAAGGGAATCTCTGCTTGAAAAATGATGGAAATCATATCTGTGGCAAATTCTGGTTTTGGAATGCTGGAGTCCAAAAAGGAAGCACAGCTCTGGTAAGAGAAGGGAGAATAAGGAGGGAATAGTGAATCTTTTCCTGTAGGAGAAGGAGAAAGGAACCCAGCAGAACCTGAACTGGGATTTTTAGGTGATCCCAGCAGGTTAAAAAAGAGGCAGCAGGAACCACTCCTGTTCCAGCTGGGCGTGGAGGTTCCTCAGGAGCTGATGGGCTGTCAGGGAATTGTGCAAATGTTGTGACTGAGTCCACATGAAGATAATGGGAGGAGAAGGAAGTGACCAGTTTGGAGCTGAGGAATATTCTTTTGGGAATGAGCATGAGAAATTCCTAATCTAAAAGCAGAATTTGGGAAAGGAGCAGCTGATTCCTTCTCCAAGCCCAGTGTCTGCTGAGGGAGGATCTGAGCTGTAAATTCCCTCCTTTCAAATCCCCTCTTTCCTGTTGTCCTGTGGGACAAGAAGGAGCAGAGGGATCAGTAACAGCTGGAAAAGCCAGGAGCGTGTGCCCAAAGCCCTGACAGCCTGTCCTGGGACTTTTACCAAAGCCAAATCGATTCTTCCAAGCAGGACTTAAGGCACTTGTGCTGTTTGCAGGACATCGACGTGATCTTCAGCAACATTTCGGATATCCACGAGCTCACAGTGAAGCTTCTGGGGCTGATTGAGGACACTGTGGAAATGACAGATGAAAGCAGCCCCCACCCTCTGGCTGGCAGCTGCTTTGAGGACCTTGCTGAGGTAACTGTTTAACTGGGGAGGGGTGTTTTGGGGTGGTTTTCTGTGGTTTTGTTTTCACGAAATCGCTCAAAGTGTGGTTTTGATTCAGGCAAATGAGTTGGTTCATGTGTGGAATGGGAAATGTCTCCACACAGGAATGGCTCTGGGAAGGAATGAGGTATCAAACCAGCAGCTGATGGGTCAGGGTTGTACCAAAAGTGCTGTTGATACCCATTAAACTATAAAATAGGTATTAGAGAGTAGGAATAAGAGAAAAGGCTGCACAGGGATTGGGTGTGGATCATACTGGAACATCATTAACAATTATTTTGTCAATGTTTTTGTTTTAATGGGCACTGAAATACTGGGAGGAATTTATTTTTTTTTAATTCTGAAGTACTCCATATGAGAGTATTCCATAAAACCATTCTGAAATGCAGGAGGGAGTCACAAAACTAAAGTTTTTGAACAAGTGAGGTAGAGCTCAGTTCATTCAGAATATGGGTATAGAGGTACCTTCATGACCTGGAAATAGGTGCAAAATGACTCTGGAATTTAGCAGGGAACTGCCCAGGGTTTAAAAAGCAGCATCTGAAAGGCAAGAGGACAATTCAGCTTAGAATGCAGCACACATTATTAACTGTCTGGGGAGCAAACTCTTGGAATAAATGACCAAGGTGTGGGTGGAGATTTTGCTGTCACTGGACATGTTTAAATGGGAATCCTTGGGAAATGTATTAACCTCGTTTTTTAGACCCAAAATGTGAGGGTAATCATGTAAACCACTGTCACAGAGGAAGTCAGTGGGTGGTTCTGTCCTCAGAGTGGAATATTTCAGGAGAACCACGTGGTGAATGTCAACTTTATTTTTTTTTCTTACCTTAAAATTATGATGTTCATAATAAAAACAGCAATAGAACTCCCATTTCACTTTTAAAATCTGAGATCTGAGTGGACACACCAGCACCACCTGGAAAATGTTCACATTTTTGTGGCTGTGAAGGCTCTGATCTTTGAGCCCAGGTGCCACTCACTTAGGAATAGACCATAAAGTTTTCTTGGCAGTATTTCAACAAACCACTCATGTGTAGGAAAGTCCAGTTGACCAAGTCTTGGCTCTTAAGTTATGGAAGCATAATTGCTTTATAATGATAAGAAGAAGCATTTGCTCAATGAATTAAAGTAGCTATTGTATTAAAACTGGTAAAAAAAGACTTAAAAATTTAAATAGTACAGCACTGGGGGAAAAAAAATCTCATTTTATTGTAAAAGCTGCAAGGGAAACAAATCCTTTTCTATGAGAAAAATCACACCTGATTTTTCATTCACTGAAAAACTTTAATAGGAAATGAAGTACAGATGATTTTTCCAAGCTTCTTATGAAGGTAATAGGTTTGAATTTATTAATTCAGTTAATATGGAGCAAGACCTACACTTGATCTGATCATCTCACAGGGTGAGATCATCTTGCTGTGAGTGTTTGCAAAAGGAATCATTAAAGAGAGATATGAAAGTGAAGTGTTTATTTGCTCTGCTTATCTCACTGCCAGGGTTGTTCACTTAGTGTTTCCATTAGAAAGGTCCTTCAACTTCTTTGGGAGGATAATTAAAACCAAACAACCCATGAAGGCTGGATGAAATCTTGCTGCTCTGTCTGTTTTTCTGTCTCAGGTCTCTGGAAGGTTTAAAAACATAAATATTGTTGTGGCTTTGAGATAAGGAAATGTGGGGAAAATAAAACTTTAATTTCAAGTAGGGGGAAAATAAAACATTTTTTCCTGGTGTGGAGGAAATTCAGAAAGTTGATGCCTGACACATATGAGGTGGATGGTGGCAGGAGAGCTTCAAAATGAGGGAGAGGGTGTTTGTGCTTATTTGGAAGTAGTTCATCAGAAGGCAGCTGATAAAACAAGGTTATTGTCAGTAGACTGTAAATTTGTTTTGCTGGTGTTTGTGTCTCCATGGGAGAAGTTTTAGTATCCACAAAGGAAAAAAATATGGAAAACAGTGCACAGCAAAGGGGCTGAAAGGTGCAAACACCAGTCCAGAATGATGTGCTGCATTAAGTTATGTGGGTATCAGGTTAAATGTCTCCACAGAATCATGGAATGGCTTGGGTTGGAAGGGACCTTAAAGCTATTTTCATCCCACCCCCTGCCCTGGGCAGGGACACTTCCCACTGTCCCAGGTGGCTCCAACCTGACCTGGAACACTTCCAGGGATCCAGGGGCAGCCACAGCTTCTCTGGGAAATCCGTCCCAGGGCCTCCCCACCCTCCCAGCCAGCAATTCCTTCCCACTATCCAACCTTACCCTGCCCTCCTTCAGCTGAAAGCCATTCATTTCAGTATTCCATATTTCAGTAGCTTTTGCAGCATAACCAATGTAACCCCCTTTTTTTTTTAATTGTTAGTCTCTTAGGGAAGTTCCCAAAAGCAGTTTGCTTCAATCTTATGTTCATGAAACAAACCCAAACCCTCAAAATACTGATTTAAGTCTAAGTGGAAGAAACTGAAACTGCTTCTAAAATGCAGTAACAATTTGAAAAGACTGCCCAGTGTAAGCATGTACTGGCCTGGCTCCCCCAGTAGATTTACACCAGGATTACACTGTGAGTAGTAGCTGCAGCTCTGCTCTCTCTGTGCCCAGTGGTGTTGCTGTCCTCTGCCTTAAACTGGATGTTGTAAATTTAAGACCCCAGTGCACCCTTCCAGTACCTGAAGGGAACTTTCAGGAAAAATGGGACAAGAGTATTTACAAGGGCCTGGAGTGACAGGAGAAGGGGGAATGGGTTTAAATTGAATGAGATTAGATTTACATGGGATATTGGGAAGGAATTCCTGGCTGGGAGGGTGGGCAGACCCTGGCACAGGTTGCCCAGAGAAGCTGTGGCTGCCCCATCCCTGAAAGTGTCCAAGGCCAGATTGGGATCCCTGGGACAGTGGGAGGTGTCCCTGCCCATGGCAGGGCGTGGAACTGGATGAGTTTTGAGGTCCCTTCCAACCCAAACCATTCTGGAATTCTGTGATTTGATGTTTGCAGTAGTGGAATAAAGAAGGCTGTAAATTGGATTCAGGTTTTGCTGGAAAAGACCAGTTTGGTGAGTCAGAGAGTGTCTAATAATTTCTCTTCAGCTGCTGAAGTGCCAAACCTTCCTCCCTTTCACCCCCCCCACTCCCCTAAAATACCAGTGGCCAGTGATGATTAAACTTGCTGTGGACAGTTGAGAACAATAACTCCAATTTGCGTGTGAAAAGAGAGAGTTCATTCTGTGCCTCTTTCCCGCAAAGAGTTTCACTGCAGCTCCCTGTGAGTCAGGTGGGAATTCCCCTGGACCCTCTGCAAGAATTGAGACTCCCCCTGAACGTTCAGAGGAGGCTTTGGTGGTGGTTGGTATTCCCAAATTGGGCAGCCTGTATCCTGGCAAGCATTAAGGTGAAAAGAGGAATGTTTTTGTTCTTATGCCATCCCGGATAACCTGGTGACTCAGGAGTGATTCAGCCCAGAGTGTCTGCAGAGACTGGGATGAGCCTGACAGGCTTTGGCACAGCTGATCCAGGAGCCACAACCCCCTGCCCTGAATTCCTGCAGGGATTCCTGGGCACTCAGGTTTCACTCCCATCCTGCTGTAGCTGATATCATGGAATCACAGCCAGATGCTCCAACCAGAGTCATAATTCTTGCACCTGAAACCCTTGATGCCATTAGAGGACTTTCCCCTGAGAGGATGGAGGTATTTTCCCTGTGACACTCTCCCAGGTTCACCTTTCCCCACATAATTCTTTCCACAGTGTCCTTTATGGGCAGAGAGGAGGGAAATTCCCATTCCATGTGAAATGGGGTGAAAGCAGAACTTCCCCTGGTTCCCACTGCTTCAGTAAAACAAAGTTTGTGTTGGCCGAAAGGATGAGGAAATTGAGGAATTCTGAGAAAATCATGTGCTTTTAAGAGTTGGAAGTGAAAAACAGTTGTGGTTTACTCAATATTTGTTTTGCAAAATCAATATTTTCTTGAAAAGTTCCACTTGTGTATCAGCTTCTCACAGGAAATTATTGTACCAGCTGGGACAGAAGTATCTTGCAATTTTCATGTGTTTATATATTTCTGTGTTTTTATTCAGGAGCAAGCCTTTGATCCATATGAAACCTTGTCCCAGGATATTCTCTCTCCCCAATTTCATGAGCATTTTAATAACTTAATGGCAAAACCTGCTGTTGCTCTCCACTTCCAGGTGAGTGCAAATGAGAAACACTGAAAGGCTTTAATTCTCATATTTCAAAGGTTTGAATTTTGTCAGCAATTCTTTCCTCCAGCTGGGGAAGAAATCCTCAGAGTTCTGCCCTGTCTTCAGTGTAAAAACCAAGCACAGCTCTGACCCATCCATGAGTCTTTTGCAGGTTTTTTTGTCCTCACATGAGGACAAGAACACCAGAACACATGTTCTCTTGCATGAGAACAGAGAGTGAGACCTCACACTGCCACTTCTATTTTGCCTTGTAAAGCCAAACACAGACAAACACCATATTTTCATTTTCTTCCATACATAACCAAGGCCTCCTTTGGCATTCAGGCTGCAACTGGTAGTTTTTCTCAAATAATTCTTCAACAATTTCTTAGTCATTGCTGCCCAGAAAGATCATCTGTGAGTTTTTTATTGGTTTATTACTTCCTTCCACCCGTGTGGCTGATTTATTAAAGGCTGCACTTGGAGGAGCTGCTGAGCAAGTGTTGGGTTACTGGTGCTCCCAGTTAAACCCAGTTTAGTGGTGCTTAGTTCCTAGGGTTCACTAGGGCATCTCAGCAAGATGAGATTCCTTGGAGCCATTCCTTCAGGTGGGTGTTTCCTCCTCAGCTCTGAGCCCTTGGAAAGCTTGGGTCATCTCACTCAAATACTCCTTGGGGATGAAATAAGGCTCTTTATCTCCTTAACTATTAAATTTAAAGCTTAAAGCCCTATTCCAGATCAAATTGGTAGTTAGTTGTTGGTGAATCTGACCTCCTGTCTAACTCCCATCACTAATTTCTTATCCTGATATCATCAGATATTGGGAAGGAGTTTTCTGGGAGGGTGGGGAGGGACTGGAATGGATTTCCCAGAGAAGCTGTGGCTGCCCCATCCTTGGAAGTGTCCAAGGGCAGGTTGCAGCCACCTGGGACAGTGGGAGGTGTCCCTGCCCAGGGCAGGGGGTGGGATGGGGTGATCCTAAGGTCCCTTCCAACCCAAACCACTCTGGGATTCTGTGATCATCCGAAAAAGATTTGGGCTTTCTTAGGGATACACTTCTCCAAGCTGTGGAGTAAAGGCAGAAAGGTAATTTCCAAAAAGGATATGAGGTAATTCAGTTCCTGTTCAACATTTATCTTACTATGGAAGATGGCAGGAATTTCATCACCTTTTGGAAAAAATCTCATCTTACAACCTGAATTATTATTAGTTAAGTGCTGGGAATGGGAAAAGATTTCTCCTTTTTTTAAGTGACAAGCTTGTGATTCTCATTTCTGAGGGCAATAGTAATGCTCAGTACTTGAAGAGCCCTCCATATTTCTGTGGTGTATTGGATGCAATGGAAGCACAGAGACCACACCTGGGAGAAAAGGGCACGGGGGGGAATTGGTGACAAATTTATTTAATTGTGTGGGAGTCCTGACTGCTCTTTAATCTGTGCCAGACTGGTTGTACTTGTCCAGTGCTGATGTGAGTATTTCAGTGTAAATAATCCTGTTTATTCTTCCTTTTCAGTCCACTGCTGAGGGGTTTAAAGAAGCTGTGCAGTATGTCCTGCCTCGCCTCCTGCTTATCCCAGTCTACCACTGTTTGCACTACTTTGAGTTACTTCAGGTAAATGAAGCCACACTCTCATTTCTCGCTGAAAACATTTATTAATGTGGAGAATCTGAGCTTTTAAAGAGGTTTTCATGTAGCATTCATTGCTCTGAGATTGCCATTAGAGCTACATTTATTAAACAAACCTTTATTGAGCTTGATTTCTAATATAAATGAAAATTTAACGTACACATTAATTCTTTCCTTGATTCCTGAATATTTGTCCATTAACAAATAGCTAATCAGAATTCAGATCAGAATTCTCATTCCAGTTGCAGCACAGTTTATTATTTCAGAATAATCCATTCCTAATGTTCAGCCATTTGTTCTGAGTCCTTAGTAGAAGTAGCTGAGGATAATGTACAATGTTCCTGTTTGCCCCATTGTGCTGGGGAAGGTTGTAATGCTTTAAGGGTAAGTGAATAATTAACTAAGTTGGATGGACTTAAATGGCTAAAATACCCTGTGGCTGTAGCTGACATTTGGAAATAGCAACAGAAATTACTCTTTTAGGTTCTCAGTGTAAAAAATAATAATGGCAGTGATGCACAGGTGGATTCCCTTTGGATTTCAGAGGATTTGCTTGTGTGAAGGAGGAAAAGGAAACTTTGCAACATAGAATTATCTACAATACAATATAAATATTTCTGGTAATTGTGTTAATACCAGCTCTGTAGTTAATATTTAGCACAAGTTCCTTTTTTTTTTTTTTCTCTCTCTAAGTTTACTCTTGTTTTCATTGTGACTGCTGTGGCTTCTCAAGTTGCTCCAGGGAAAGTTAGATTGGATACTGGGGAACATTTCTTCATGGAAAGGGTTGTCCAGTGGTGGAGTCCCCATCCCTGGAAGGGTTTAAAATCCCTGTGGATGTGGCCCTTGGGGACAGGAGTCAGTGGTGGCCTTGGCAGTGCTGGGAATGACTGAACTTGATCTTAGAGACTTTTCCAGCCTCAGCAATTCCATGATCCCACAGTTGTGCCAGCCTTGCTTGAAGGGAGCACTGTTGGTTTGTAGATAAAGTCTCTCTTTCAAGATAGTGGAAATTCCCTTTCCATAACCATTGACTTCATCCAACAACTCTCTGGGACTTCTTAAAATGTTCCTCTTTCACGTTGGATGATTGGATCAGTGACCTGCATCCTGCTGAAGGTCAGGCCAATTAATGACCCATTGTGTGTTAGAGCTGGGAAAGTGCATCAGGATGAGATTTAAGAATGAAATCATGTGGCACAGCTTTGGGAGAATCTGGTTTTACAAGTGTGAAATGTGTAGTGTTTGTCCTCTTTTGAAGGAAGCCTCACCAGAGATGCCTTACTGGGCAGAGTTTTCTTCATATCTTTGATGAATAAAGCCTGGCAAATAATGCAAAATCCTTTTGTCCTGGCTTTTATCTATTTTAAAGGGTAATACAGCAGGATGCTGCATGAAAGATGATCATTTTAGCAGTGAAAATTATAAAATTTGTCCTTCATCCACAGTATTTTGGAGTAGAATCTGATACTTGTCTGTCTCAAATCCTTCCAACCCTGTGAGCATAGAACAGAAATCTGAAATATCACTCTGTAGTAATGGTAAATCCAGAGTTTGTTGTTGTGATCCCTTTAGTTGCAGGTTTAGAATTTGAATTTTATGTTGTACTTTGAAAAGATCCTAAATATCCAGCAGGGGTTTTTAAAAAGCAGAGTGTTTTAAGGATGGAGAAAGTATTTATTTAACAGTATTAATATCTTAAAAAATTAAAAACTCTTGGTATTCCTTCTCTGTCACCATTGTATTTGTCTCGAGGAACTCTGGTTGAAAAAGACCAAAATGGAGCAAAAAAGCAACACAATATTCATATTTTCATAGTTTCAGTAGGGAGAGAAGCTCAGATTGAGATTGATACTCCTAAAGAAAGTTAACCAAAACCCACTTATGAATTGGAAGGGGAATAAAATAATGTTTTACAGAAGCACAGGTCTCAATACTTGCCTTTTTTTTTTTGTTAAACAGCAAAACTGAAATGAATGAAATTCAAGTGTGAAAAGCTTGAAAATTCTTTCAGGCTGTAGAAAGTTTCTTCCTTGGTGCAAAATCATGCAGGCTCTTCATGAGAGGCTCCTCTTTGCTGAAGGAAGAGGAAAAAGGTCCTGTGTGGAATTGAATTGTGTGGAATTCTCATGTGACTCCCAGATTATCCTGAATTCCTACACTTGACTCTCTGGGTTGCCATCAAACAACCCAACCCATTAAATTATCAGAGCCAGCAGCTTTTCCCCCCTTTGCACTTCACACCATTTTTAAGTTCTTTTATGTTGCTGACAGTAAGGAAAAGTAGGATTTCCACAGGGTTTTTTTTCCCTTCCCTGTACTGTTCCTCAGCTCATCAAATTCCCAGAAATTTGTACCATGAAATTTTCATTTATTTATGAATATGGGAGATGGAGGTTTTTTTTGGGCATGTGAAAACTCAAAAGTTTAGTCATTTAAATGACATGGAGTGGACCAATGTGGTCAAATCCTGTTCTCTCAATTACTTTTAGAGGAATCTGAGGGATCCTTGATGAGGGAACGTAGTGGGGAAAGGAAAAGAAGGCTTCTGCCATGCTGGGAGTGAGTGTAAGTAAGATTTCTCTTAATGTAGGTAAAACAGAGTCTATCCAGAATTTATCCATGCATGGCAAGTTGTCATGATTTTTCCCAGCAATTTATTAGCTTGAATTTTCCTTAAAAAAATTCATGGAATCCCAGGCTGGTTTGGGTTGGAATGGACCTTAAAGCCCATCTTGTTCCACCCCCTGCCATGAAGGGTTTGTACAATCCTGAACATGAAAGGGGTTAAAAAGGAAAATCTCTTTCCTTTTTATCAGCAGTATTTTAGGTGTCACCTTAAAGAACCAAACCCAGGGATTTTTTAGGCTTTCCTCAAAGCATGTTGCTACCAATTGAGTGGAGATTTTATGAAAACCTGTGGAATTTCCTGATTTGGGAAGTTTTTTTCTTCGTGGTGAAGACAGGTCTAGTCTTTATAAAAAGGAAATACACTGGTTCTCACTGTCTTTACCTTTTGCTATAGTAGCAAATCTTGAATTTCAGGCTTTTTTTACTCTGTTAGTGTGCAAAATTGACACTTTTGTTGTTGAAATCGATGAGTTTGCTGAAGTTGGCAGAATTTAGAGTGGCAAGAAGCCAAGAGAGGATCTTGCTTGTTTTACCCTTTGAATTTGCTGTGGATTGTTGAGATGGAATCCTGGGAGGAATATACACAGTTACATAAAGCAGCATTTAATTCTTGGCTGTTTCAAACCTTCGAGCTCTTTAATAAACCCAGTTGTGAAACAGGATGTTGTTGACAAGAAAACAGGAAAAATAACACCTGACAATTAGCACTCTTGGAAGGGTAAAGGGTGATTTTTCCTGCTGAGTATCCACTGACTTTTCCTGAATATCTGACAAATATTTGTAGTTTCATGCAAAGCTCATTTTGTAATAACTCACTGACTTGAAATCACCGCAGGTGCAAGAATGTTTGTCAGCCTCGTTACCCTTCTTTAAATGAGACAAATCTGAAAGAAAATACATGTTTCTTCTGTCCCAGCAATTGCAGGAGTGCAGTGAGGATGAAGAGGACCGTGAATGCCTGAAACAAGCCATCACTGCTCTCCTGAACCTGCAGTGCAGCATGGAAAGAATCTACAGCAAACACTCCCCGAGGCGCCGCCCAGGGTGAGCAGCCACAGACCCTCCCTGCTTCCCCCACAAAACCTCTCTACTTTCCTGCCAGGGGTGCAGAGAAATGATCTTTTCTTGTCAGAAAATCTATGTATTTCCATTTCCAGGCGTGTCTTTATGCCAGTTTTTGTTGTAAGTGAAGCAGCAGCCCAAAACGTTCGTGCCTCACTTTCTAAGAATAGTGTGAATATTTTACTCCTTCCCCAGCCAAAGGAGTGCATGTGGCTTATTTGGAACTTGGCTAGGGCATAGTTAGGGGGAAAAATAATCTATGAGCAATTAGTTTAGTTGGTTATTACGGTCTCTTGGGATGTCAAACTTGGAACATGCCCATTGTGACTTTCTCTGTCCTTCACTCCAGGGAGCCGGTGTGTCGCTTCTACCACCGACAGATAAGGAGCAAACACTTGGCCATCAAGAAAATGAACGAAATCCAGAAAAATATCGATGGCTGGGAAGGCAAAGACATTGGGCAGTGCTGTAACGAGTTCATCATGGAAGGGGGCCTGACGAAAATAGGAGCCAAACACGAGCGGCACATCTTCCTCTTTGACGGGTTAATGATCAGCTGCAAAACCAACCACGGGCAGTCGCGGCTCCCCGGCTACAGCAGCGCCGAGTACAGGCTGAAGGAGAAGATCATCATGAGGAAAATCCAGGTTGTTGACAAAGAGGACACCCCTGAGTACAAACACGCCTTCGAGCTGGTGTCCAAGGACGACAACAGCGTCCTGTTCGCCGCCAAGTCCGCGGAGGAGAAGAGCACGTGGATGGCGGCGCTGATCTCCCTGCAGTACCGCAGCACTCTGGACAGGATGCTGGACTCAGTGCTGCTGCAGGAGGAGAACGAGCAGCCCCTGAGGCTGCCCAGCCCCAGCGTGTATCGCTTCGTTGTGGAGGACTCTGAGGAGAACATTGTGTTCGAGGACAACCTGCAGAGCAGGAATGGCATCCCCATCATCAAGGGAGGCACGGTGGTGAAGCTCATCGAGAGGTTGACCTACCATATGTATGCAGGTATCCTAGATAATGTTTTTTGAGGTCATGTCTATAAGGGGAATGAAATGAATTCTTTTGTTCTGGTTGAGGTGGTTTTTTTCCTGCATGTCAGTAAATGTAAAGTAGGATTTGCAGGGGGTTAAAATCAGTCCGTGTTATTAAATCAATTGGCTTCGCTGGCAAAGCTGAAAGAAAATTTTGGGTGTTTAAGCCCTTCACCACCACCCCCATCCTCTCCCAGAAAACACTACTGTGCTTCCTGAGATGATCATTACTAAAGCAGTGGAGCTGTTACAGGCTGTGTGTATTTGAAGGAAGAAAAAACTTGAAGGTTATATTGATTTTATATATCACATTCAACCTGCCCCTCTGTGAAGTCCCTGTGTTGAAAAGGATGCAAATCACAGTCAGCATTTTTTAGACTTTCCTGTGAAATGCTGTCTTAAAGGCAGAGAAATGAAACCCTGAAGTAGTTACCTGAAGTGCTGATGTTGAGGACAATTAACATTAGATCTCAGTTTTGGGGTGAAGGGCACAGGCTGAACGGTGGGACTGGTGTGCAGTTTTTGTTAAACTTCTGAAATATTAATGGTCATTTTCGTGCCTTTTACAAAACTGCCTGGTATTTAAGTGATTATTTTTGTAAAATTAAGACTAGAAAGGGTGGAGCTGTATATTTTTTAAAAAGTCAATTTTTTTTTAAATAGCATTTCCCACATAAAAGCTCAGTATTGAGCAGCTACTCAAATGTGCAAGTAACCCACAGCTGTGTTGTCTGTGAGTCCTGACTCATCCAGTTCTAAAATGTGCTGGACTTTGGTGGCTTGTGCACTTACCTCTTTTCCTGAATGAAGTGGTGTAGTTGAGTATTAGTTTCATGGAATCCCAGAATAGTTTGGGTTGGGAGAGACCTTAAAGCCCATCTCATATTCCACCCTCCTGCCATGGGCAAATGTAGGTCTGTTTTGTGTCAGAGGAGATTTTCTGTACAATAACCTTTTTCTCTGTGTATTTTAATTCTGATACTTTGCAGTTGGATTAAAAAACCCACTCAAACCACTCCCATCACTTTCTTACTCTGTCCTTGCAGATCCTAATTTCGTACGGACCTTCCTCACCACCTACCGCTCCTTTTGCAAACCCCAGGAGCTGCTGAGTTTGCTGATAGAAAGGTAAGGAGTCATCATCCTTCCTGAAGTTATGGAAAGGTTTTAGAATCCTAGAATAGAATCCCAGAATGGTTAGGAAAGACCTTTAAGGTCATCCAGTTCCACCCCCTGCCATGGCAGGGACACCTTCCATTAGCCCAGGCTGCTCCAACCTGGCCTTGAACACTCCCAGGGATCCAGGGGCAGCCACAGCTTCTCTGGGAAATCCATTCCAGGGCCTCCTCACCCTCCCAGCCAAGAATTCCTTCCCAATATCCCATCTAACCCTGCCCTCTGGCAGTGGGAGGCCATTTCCCCTTGTTCTGTCACTACAGTTCCTGATGAGTTCTGAGTATTTCAAACCATGGAATCATAGAACATCCCAAGTCAGAAGGGACCCACAAAGATCAGAGTCCAGTTGTTCCTTTCCTACTCAGGTTTCTGTGCCATGTTTCATGTGTTTTGGTGACGTTTGTAAACCAGGAACTTCTAAAACAGTGATCCAAGTTTTTAATGCAAGCTTCCTTTTCCCAGTTTAACTGAGTTATCCAAACTAGGTGTTACCTGGAGCACCTGGTGTGCCTGGGCTGTGGGATGGTGATGTTGTGAAGTGCTAAACTTGCTCGTGAGAATGTTCCAAGTCTCGATGCAAACAAGGACAGAAAGGTTCTAAGCCGTTTGTCTGAAAGGCACAGACTTAACATAAACAGCATTTTAATATAGTGTGATAAAGCTGCTCTTAAGCTCTCCTCTAATCTTCCCTTAATCAAGCTAGCAGGTCCTTAAAAACCTTATATCCCAGTCTAGACATCTTGTGATGAGCAGAGGCCCAGTGAATTAGCTGGGTGTGGATCCTGGGGAGGAGGGAATTCCAGGCAAACTGGATGTCATTGCTGGAGTCTCACTGCACTGAATTTTATTTTAAACTGCAGTTGTTCTCTGTGACCCACATAAAAGCTTTGTGTTTAATCTTAACTGCCATCAGTTTTCTGGTGCTCTGATCCCCAGGTTTGAGATCCCAGAGCCAGAGCCCACGGAAGCAGACAGGCTGGCCATCGAGAAGGGGGAGCAGCCCATCAGCGCCGACCTGAAGCGCTTCCGCAAGGAATACGTCCAGCCAGTGCAGCTCAGGTTCATTTGCTTTGCAATTCCTTAAAGCCAGGCTTTACTTCACTGATCACACAGAGTTCCTGGAGACAGTAATCTCTCCTGGAGACTGCTGTGCTGTCGAGCAGGGGCTTATCCACGTCTGTGAGCAGCCCAATATCCCAAGTCGTGTTCTCATTAGTCTCCTGGAGTTGTTGCAAGTGCACTTTGGTTCTCAGAGCTGTGATCCCCACCCACAGACACTGTGTGGCTGCAGTGGACAGTGGGTGTGGGTGAGGGATGTGTAGCTGAGAGTGGCTCTGAATGGGCTCCTTGTTCCCAGGCCCTGTGGTGATGGTTCCTCTGTGTCCAGTTTTCCAGCCCTGCTGGTATTTTACTCCCTTTCCCAGCCTCGTGGATGTGTTTCCACACAGACAGGGAGACTCTTGTCTGTGCTGCACATTGCAGTGGCTGCAGTGAATCTTCAAGGTCTTGCTGACCAAGCCAATTTGGGGAAGAATTAAGCATTTCTAACATGAATGAGGCTGATTGTTCCTCTGATTGGGGACTGAGTGAGGAGGAGACACTGATCACAACCACTGTTTGCTGGAACAGCTTTTATTCCTTACACTGTTTTGATGAGTAGCATCAAGATGTTCCTATTAATGGCACATTAATGTTACTACTAATTTATACATACAGTCCCCTCAGTTACTGTGCTCTGTTGTTGGAGCAACAGCAGCTGACTCAAAGTGAAGGGTCACACTGACATGCCAGTACCTCCAAGGTGCTCAGAAAGTCACTTAGGGATCCCATTTTCATCAGATACCCATGTGCATATATATATATAAGATTAAAAAGATAAGGATGTGTGTAGTACTGTAGTTTTCCTTGATACTTAGCAGCCACCACCTTCTTGACTGTGATCCAAGTTACACAACCTCAGTGTAACCTTGATACTCCTGTGTGCTCATGGCCTTGAACTGTTTATCAGGCCCTTGTGTTCCCAGTTTATCAGCTCCTGTGGGTTCAGCAGGACCAGTAGTCTGTCTCCACAGTTATCAGTTCTTGGGAGAGCTGCCTCTCAGCTCATGCACTGCTGTTCTCTGGGAGCGCTTCCTGATCTGTGTGACGTGTTTCCAGTAGCTTGGAACTGTCCTTGAGCTGCAAATAAGTGTCTGGGTTTGAGCTGTTGGGTTGATAGACTGAGCACTCTGTAAATTCCAGTGTTGTTAATAGCATTGAGCTCTCCTTCAGAGAGATCTGGGATTTGGGAAGAAGGTGGGGAATGTGGAGATGCTCATCCCTCCCTCCCTCCCTCCCAGCACTCCCCATCTTGTAGAGGACACTGTGCAGTGCCCAGGCTTGGAGAGGACAAAGGATTTGACATAAATAAATGCATGTGAGGTCATGAAAAAGAGTTGTTGTTCAGCTGGTAGTTGCAGTCACAGCAGATCCAGGCAATCTCTCTTGTTTTTCCAGTGTTTTTACCAGGAGATCTCAAAGGCAATTAGATAAGATCCTGTATTACTGTCAGGGGGAATTTCTGTCAAAGCTTGTCTCCTTAGGAGGTGTCATTGATTTCCAGCCTGAATGAACTATTTGGGCACCTATTCTTTTATGGGCTAAACCTTACTTTTTACCTTACACACTGGGAAGAGGAGAGCTGAGGAAGTTCTCCATGTATTCTCAGAGATGTAATTCATTTGTCTGAGCTAAGCCAGCCCCTCTGCAGTGCTGTGACTCACAGATTGCAATCAGGTCTCTGCCCTGCCTCTCTCAGATGTTCTTGCCACCAATTTACAGGGCTGAGCCACCAAACCCAGTATCCTCACCCCCCAATTAGCACTGGTTTCCCAGTGGAGAACTCCCAGTTCAGCAGCACAGGGCTGGAGTAACCACATCTCCTTGGATCCATCTCCTGTGAGCCCGAGGCTGTGGGCTCTCCATAACCCTGTTGAGTTGGCACAGGGAATATCTGTTGTCCTGGGTGATGCAGGAGATTTTTGCTCATTCTTCAGGTAAGGTGGTACCTTGATAAACCAAATGTTTGAGGTATGAGCTCAACCTGAAGAAGAGGCAAACCAGTTTTTTATTCTGATTTATCTTGAATGTAGAAGGCAAAGAGCAGCTGGAGTTCATTTTGAGAGGTTGATTTATTAGTGGAATGTTTAAGAAAGGGTGGAGAAAAATCAAGAGGAATTTAGTGTCATCCATAAAGGATTTTCTGAGTGTAGTATGGCACCAAAGTATATATATGCTAAAACTGGGAAATGAGGTTTTAATTACTTGACATTTCTGTGGTCTTTGCTGCCATGCTCAGTCTTTGCTTGCTGCTTTGTCCACATGTATTTTGATAATCCTCCTCAGTTTTGTAGGGTTGTGTTTTGTTGAGTGATTATATGGGATAAATTGTGCAAGTCCTTAAAGAGAAACATAAGATTTTTTTTTATTTCCTCAGAATATTGAATGTTTTTCGTCACTGGGTCGAGCACCATTTTTATGATTTTGAGAGAGATCTGGAGCTGCTGGAGAGGCTGGAGACATTCATTTCCAGTGTCAGAGGTACAGTAACAGGGTCCTGTTCTCCTCCCACATTGTGGGACAACCTGCTGGTCTGATCCTGACAGGGTTTAGGCACAAAAATATCTTTGCACACATGAGTAGTTTAATGCCTTTAATTGAGCTGTTTATGAGACTCTCCTTTACATGAGCAAGCTTTGGCCTGCAGCCTAAACAGCTCCCAAAAATGACTTCAAGCATGAGGATATGAATACTTTAAATATATTTACTCCTGGACAATGTGTTTATCCTTGCCTGATTCTGTAATTCAAGCTGTCACCTTCTTCCTCCCCACACAGAATTCCTTCCCTGTTGGTTACTGAGACTAGATTTTCCATCTTGTTCTTTTCCCATTTATCTGAAATTCCAGTGAAAGTTATTATCCTTTTAGAAGAGGATACATGACTTGTTTGGTATCACTTCCTTACAAACTAGATATTTTATTTTTATGTGGAGGGCAACATGTCTATTTTAATCATCCTTTTCAGCTTGCCAGGCCTTACATTGGGTGTTACAATTCTGAGACAAATAAGTAAAAGACCCTGGATACAGGTCATGTTTTTGCATGCCAAAACTATCAGAGGATGTGGTTAAATGCAACTGGGCAACACCTGGGTTCATATGTGTCTGTCAGCTGATCCAGGTGCAAAGACCCATAAGAAGAAAAGAGGGAACTACAAACCTAATTACTTTGCATGAAGAAATGCAGGATTTCGAGTGCATATACAAATCTTTTGGGGGGTTAGTTTCACAGAATTATCAAAAGCCATTTAAAATTACAAAATCCCAGAATGGTTTGGGATGGAAGGTGCCTTAAGGATTATTTAGTTCCACCCCCTGCCCTGGGCAGGGACACCTCCCACTGTCCCAGGCTGCTCCAACCTGGCCTTGGGCACTTCCAGGGATGGGGCAGCCACAGCTTCTCTGGGCAACCTGTACCAGGGCCTCCCCACCCTCCCAGCCAGGAATTCCTTCCCAATATCCCATCTCTCCCTGCCCTCTGTCCATTTAAAACTTAAAATTTACAATAGTACTAAAAAAACCTGGTGTGTGTGGGGGGCGGGTTTGTGTGGTTTCTGCTTTACAGGCAAATCCATGAAGAAGTGGGTGGAATCCATAGCTAAAATCATCAGGAGGAAGAAAGCCCAGGCCAATGGGATCAGCCACAACATCACCTTTGAGAGCCCTCCCCCTCCCATCGAGTGGCACCTGTGGCGTGTGGGGCACAGCGAGAGCCTGGACCTGATGACTCTGCACCCCATCGAGATCGCCAGGCAGCTCACCCTGCTCGAGTCAGACCTGTACAGGTGGGCCTGGCCTCAAACTCACCTTCTCCTTGCAGGATTTGGCCGGAAAAGCACTTCTGAGTTGTAGAATCAGTCAAAAATACGACCCCGCGGCTTCTGGAGTTCATGGGAAGTGGTTTTATTGCCATCTGTTCAATATCAAAATATGCAAAAAAAATTTAAAAAAAGAAGGTTGTTATCTCCATGTCAGACTTCTGACAACATAAATAAGTACAGGGAGGACAATCCAGGAGTGTGAAGCATCCACTCCTGCTTCAGTGAAAGGAGATGTTCTACTGAAACAAGCCCCTTTTCCAGCAGGTTGCTCCAAGCACTTCAGCTCCCCATTTTCAATTTGTAACTCATTTTTAAGTTGCTTTCCTGCCCTTTCAGAAAATTGAACACACTCCTTTGTAATTTTCTTATCTGAAAATGCTTGTTCAGAACCACCCCATTTCAATTAAGATGAAAATGGATTTCCCTCTGTACTTGAATACTCATCAAAAAGTTGTTTTAAGGACTGTTTTGCAGAAGATTAGATAGGACTGGATTTGTGAAATAGCAGGTGGTGATTCAAGGAAGAAATAACCTTTTAATGCAAACACAGAAATTACAATTATTTTTTGTATTGAGCATTCTGTGTTGTTCTTTTTCATCCCCAGGGCAGTGCAGCCTTCTGAACTCGTTGGCAGTGTGTGGACTAAGGAAGATAAGGAAATTAACTCCCCAAACCTCTTGAAAATGATTCGTCACACTACAAATCTCACTCTTTGGTTTGAAAAGTAGGTGCAGGGGGTGACTGTAATGCCATTAACCACTTTTACCCTGAGACTTGCTTGGGGTTTGCTGTTTTATTTTACAGGCTCTGCCAAAACCTGTCTTGGCTTTACAGCTTGAAACATATGTAAGATGTGATTACCTAAATTTGTACCTGAGATTCTGGAAGGAGAGGCAAAATCTGCATGATGGATGTTTTTTCTTGGAAAAAAATTAATTTAGTAGCTTGCAAAATGTCAGGTTTTATCTCTCTGTGTTTCTTAAATTCCATCTTTTGATCAGGTGCATTGTGGAAACTGAGAACTTTGAAGAGAGAGTGGCTGTGCTGAGCAGGATCATAGAAATCCTGCAAGTTTTCCAGGATCTGAATAATTTCAATGGTGTTTTGGAGATTGTCAGTGCCATGAACTCTGTGTCAGTGTACAGGCTGGATCACACGTTTGAGGTAAGTTTGAGGCATGAAAAAAGAAATTAAATCAGAACCCAGACCTGTGTCACACTCAGTTGTGAAGTGAAATCCGTGGTATCCACTGCACACTTGCTTTCATGGAAGAAAACAAGGGTGAAATGTGGGCAGCAAAGCCAACAGTAAAACAGAAAAAGAAGACTATAAATAAAATGGTTTGTGTTTTGTATGTCTTTGAAAGGCAGCATGAAGCCTTTAAGTTAATTTTTATTAAAAGACTAGGATTATGGTTGTAAATTGATAAACTAATCATCTGTTTATTGACTGAATTGTTGGGCTGAGAGTGCTGTAATCCAGAGCAAATCTTTGATACAAGAGGTCCTTTCAAATCTGAATTTCAGCTCCCAAGCTTTGCTGAGAGCCAGGGAATTGACTTGTATTTGCTAACCATGATATGGAGAAGATATCCATCCCTGGTTTTTTTTCTTTGACAATTTAGGCACTGCAGGAAAGGAAAAAAAGAGTTTTGGATGAAGCAGTAGAATTGAGTCAAGATCATTTCAAGAAGTATTTAGCTAAGCTCAAGTCAATCAACCCACCCTGTGTGCCTTTCTTTGGTGAGTCACCCCAATATTTTGTGGTGTCAGTTCAAAGTGGATTTTGCTGCAGGTATGTAGTTAAAAACACCTTTTTTTTTTTTTTGTTATCAGGAATATACCTAACAAATATCCTGAAGACAGAAGAAGGGAATCCTGACTTCCTTAAAAGACAAGGGAAAGAATTAATTAACTTCAGCAAGAGGAGAAAAGTGGCTGAAATTACAGGAGAAATTCAGCAGTATCAAAACCAGCCTTATTGTTTACGGATAGAGCCAGAAATTCGGGTAATCAGCCATTAAATACCTGTTTGGGGATGGGAGAGGGGAAAGAATGTACATCACAAAAAATGCCAAATAACCTTCCAGCACTGGCCCTAATTTTGTGTGAATTGTGACCATCAGAAGAGGGGAGAACAATGGCTAGTAGAAAACAAAGTACCACCAAGAACTACCCAAAAGTGGTGAAGAACTAGATTTTAAATCAGTGAATTAAAAGTATTTAATTAAAATTCTGTGTCTATACTTATTTTTTTAAATATTATTGGTGGGTTTTTTTCATTTTAGAAGTTCTTTGAAAATCTCAATCCCATGGGGAAGATACCAGAAAAAGAGTTTACAGATTATCTGTTCAACAAATCCTTAGAGATTGAACCTCGGAACTGCAAGCAGCCACCTCGATTTGTAAGTCTTTTCCTGAAAATTCATGGAATTACAGAATAACCTGAGTTTGAAGGGACTCACAAAGACCATCAAGTCCAATTCCTGAATTATTTAATTAAAATTAAATAGCTGAAATCCACTGGCCACTGTGAGAATAATAGTTAAATCAATAAGCCATATGTATTTCCTTATGAGATGATTTTCCAGCTAAACTTGTTTTAAAAATACCTCAGTTCCTGATGCTTGTCTCTATTAAAACATACCACCTTTGGTTTATTTTTAAATTAACATTTTCCCCCCCAAACCCCAAAATATTCCTGTTAAATTTGTGTTTCTTACTAAATAGTCATATGATAAAACACAGAGTAACATTTCTCATTTCACAATATCAAGAAGTCTTAATACTAATTAAAATATGACTTTTGTACATAATGTGTTTTCTTTAAATAGAAGGTAATTTTTCTTTTGTTTAAATATTCGATATTGCTGCAAACTATGCAGACTTGGCCAGATGCAACCTTCTTCCTGGAGAAAATACTGTTCAATTCAGAGGAGTAGCAATTCTGGGATTTTCAAAAACAGCTTCTGGAGCCCAGAGTTCTTTTTTAAGCAGGAAGATCATGGTCTAGAGCACTTGTTTTTTATATGGTGTAGTTGCCTGAGGAACTGGAGAGAACTCCGATTTTGGGAGAGCTATAAATCAGTTTTGAAATCTCTTGTTGGAAGAATGAGTAAGATGATGTTGCAAATGTGACAAGAAAGCGCCAGAAATTGCTGTTGCAAAAATGCTGTTACAGTAATTTCTGTAAAATATTTTCTAAAAATAGGGAGTCCACGCTGCCAGTCTGTCAACTGGGCAGGAATTCTTTACAGCTTATGATTTCCAAAGAGAGAGTCTTATTGGAATTTCAGGAAAATCCAATTCTGGGTGTTAGAATTTGATGGACAGCACTATGGGACGGGAGCAACATTCACCTTCCAAGGCTCACCTTTGATCTGTGCTGTGTTAGACCTGAGCCTAACAAGGCTGGTTTCATCCATACAGTGACCTGGGTGTAGGAATTTTGTCCTGACTGACCCAGAGGATGTGGACAACTTGTGTCCAGGTGTGTCCTTGATCCTGGATGTGTGTAGGGACCTGTGGATAAGCACAGAGTGTGTCTGTGGTGCTGCTCTGAGGCTTGAAGTAACTTTCTCCTTCCCCAAGGTGGTGACTTGCTCATCCCTGTGTTTTGTCCTGGTTGGCATCAGAAACTGGACTCTTTGATGTTCATAGTTGGGGGGGGAATAAAGTTAAATGGGGAAAAAAAAAATATTAGGCTGAATCCATAACTTTCCAGTAAACTCCTGCTGTATAAATAACACTCTACCTCACACCAGTTGTTTCCTATGCTGCTCCTTAAGGTATATTTAATAAATAGTTTTAAAACTACCTCCCAGAGCCTTGGAAGTTCTGCTGTGTAGAATATCAGCAGCGCTAACAGCTTTACTGTCTCCAGCCCAGGAAAACATCCTACCCTCTGAAATCCCCTGGGATAAGGCCCAACACAGGCAGACATGGCTCCACCTCTGGCACCTTGAGGAGTCATCCACTGCCTCTGGAAAAGGAGCCAAGCAAGATAAGTTTCAGTAGAATCACTGAGGCAGAACACGAAGCCACAGTTTCGGCACCAACCTCTCCCAACACTCCGTCTACGCCACCGGTGTCGGCGACTTCGGAGTTCAGTGTGTTTTCAGACATTGATCTCAACAGTTCTTATGGTAAATATGTTTTAATAACTGTTTGTTACTGTCCCTCACCTTCCCAGATTTATTCCTGTAAAGAAAATTGCTGCAAACTTGAAGAGTCATGAAGTTAATTCCCAGCGTAACTTAAAATCGATAGTTCGGGAATGTTTTGTACAGGGAATCTTAATTCACGTTGGCAGGAGAGAAACTTGGAGATTTTTGTGATCTCTGAGGTCATTCAGGCATTCTTTAGGTGCAGTTGTTCTCTCTGGAAAGCCTTTAATCCGCTTTTTTTCCCACAGGTAACAACAGCATCTTCGCTCCCGTGAGTTTGCCTCAGTCAAGTGAGTACTGGAACTCTGTTCAGTATTGACCTCTGCCTTTCCTGGCTTCAGGAATGCCAGATGGGAATTAGGATCTGAAATGCGGGTGGTGTTCAGTAGAGTTCTTTTTAGATCAAACGTCCAGTAAAGAATGTAAAGTCTAAAAACTGCCTTGTTTAGTTTTGATTTGATTGGGGTTTTTATCTCCGGGCTCTCACATGATTTTGCTTCTATTTTGAAAGTCCTTGATGATTGTTTTGTTTGACTAATGCTACAAATGAAGTAACTTGATAATTCCCCAATTTCTAACTGGAGAACACAAGTGCCTGATGTATTGACCCAGAGCTCTGGGCACTTGTAAGAGAAATAGCAAAGGTGTGACAGAAGTCACCAGTACAGGTTGAGGGATTGTGTTGTTCCTTCATTTGAGGATTTTTTCCACCTCTGTAAAAACTCACTTGGAGTTCACTTGATTTATTTTCCTGTCCTTCAGCATTGCCTGATGATTGTTGATGCATATCTTTGATACTGGACATAAGAGAACAGTTTGTGAGGCCTAGATCTGATTAAAGCAATGAATTAAACCATTTCATACTGCTGAAGTTTCTGGTTCATGTTGCTGTGGAGCACAAAGATGTGCTTATCAGAGTTGCTTTGATTTTGGTTTAATATTCCAGAATACGTTCCTCAGATATTGCACAAGCAGTAAAAGATCTGCTTTTCCCTCTCCAGAGACTTTCTTCAGCTCCTGGGGGAGCTTTCCTAAACTGAGTGATGAGCCCCAGAACCCTCCTCCGCTTCCTCCACGGAAAAAGATGGATCAGGATACTTCTAATGCTAAGGTATTTCTGTCCTGGGTTGAATAACTTTGCTGACAAATCAGGGAACATCTACAATCATTTAGGTTGGAAAAGACCTTGAAGACTGTCGAGTCCAGGCACTGAGCCAATGGGATTCTGTCAATCTAAAAGACTTTGAGATGCAGAGCTCCAGTTGCCCTGTGTTTTAGGTTCCCAGGGTCCAAACTCTGCTAGGAATTTCAGGAACATAGGGATCCTATTCGGATCAAAGGGCTCTTGTGTTTCTGGCAGCACCAGTAGAAGAGGTCAGGAGAATTCTGCATCTGTCAGAAGATTTCTCTTTATCTAAACATCTGGACAAGGGGGAAGGCCTTAAGCTGAAGGAGGGCAGGGTTAGATGGGATATTGGGAAGAGATTCCTGGCTGGGAGGGTGGGGAGGCCCTGGCACAGGTTGCCCACAGAAGCTGTGGCTGCCCCATCCCTGGAAGTGTCCAAGGCCAGTTTGGAGCCACCTGGGACAGTGGGAGGTGTCCCTGCCCATGGCAGGGGGTTAGAACTGGATGATCTTTAAGACCCTTCCCACCCAACCCATTCTGTGCCTCCATGATCTCCATTTCTCACAAGTGCCTTTTCCTCTGTAACACCGCAGGGAAATTTCAAGTCGGACGACGACCCTCCAGCGATTCCACCCCGGCAGCCGCCGCCTCCAAAGATCCAGCCCCGTGCTCCTGCTTACACCAACCCCTTGGAGCAGCCTCTGCANGGCCGCCCGAGCACTTCATCAACTGCCCCCTGAGCCTGCAGCCACCGCCGCTGGGACGCTTCCACAGGGACCCCGAGTGGCTCCGGGAGGGTGGCACGGGCCCCGGCTCCCCGGGCACCCCTCCCAGCACCCCCTCTCCCCGGGTCCTGCGCCGCTGCTGCGTGACCAGCGCCAGTCACAACAACCTGGGCCAGCCGCCCGGGCCCCCCGTCCCGCCCCGGCACAACTCCAGCCCTCAGTTACCAAAACTGCCACCAAAGACTTACAAAAGGGAGCTCTCCCACCCTCCTTTGCACAGACTGTCTTTGCTAGAAAATGCAGAAACTCCTCAATGACCTTTGCCATAGTAGTCATTGACACTGGAATAGTATTTGTAAAGTTTCTCTCTTTTTTTTTTTATTTATTCAGTCAAAAAAAAGAAAAGGCAGTGTATTTTAGTATTTTCACAAATTATGCTCTTAAAGTGCTGCTGATCAGAAAAGGAAAAAAGAAAGGTTTAAATTGGAAAAATTCAGATTACACACACTCCAGCCTGTGTGGTTGGGCAGCATTACCCTCAGGTGAGCAGCAGCATTGCCTTGGTTCACATCCTCAGTGCCCACAGTTCTGCCAGGACACAAAAATAGACCTTTTGCACTGTAAACTACACTAAATGAATTTTAAACTGACATCTTTTAATTGCACTGAGCCAAAAAAAAAAAAAAAAAAGGTGCGTCTGTGGAATTTTTTTCAAATTTGAGCACTAGTGGCCTTTTTTTTAATAAAAAACCCCCAACAATGGGATGATGACACAACACTAGGATATAGTGTGTCACCAATTGGAAACCTCTGGCTAAGCTTGGAGGCTCCTGAGTGACAGCTCCTGTTCTGGGATATTTTCATGCCATGTCTTAATTGCCATTGATTTGCTGCTGAAGACAAAAAAATGGGTTGAAATCTAAATACCAAAATACTCAGTTGGCCTTGGTTTTTTTGGAGAAAGGATGGACAAGGAGTTCCCATCTGGGCTGTTGGGAAGGATCCCAAGTACATCCTGTTCAGATGTGCCTTTTTGTTTTGGTAGGCGAAGGTGTCTTAAGCTAAAGAGTTTTATCTACTGTTGTGGAGAACAAAGCTATGCCCGTGTCTGTAAAATTGTTTATATTGTATATTTACATATATTCTAATCACCTGTATAAATGGAAGTTGTTTTTGAGGCCTATCATACAGTTGCTACTCCTGTGACCGTATCGGGTCAGAAGCGTTTCCTCTGGCTTAGGAACAGTCTTGCCTTCCAAACCTGATAACTTTTCTCTAGATCTACACTTAACTTCATCATGAATCCATTTTGGAAATTGGTAGCATTTAAACCAGCAAACACTTAAAAAGCTTTATTAAACTTTTTAAACTGATAAGCGAATGGAACTTTTCTTTGCCAGTCGAACGACGCATTTGAACTGGTGTGAGAGTGAGTCTGTTTTACTGGTAGTACTGTAGCAGCATTTATAAAGTGGCCTTCAGAGGCCACATTTTATTTACTGGTCTGTGGCCTTTTACTGTGCTTTGTATCAGAGTTCTTAACAAGATTAATAAATCACCCCAGTCTTAATTTTTAAGAGCTTGAGCGGTGCGTGTTCCTTGTAAGGACAAGGTTGGGAGCTGCATTTTTGACAATACAAAATGCCCCAGTTTTCCATGTCTCTGAGCTTTGCCTATCCTTGGTTTTTGGCAGCTGGGCCCATCCCAGGCTTCCAATTCCCCCTCCAGGTTCTCATCATCCTGCCTGTGTTGCTCCCCCCCTTCTCAGGTATTCCCTTGAGGAGTTGTCTGGGGAGGAAAGTTAATTAGAAATAACTCTGAGTTGGAAGGGACTCACCAGGATCATCGAGTCCAACTCCTGACCCTGCACAGGACCACCCAAGAATCCCACCATTTTCTCCTGGCAAGGTGCATTTTGCCAACTGTCTCTTTGCAGTTGTCTCTTCTCCACGTGCCCGTCCCCTTCATGTTCCTTTCCTGAGGAAGAAGAGAGGAATGGAATCTATTCATGCAAGGGCCAAAACACACTTTTTAAGGGAAAGCTGCTTCATTTTTGCAAAAATAAGGTTCAGAATGTCCCAAACTTGAGATGCAGGATCTCAGAGTGCAGGTAGGCAACGGATGATGGCTTGAACAAGGGAAATTCTTTAGCAGATTATTTACATTAACTCTTTTCAACTCCTCCCCAGCAGCTACTGCTGAAGAAAGAGAAAAATATTTTGTGTGTTATTGAAGAGGAAAAAGTGCTATCCCAAATTTTAGAATATACAGATGTCAGCTCTATGCCTTCCTGTACAAGTGCTTATGTCAGAACTATTTGCAATATCCCATAGGAAATAAATCATAACATGGCTTTGGAAGTGGTCAAAGGCAGTCAAGATTCCCACCAGCGCAGTTCAAGGAATGCCAAGAGAGCAATAAATTAACATTTGAGCTACTTCATAATTAGAGGGATAGGTAAGAAGAACAACAACCAAAAAAATGCTGGAGGGGAAAAATGTGAAGTTTGGGTTTGAAGTTGGCATGTGTGGGAAAAGGCAGTTCCCTCAGAAAAGCACAGATAAGCAGATGGAATGTGAAGGCAGTTAATAGCAAAAGAAACATCTTTGTAGTTGTCTTCAGTGATCCTATTTTGAGTTACTGAATTTCAGCACTTCCCCTGTTCTGAAGCCAGAATAATTTGTGTGCAGTGGCACCACTAAGCAGATCAAAAACCAGAAGGGACAAAAAGAACCATCTTTTATTATGGGGTTTTTTTCCAGATTTACAATTTTCCACCACAAGTCTGAATACACTGTTCAGAACGCCAAGGAAATGCAGTAACTCCTCCCTGGAGCAGGGAGAATCACAGAATTCCCTGAGCTGGGAATCAAGGATCATCCATCCAACTCCTGGCCCTGCACAGACTCCCATCAGTCTAAAAGGAATGGGAAGAAATAAAATAATAAAAACTTTCCACATACAGTGGGGAAAAAAACCCTTTGCACTTCAAAACGTCGCTGCACAATCAACTCATCACATTCCGCTGCTTCATTAAAAGCTTTTTGTAATTTTATTAAAAACCTTTCCGTAGGTTTATTAAAATCTTTTTGTAGGTTTATTAAGACCTTTTTGTAGGTTTATTAAAACCTTTTTGTAAGTTGTTTTGAGGGCGCTTTGTGACACAAAAGCAGCAAGAGTGAGGTTGAAGTTTGTCGGGAGGGGTGAGGGAGCTCAGGGGACACGGGTGGAGGATTCCTGGAATCATTTCAGCTGGAAAAGCCTCCAAGACCAGAGAGCTGTCACCGAAAATCGGGAAATAAACTCCAAACGGTTTATTAGGTTAGAAAGTCGACATTATTGAACCTTGAAAGTACGTGGGGATAAACACATACACCAGTTATCAAAACTTTCGATTACACAGTCAAACAACAGGACTAGAGTTCATTGCTTACATAGTTCATTAATTAGTATTCTATTGGTATTGATTTCTCGCTTCTCATGCTAATTAGTCCACATTTTCAGTCCTTTTATTCTCTTTTGCCCAGATAGGGCATCTCCGGTTTCTGCAACGTGCTTCTGCGGTTTATCAATTCTGCATTTCCTGCTGTTCAGTTCCCCACAGCAGATTTCCCTCCCACGTCTTAAGAGCCACTGAAGGTTGTCAGGCCCTAAACTTTTAACTCGCTTTTCTAACACCCCTTGGATAATTCCCGGGTTAAACCCCAGCAATTCCCACTGGAATGCGCTTCCCAGGGAGGCGGCGGAGTCACCGTCCCTCTGTGTTTAAGGAGAGGTTGGATGGTGACCTTAGTGACGTGGTTTAGATGATGGATTGGTGTTGGTGAAGTTGTTAAGTCAGGTAAAAGGTTGGACTTGATGATCTTTGCGGTCTTTTCCAACCTTCTGTGTGTGTGTGTAACTCTGAGTGTAACAACCCCCTCAGGGCCGCCCGCCCGCCATTTCCCCCCCTCAGGCGGCGGCGGGGGCGCGGCGGCACCGCCTCCCTCAGGGCCGCGGCCATGGACGGCGGGGTTCGTGAGGGAGCGGGAGGGGCAGGAGCGGGTCTGAGCCGCCTCCCTCAGGGCCGCGGCCATGGACGGCGGGGTTCGTGAGGGAGCGGGAGGGGCAGGAGCGGGTCTGAGCCGCCTCCCTCAGGGCCGCGGCCATGGACGGCGGGGTTCGTGAGGGAGCGGGAGGGGCNGCGGGGTTTGTGAGGGAGAGGGAGCGGTGGGGGCGGGTCCGCACCGCCCCAGAGCCCCGGCCATGGCGGGGTTTGTGAGGGAGAGGGAGCGGTGGGGGCGGGTCCGCACCGCCCCAGAGCCCCGGCCATGGCGGGGTTTGTGAGGGAGAGGGAGCGGTGGGGGCGGGTCCGCACCGCCCCAGAGCCCCGGCCATGGCGGGGTTTGTGAGGGAGAGGGAGCGGTGGGGGCGGGTCCGCACCGCCCCAGAGCCCCGGCCATGGCGGGGTTCGTGAGGGAGCTGGAGCGGCGGGGCGGGCCGGCGCCGCGCCTGGAGCAGCGGGCGGCGGGCGGCGTGGGCTCCGTGGTGTGGGACGCCGCCCTGGTCCTCGCCAAGTTCTTGGAGACCGGCGCTTGTCCCCTGGCCCGCCGCCACGTCCTGGAGCTGGGCGCGGGCACGGGCGCCGTGGGGATCATGGCAGCCACGCTGGGGTGAGGGGGGGCCCGGCTCGCTCCCCTCCTGGGAGCCCTGGGAAGCCCTTGGAACGCGTGTTTGCTGCGCTCCGGGGCCGCTGTGGGGGTCCCTAAACCCCGTGTCTGTGTTCCAGGGCGGACGTGACCGTGACGGACCTGGAGGAGCTGCAGGAGCTGCTGATGGTGAATATAGAGAACAACAAGCACCTGGTCACAGGGTCAGTCCGAGCCAAGGTACTGAAATGGTTTGTATGAGCCTTTAATGTCTCTGTTCCGCTTTGACGGGGCTAAAATTGAAAGAGAGTTGGTTTAGACGAAATATTAGGAAAAAATCGTGGTTGTGAGGGTGGGCATGCCCTGGGATGGATTTCCCAGAGAAGCTGTGGCTGCCTCTGGATCCCTGGAAGTGTCCAAGGGCAGGTTGGGATGCTTGGGATAGTGGGAGGTGTTCCTGGGATGTGGCATGGAACTGAGTGATCTTTATTATCCTCTCCAACAAAAACCTTTTTGTGGTTCTGCACTGGCTTTGTTAAATTGCTAAATATACTTGAAAACACAGCTGTAAAAGGGCAGCTTAGTATAAGTAATTAACTGTGTGCCCAGTCCTTTAGTTGTGGACATTGGTCCTGAAGCTTGTTTTCACTTTTTGTTGTTTTTTTTTTCTTGTTTGTTCTTTTTCAGGGGTGAAGATGTAACAGAATTTCAGCCTCCTCCTGATTATATACTCATGGCTGATTGCATTTACTATGAGGAGGTAAAGAAGGACTTGGCAAAACCTCTGTGGAAAGGTTCCTTGGGAAAGGGAGGGTGGGTTCTCTGTGTTCAGTGTGAAAAATGTTCAAATAAGCACTGTGTGTCTGGGTCCCTGTGATTTAAGGAATACATAGAACAAGACTGGAAAAGGCATTTTTAATAGATGCAAGGCCATTTAAGAAGCAACCAGAGACTTCTTATGTAAAAAAAAAAACAAAAACAGATGTAATGTATGTGCCTCTCCCCCCACTTTTTTTTCCATTTGGAATGAAGTGTGAAGCAAAACATTGTGAACTGTTGAAATCATTGCCAAATGAAATTTAAAACTGCCACATCTACTCTCTTTGGGTTCTCTTGCTTCCCTTGGGAAGCCAGGAGGAGAAATCATGCTCCAGGTCTGCCCTGAGCTCTGTGGGATGTGCATGGAGAGCTCAGAGAAGCTGCAGGGAAAGAGAAGTGGCCTGAAGATCCCAGTGCCCTTCCAGTGGTTTTCCCAGCCCCCGGCATTGGCTCCCTGCCTGCTGGTCCCATTCCCCTGGGTTGTGATCTGGATTTGAGCCATATTCCAAGAATAATTGAGAAGACTCTTAACTTCAGCAGCATTCGTTGTTGTGTGCCCTAGGGAAGTGCCCTCTCAGCAGTGTGGGATGTGTTTGGCTCTTCTTTAGTGCAGTTTCCTTGGTCAGTCCATGAAACTCCTCTCCTGTGCAGTCTCCCTTTCCCCTCTGCTTTCCAAGTCTGCCCCCACGTTCTTCTTGTCCCAGTTAAAGTCTTAAAAATAACTCCCTGGAAAGTACAACTGGGAATTTCTCTCTTGGGTGAAGGTTTTAGCTGGAGGGTATCATAGCAGGGAGATGAACTTGAAATCCAAGTGGGAAACATTTAATCTTGTTTTGGGCAGTCATTGGAGCCATTGCTGAAGACACTGAAGGACCTGACTGGCCCTGACACGTGTGTCTTGTGCTGCTACGAGCAGAGGACCATGGGGAAGAACCCCGAAATTGAGAGAAAATACTTTGAAGTAAGTGGGTTTTTAACACATTTTCTTTTAGGCTGTTCCATTGGAAGCAGAGGGAAAAGGCAAAGTTTCCCTCAGGAGTTCCAAACTCTCCCAGGGGATAGAACTGCTTGTGCAACAACTTCCCTCCCTCTACTGAGAGAGCATTAATAGGTGATTTAATTAAATATTCCTGCTGCATCTGGTGTCCCCCAAGTCCACTACTAACCCCTGTCCTCTGGTGTCACATCCACACCTCTAAATCCCTCCAGGAATCTTTTATCAAAAGCTTAAATAGATTTTTCAGAAGTGCTGCAAGGTGCCTGTACCTTGGAATTGGTGCTGGAGTCATTAATAAAGGGTGAAGGTGCTGCACTGGGTGGGAAAGTGGCTGGAGTGGCCTCTGTGGAATGTTCCCTGTGTGTTTTTGGTGAGCAGCTGCTCCAGGTGGACTTTGAGCTGGAGAAGATTCCCCTGGATCAGCAGGACGAGGAGTATCGCAGCGAAGACATCCACATCATGAACATCCACAGGAAGCCAACGGTGGGTCCCTGGAGTCCTGGAATCCCAGGATGGTTTGGCTTGGGAGGGACCTTCAATCCCATCTCCTTCCAACCCCCTGCCACTGGAATGGCTGATGGAGCCAGCACAGGGACTGTGCTGCCCTCTCCCCAAAGCCAGGCACCTGCCAGGCTTGGTTTGGTCCTTTCTGGGTTCATTGAGGAAGTGTGAGGAAAATACTTTGCATATTTTGCTGACACAACATGTGGGATCAGTGCTCAAAAAAAAAGGGGAACCTTAAAAATGAGCGATTTTTGTGAAAATCTCTTCACAGAACTTTGCATCGTGAGGCCTCCGCCCGCAGGATGTGTCCTCTGGCAGAGCCCTGGAGGAGGGGGCAGGATGACACCACAGAGGGACTGTCTGCAGCGTGGTGGGTGACTCATCTCCACAGAATTGGCCCCGGGAGTGGGACAGACTGGGGCTGGCCCTGCCTGAGGGCTGAGGGAGGCAGGAATTGGAGCTTCCCCTGGGATGTGTGTCCTGTGCTCCTGTGGGAGCTGCAGCTGGAGCCCAGCGCTCAGCCAGCACATCCCAGGGCCCCCCCCCCCAAAATCTCCAGGAGGGGAAAACTCTGAGGGCCACTCAGTAAAACTCTTGCAGCTGAGATGGGTCTGGGACAGTGTGTTGTTCTTTCATCCTGTGTCCTTCCCACAGAGCTCCTGGGAGTCTCATCCCGGGAGCTGGGGCTGGGTCCTGCCTCTGCAAAGTCCTCCTGCCTTTGGTTTTCTGGTGGGCCTGCAGTGCTCAGGTTTGACACCTCCATGCTGTTCTGGGGAGCAGGTTCATCGTGGCTCTTGGTGTTCCTCATCACACTGCCTTTTCCAGTGGAGGCTTGGAGGTGTCATTCCCAAGGAATTCCTGCTGCTCTGTGGGGTGGTAGCAGCTGTGGGAGCTTGGTGTGTGACAGAGGTGCTGCTTGCTGCAGTTGCAGGATTTTCTCCAAAGAAGTGGTGGGTTGGGAGGAGCTTTACAGACTCCCAGGTCTGCACCTGCCCTGAGCTTGGGCTCCATTTCTCCCCATTCCTTACAATCTGCACACATCCTAAAACACTGTCCTGGCTTGCTGAGCACGGCAGGGACGAGTAGTGAACGTGAGAACACAATTTGTCAAACCACTGGTGCTATTTGTTACCTTGTTATGAGAAGAGCTCCTTAATTACCCTTGGCCTGCAGGAAGGGATTTACTGGCCTGTTTACACCACACGGCTTCCCAGGTGGAAGCTCTTGTTCCAAAAGCATTGTCCCATGTGTCCTAAATCCCGGTGGTGGGAGGGATGATGTCCCACCCTGGCACCCTGCTTGGGCCAGGTGCTGAGGGTGCTGCAGAGAGGAACAGCCTTGCCCGAGGGGTTTGGAGCTGATGAGCAGCTATTTTATGCTAAAGCTGTGCGATTTCAGCGCTTCCTTTTGCACAGGGCTCGGATCTTTTCTCAGAAGAAGAAGGGAGGAAGTGTCGTGCTTTCCCTTCCCCTCCTGCTGCAGCTCCGGGCCCGCGGGGTTGGGTCTTGTCACCCGCGGTGTCACGTCCTCGTCACCGCCAAGGCGGGGGATGTAAAACCCAACCACTTCTGCTGCCGCTGCGCCGCGGGGAGGAAACCGCCGCTAACCAGGGCAGCAGGGAGGGCCCGCCACGTGAAACGGCTGCTTTTGGGGAGAGAAAGGGGCTCTGGGAAAGGGGGATGGGGTCCTGCTGGGGCTCAGCTCCACCGTGTCCCGGGAGGCTGATGGTGCCTGCTCTGAACTAGGAGAGGGTGTGGAGTCCTCGTGGGAGACCTCAAGGGAGGTGCTGGTGCTGCTCCCTGAGCTGACCAGTTTGTCCATGTTGGCTTTTTGTCCTGTCTCCTTGGGGAGAGGGTGTTTGGGAGCCAATTCCATTGAACACTCAGCTCTTGGCAAGGCCTGGCTTTGCCAGTCAGGCTCTGCCCGGCCCTTGGGGCAGAGCAGGTGCTCCAGAGAATTCCTATCCCTGCCAACCCCTCTGCCAGGCCAGCCCGAATCTGTCCCAGCTCTGTCCGCGTGGGAGAGCTCAACCCTGGGCTCCAACGGGTGTGCAGCCACCTCCAGGCTGGCTGTGGTGGGAACCAGCATCACCAAAGCCACCACATCCAAGCAGGATACCCACCCCCTGCCTCACCTGCTCAAAATTTGGTTACACCCTCACAAGAGGGATCAGGAAACCTGTCTGTGCTGCTACTGTGGGAGCTGGTTTGGTGCCACAGGCAGAGACGTTTGGGACACCGAGGAGTTTGCCTAAAGTCATTCCTAAATCATGGATGATTTTCTGGAATGATTTCAACACCAGCTCAAGTGATGGGAAACTGTGTGGGTTGTGGGTGTGGAGGTGATTTTCCTGGGAGAGCTCCTATGCCAGGGCAGCCTCACCTTGCACAGCCTTGGCACAGTTTGGTCCCCCCGGTGTCACCTGTGACTCAGTGGCAGCAATGGCAGTGCCACCACCATCCTGTGGGCCGGCTGGGGCTTTCCTGGGCTACTCACTCTTCCCTGTGACAGTCATTGCAGCTTTTCCACTTCCCCTTGGAGCGAGGGCCCATGTGCGGTGGCAGCTCAGCACCAGCTGCACGAGTCACTGGTGGCTTCTTGTGACAATGTCAGTCACAACACAGCTCAGAAACCTGCAGGACCCTGGATGTGCCATGATTATTCTTTTCCCTTTCCTAGGAGAAGCATGGGATGCAGGGCAACTGCCACAGAGTGTGACAGTGTCCCAATCCAGCCAGCCAGGACCGATTCCTGGTGCTTTTTCAGAGCCTCCCAGGAATGTGTGGGGCCAGGACCTGCATCCCATGGGATGGGTGGCTTTACTTGGGAAAGTCTGTCTTCTGCAGCTGTATAATCATTTTCCATGGGATGTAATCCTGGAGGAACAGATTTGCTTAGAAAATGATGCTGTGGAGAGTGTTGGAAAACGGGTTTCATTCCAGTGGATCCACTCCCGCTCCCAGGGCTGCGGTGGGTTCCCGGTAACTGGGCGAAGGGCTCCGTTAAACCGTGTCCGTGGGTGATTTTGCCGGGGGAGCCGCTCTCAGCCTGCGGCTGCTGCCGCCGTTGTGCCACTTCCTGAGCGTCCCCCGGGGAACGAACGGCCCGAGGACCATGGCACTCACCCCCTCGGGGCTGTGAAATCACCTCCGGGGGCTCCCAGCACCCGCTTCACCCGGCCCCCGGGGCTGGGCAGTTCATGGAGTGACAGGACAATGGGAATGGCTTCCCACTGCCGGGGCTTAGATGGGATATTGGGAAGGAATTCTGGGCTGTGAGGGTGGGGAGGCCCTGGCACAGGGTGCCCAGAGAAGCTGTAGCTGCCCTGTCCGTGGAAGTGTCCAGGGCCAGGTTGGATGGGGTTTGGAGCAACCTGTCCCTGGCCACGGCAGGGGCTTGGAAGAAGGGGAACTTTAATGTCTTTTCCAACCCAAGGCATTCCAGGATTCCATGATTTCAAACTCCAGGTGTTTTGTCAGCCTGACCTGGAGGTGGGGAATCTCCTCGCTGGCAGGAGCCTCAGAGATGTGGATGTGGCTCCTTGGCCTGGCACTGTCCCGTGAGAATGTGTGGGATGCAGGGAGGGGGATCCCAGCCTTCACCTCCCTCTGCCTCCCCAAAAAAATGTCGGTTTGATCTGCTTGCTGTCGGTGCCCTGTCCTGTCATCCCGGGGTGGGGAAGCCGTGGGACCTCAGCCTCGTGGTCCCCTTTCACATCCTGAAATAGAAACAGAAAGTTAATTTTCTGGGGCCATGCAAAGCCTGGGGTTTGTGCAGCACAGAGCCAGCGAGGGCCTGTTCTGCACCACTGGGCAACTGCAGCTGTGCCTTCCAGCCCTGAGCCTGAGTTTTTGGGTGCTCCCGGCCCCAGGGAGCAACTTGGGACCTCCAGGGTGATGGTGCTCCAGGCTTGTGTCCAAGTTCAGCATCCTCTTTTGAGGATCAGCTTCTCCCAGCCACCTTCCTGTGAAAAAGGGGAAGGAAGATGAGCAGAGAAAGTGGTGGCTGAAATTCTGTCAAACTTTTTTGGCCTTTGGAGACATTTCTGGAGGATGTTTCCTGCTGCCACGTGGGATGGACATCTGAGTCCACCCCGGGCTGGCCGTGGGAGGTTTCTCCCAGCCCTGTGAGCTGTGAGACCGTGTGTGCCCACAAGCAGCACCTTCATCTTCCAGGCCTGTAATTACTTGTCCCAATTATTTCTGCCCTCATGAGCTCCCCTGTGGAATGTGGGAGCAGCCGAGGGCTTGTCAGGGTGACTTGGATCAAGTGGCGGAACAGGGTTCCTGCTTTGCCGTGGGTGTTTCTTTCATTCCTCTTGCATTTCTGGGTTTGCTTTTTGGGATTTGTTACAAAAAGGAAAAGGCTGCGGAAGTGAGGAGGCAGAAGTGGGTGGGAGGGAAGTGGCCTTGGGGAAGCAGCCGGGCTGGAGACGGCTCTGGGATGTGGTTCCTGGTATCCCGCCAGCACCGGCTGGGGAGTGCAGGACATCCCCCTGCCCAGCTGCCAGCAGGACACGTGGCAGGTCCATTTCTGTGCACACTGCCATCAGTTCACCCTTTTCCCTCCTTTCCCTGCGACCAGGCGGAAAAAAAGCCGCATTTCTACCCGCCGTTCCTCACCCTGCCCTGGAGGAGGGTTTGCTCCGGGTGATGCAGGACTGGCAACCTTGAGGCCCCGTCCCAGCACAGCCCCATCCCGGCGCGTCCCTGTCCCTGCATGTCCCCATCCCTGCTGAGCCCGCGCTTCCCATTGTGCCCAAATCTCTGACTCATCCGTCTCTGCTCCGCTCCAGTGCAATCCCTGGCGCGTGGCAGCCACCGGCTCCCCGCCGTTGCTGTTCCTCTCTGAGGGGCAGGAATCGGGAATCGTCCACTTCTCTTCCCACTCTGCCCGGCCTCGGAGTCCCATCCCGCCTCCAGCTCAGCATCAGCAGGGTCCTGCCCGGGGGGTTCTTGGAGCAGCGCGTTAAATCCCCATCATTTCGCTCCTGTGCTCTCCCAAGAGGGAAAACAGTGCCATTGTGTCCCGGCTTGGGATAGACGTGTCCCTGCCCGCTCCCTGCCTTGCCATCCGTGCCCACGGGCCGGCACCAGTTTCCATGTCCAGGGTGGTGCAGAGGCCCATTCCCAGTGCAGGCTCCTGAAATCTGGACCGAAGCCATGGATAAAGTGGTGACGGTGGTTTTGCTCCTCCTGCCCGGCCCGGCAGCTCAGGCTCGACCCACCCAATGCCTGGTGGCCTCTGAGAGCTGGCAAGGCCATGGCAAGGGATGTTGCCTGTGGATTCCCAACTTCAGCCACCCTCGCTGCTGCTTCCCCGTGCCCAGTGTGTTCAGGTGCTAAATCCAGTGTGGCTGGTTTTGGGGCAGGGCATCACTTCTTTGGGGAGTGCACCCTTTTTTTGGTTAATGCATCACTTTTTTGGGACGTGCATTTTTGGGAAAGCAGTGTGGATTCAGGGATTGCTTCCTACAGCATTTCCCAACACATGGAGGACCCAGAGACCTCCAAGAGCCCTGGCAGGAGGGGAAGCCAAGGGGGATGGGGCAGGTGGGAGCTGTGAATCCCACAGGAGCTGGGAGGACCCCAGGGAAGCCGGGAGAGCCCTGTCACCCCACCTCCACCTCCCACACCGCGGCTGAGTCACTCCTGCGGGCTCGGTGCTTCCTGCAGTGTTTGCACCCATCATCCCGTTTCCTCCCCCCCCCACATTTAGGTGCCCAATTTCCTTTGGATTTGAGTGCAAGGAAGGAGTTAAGCAACTACAGGCTCGTGTGGATTTGGGCCAGATATTTAAAGATCCAGGGCTGGGAAGGGAAAGGGGAGGTGTGATACTCTCCAAGCGCTCCCTGCAAACACCTCGGAGGCTCCCGCTGCCGGTGCCGTCCCCGCGCTCCAGGCAGCGGCTGGTGGGGGAGAGGCAGAAAATGCCTTTCTCCTATTTTTAGCTCTTCCACGGTGCCATTAGAATAATCTGGGATTGGAGGATGTTGCTGTGCAAAATTGCTTGGGAAGGTAGAACTCAAAATGGGAAGGTATGGGATGCTGCAGGGTAAAGGGGATGGAGAGGGAACACGTGGCCATGTTCCAGAGGGAGCTGCCCGGTGGTGACAGGGACGAGCTGATGTGACACAGCAATTAATAGGCACGTCCCTAATTACATCCCAAGGGAGAGGGGTTTATATAGGGAGGAGGTGCCTCCCAGGGTGGGTTATCCAGGCCACTGGGACATGCTCAGCCCTGTGCCAGTGCTGGGGACACTTTTGCAGCCCTGTCAGTGATGCTACTGCGCTCCTCGCCCTGTCTGGGATGGTGTTTCCATGACAGTGTTCCCTTAGTGCAAGTCCCCCTCTGGAGCCCAGTGTGTTGGGAATAAAATACATCAGGGAGAGCTGAGCTAAAGGGAGAAGCTCAGCAAGGCCTCGTCAGGGAATGTCCTGCTGAACCAGGACCACCCCGAGTCACCCTGCTCTGAGCTGCAGCTCGTGCAGGAATCACAGCTCTGGGCACTGTGCCGGCTCACAGCCACACTCATCTTCCTCCTCCTTTGCCCCTTGGACAATTTGGCAAAGTCCAAAGCTAAACATTATCTCAGGTCTTGGAGCAGCTGCACATGGTCCATGTGCTGCCCTCAGCCATCTCCTGGCTGGTTGGACCTCGTCCCCTTGGACTCAGACACCATATCCACATGTTTCTCCACATCATTTAAGGCTCTGCCTGGTCTTTCTGCAGCCACCCAGGGCAAACCATCCTTTATTCCCTTTTTCCCCCAGTCTATGCCTGGAAAAGAAGCATCTCCCTGGCAGCACATCCTTGGTGGTCCCCACCAAACCCCCTGTCCAGCACCCTCCAGTTGCCCTCACCCCATTCCTTTCTCTCCCATGATCTTCAGCCATCCCAAAAATACCTGATTTCACATCCTAGTTTTGCAAGTTGAGTTCATCCTGGCAAAGGCTGCAGACCCAAAAAGTTGAGTGTAATTTTGGCTGCACGCTGGTCCTGGTGGGGATTCCCTGGGACCACCCTGGATTTGAGGTGCCTCCATCATGAGCTTTTTTTTTTGGTAAATCAGATCATGGGAAAAGAGCTCTGCAGCCTTGGAAGCACGGCCAGGTGGGAGAGCATCCTTCCCACCCCCTGTGCCGAGTTGGAGGAGGACCAGAGCATCTTCCTCTGCAACCAGACTTGAAACAGAGGTAAGAGGCTCATGGCAAACCCTGAGTAAGTGGATATTGGGTCTTGGAAGCTGAGTGGAACTTGTGTAGGTGTTTAGAGTGGGGACTTGGAAACTGGTACCCCAACCAACCAACTGGGAAAATGGGAAAAAGCAGTCACTCAAAGCAGAGCAATGGCCACAAATCCCAGACCACCTCCTTTCCCTCACACCTGGCTAGGACTCACCTCCCGGCTCTCAGAAGGTCTTTTTTTTTTAGTAATAAACCCCACTAAAGGGCAGGGATGGCTCCTCTTCACCCCCAGCGGTGCCACCCCATAGCAGCCATCCCAAGGGACCTTGTGGCTCCCTTCAAACGCCCGCCGGGGCCGGGTGGGTGGAGTGTGTTCCTTGCACGGTTAATTGGATTTGGCCACTGTGACAGAAGGGCCGGGGATTAGGACGCAGGGGAGGAATTAGAGGCGGGGGCGGGAGCTGCCCTCGGGGTCTTTTGTCCCAAGGGATTACTGGCAGGAGCTGAGGGATGGGGTGGCGTTGGTCGGTGTAATCGCTTGTCAGAGCATCGTGGGTGGCCCTGGGAATGGGGAGCTGCGGGATTCAGCCCTTCCATGGACACACCTCTGGCTCTCCTCGGGCTGAGGATAAAGGATGCTCCAGGCGCTGCTCTGTCCGCACCCAAACAATGGGAAGGGGTTGTGTCCCACACTGTGCACTCCCCAGATGGATCAGCTCTTGAAATCCACTAGCAAACCATGCAGTTATCCTTTCCTGCTGTCCTGCGGAATTCCATAGCAGCCAGAAATGTCCCGTGCAGCCCTTTCTGAGCCTGTTTAGCTGCTGGTGTTGAACGAATCCGCAGGGTTGGATCCTGCCCTTCCTGGGACGGGGTCTCTAAAGCAAACAGGGGCCCCAAGGTGAGGCATAGGGGTGAGACACTTTCAGGAAGGGAATGAGATTTTTGCTCCCAGGTTCTCACTGGATGGGAAACACCAAAAATGCCCAATAAAGGGACGGTAGATGTGGGTTTCAGCACCACGAGGGTACAGGAGCATCACAGGGGGCTCCTCTGATGTCCCTGCTCTGCCACGGGGTTCCTGCTTTTCCAGAGTAGCTGAAATGCCTCATTTCCTTAGAAATGGGTGGGAAATGAGTTCCCCAAATCCTCTGGACGTTGGCCATTCTGCTGCCAAACTTGCAGGGAATCTGTCAGAACAATCCAACTAGAGGGGACAGGCAGCACCCCCTGACTCAGGATTTGTCCAATGCACTGGACACAAACACCTAATTATGTTAAAATAGCAAAAAGAAAAAAGTGGGGTAGTCCTGGCACTTGGGATTTTTGACAATTCCAGGCTTGTAGAGGACACTGGAGCTACTCTGGGTCATATGGCAGCTGATAAACCATGGCTGCTCCGCTGGAAAACCAAAATTCAGGAGAAGCCATTGGAGGTGAGAGAATGATATAAGGCAGTAGATGGAAGTCACCAAGTCTCCACCAAGTCAGAGGCCACCCAGGAATTCCTTTGAATGACAGGTCGGGCAAATTCAACATGTTGTGGCAGTGACAGGAAATCCCAGGGGCAAATCCCAGGGACAAATGCTGGGGGCAAATCCTGGGGACTTGGTGATGCAGTGGGAGGCAGGTCAGACCATGTCACCAGTCAGTCCTTATCTCCACTGCTGTTCTCTCCCACCAGGAAGGTCCTCCTGTATTTATTTTTGGAGGCTGGGGAGAGCACAGCTTGTCCTTGCCTCTGGCACCACACTGGTCATGCAGGACCCGAATCTGTCTGGGAAGATTGAGAGGAACTGTGGAGCTGCTCGGGGCAGCCTGAGCCAGGCAGGGCAAGTTGGAGCAGTCCAGGAACAGGTAATTCCTGCTGCACCTCATGGCAGGGATTATGGGAGAAGCTGCTGGGGTGGGAATGCCCTGGTGGGTCGGAGAGATTCCTGTGCTCCCACCTGCATGGCTTCAGCCATGAAAAAAAGGAGGATGAGGGGCTGAGGAAGTCAGGGAGAAGTGGAGGTTCTCTTCATTCCCAGTTTGCTCCAGGCACTCGGGAGCGAGGGGAAGAGGGGACACACAGGCACCAGCCTGAGGGTGGCCAGAAAGCTCCAAGAAATCTCCTTTTCCACCCAAATTCCCAGTACACAGCCAAACCCCAACATCAACGTGTTTGGCAAAGCCAAGAATGTGATTCACTCAGGGAAAACCAGGAGCTTCTGTAGGGATGGGGTGGCAACACATGGCCATGGTGTGCACTGGGGACCAGTGTGGGGTCTGTGTTGAACTGGAATTGTCTTTGGTGAACAGGATTTTTTCCCCTGGGACAGTGGGAAGGTCTTACAGCACCCACTGTGCAGGAGTTAATTGGGTTTTCTTTATGCTAATTGCAAGGGGAAGTGAAGAATGCCCTTAATTAATTGGAGGGCAAATCAGCCGTGCAGAACGGGCTGGATTTACCAGCCCATGCACAAAAATCCTGGCTCTCCCCCTCGCCATAGCAACGGGAAAACGCAGGGTATTCTGTTCATTCAGCCAAAAAAACACCCAGAATACCCTCCTGGGAAGCCTGTTACCCTCATCCCTGAATGGGTTCTTCCCAAGGAAACTCAAAGTATTATGTTTTTGGGATTAAAAAATTCCTGGAGAGGTCTGGGTACAAGGAATGGTTGGATTTGCCTTGTGCTGAGGAGCCTTGACGGGCTCTGATGGGACCTGTCTTGGCTGGAGGCATCTTGTAAAACCCAACATTGAGCACTGGGAAGGATATTTGGTCCAGGAGGGATGTGGTTCATCCCATGTTCTCTCAGTGGGAAAAGGGGTTGGAGAACTGGGTTCCTCTCAGCATAAATAACAATTAAAAGTCTGCAGTAAATAATAACAAAATTCACTCTTTGAATTTTGAATCAAACTTTGGGAACAGGGAAAGGCTTTGGAGAGACCCCAGAGCTCGCCTCCGCAGCCGCTCCCAGTGGGAATTTAGATGTTTTCTCCTCTTCCATTCCAAGCCTGAAACATCCCTGCCGGGACAGCTGGTTCCACAGGTCCAAAGAAAATACCCATGTGAGTATGAAAATCATATTGAAAAGAGCTGAAATTTAATTAGGTCACATCCCTGTGATCTGGTGATGCAAATCAGTGCCTGGCACACCGAGGCTCTGCCTGGAAAATGTGACAGCGGTTAATGAGGAAAGCACGCCGGTGGGATTTCCCTCCGAAGCTGGACAGCTGGGGAACACATCAGAAAAACCTGATATCCCTCCTGATTGCTAGGAGGCAAAACCCTCCTGTGGGTCTGGAGCAGAACTGTGCCCCATCCAGGGCTGTGGCACTGGAAAAGTTTGTCGGCACCAGGATGGAATCAGTCCCTGGATCGGCGCTGTCATTCCTCCTGGAGCTTTTCCAGGGAGGCAAATGGGCACTGTCAGCTCTCCAAGTGTGGGATGTGGGTCAGTGATGACCCTCTTGTTCATCTATGCTCTCCATGGATTGAGGAATGGGTGTGGAATTTTTTGCTCCATGTTGGGGCTGATCCCACCCTAATTTTTGGGGAAACCCCAATGTCTGTACATGGCACAGTGTCCAGGAGACTGTGCACGTGCTGGGTGTAAATCCATGGGGACAACTTGCTGCTCCCCTCCCCGCGAGACCCCTTTGGATTTCTCAGGATCCTCCATATCTCTTGCTGCCTCTGGAATCAAACAACACTCCCTTTTCAATTTTGCAGCCTCTGGAAAATGGAAAGGAAACCTTCTCCCAAGAGCAACAGCAGCTTTCCGACCACATCCCCATGATCCAGCCTCTTGCAACCCCACTTCAGATGTCTCAGATATTTGGAGATGCTTTTAGGGAGGAGAAAGCCAGGCCATGCTCTATTGCTTGGCAACAGAATTTCTTCCCAAAAAAACCACCCCAAACCCAAGTTTTATATATAATTCAGTGGGAAGGCCCACAGGCAACGCCCTGCAGACTCTGTCAGGGCAGCCTGGGCTTTGTGAAGGGGATATTTTGGGAAGATGGGGGTTGGTGCTGGGAAGACACGCCTGTGAGATGGGAGGGTGCTCCCAAGGCTTCCCACTTGAGTAAAGAAAGGGCAGAAATGCACAGATCCAGTTCTGAGTCTCCCACAAAACAAGAGAGGATGGTGTGTCTGCCCAAAAAGTCACAGAACAACACCAAGAGCCACATCAGAGCCTTTTTTCCTTGCCACAACCCGAGAAGCTGTGGCTGCTTCATCCCTAGAAGTGTCCAAGGCCAGGTTGGAGCCACCTGGGACAGTGGGAGGTGTCCCTGCCCAGGGCAGGGGGTGGGACTGGATGAGGTTTAAGGTCCCTTCCAATCCAAACCATTTTGGGATTCTATAATTTGAAGTATTTGGATTTATCAAATCCATAAAATCTGGGATCCACTGAACACCAATACAGATAAACCTTGGCAATTTACTTATATACTCATCTATGTAAAAATAATCTTTGCAATTGGAGCCAAGAGCAGTCGTTGAGATTTTTTCCTTTCCCTGAGCTCCCCCCCAGCACGGAATTAGATTGAGATCTAATTTAGATCCACATTTAAAGGCATTTTTCATCCAGCTCCAGCCTGACCACGGCCCCACGCACGGACCACAGCCAAGCTGAGCGCTCAGAGGTTGGCTCTGCTACAGAAACATCATCCCATTCTTTTTCCAAGAGCTCCAGGCTGACAAAGCAGCTGGTTTGGAAAGATGCTCAGGGAGCTCCAGCCGCTGCACTGGATCTCCCGGCCCTGGCAGTGCTGCTCCTCCTGCTCCAGGTGGCCTTTTGGAAGGAAGGATGTATTTTGGAGGGAAGGAGGGGGGCAGCACAGATCCCACCGAACTCATGGAGAAGCCTTGGAAGATGCCAAACCCCCAACTTGCTGCTTCTCCTGGAAAATGGAGCCACAGACGAACACAACACGTGCTTCCCGCTCCCAGCACGGGCAGCACTTTTGCCGGGACAAGCAATGCCAGCACAGCTGGAGCCTGGATTTCCTTGTGTCTTCGGGAAGCAGCTCCATGTCTTGCACTAATTGCTTTCTTAATTACCCTCGTCCCCCTCTGCAGCCTCTCCCGGGGAGCGCTGATGACTCGCCTGTTGGACACGCTGGATCACCCGGGATTTTTTCCCAACCCCGTTTATTTATTAGCCGGCGGTCCCTTCCAAACTAACCGGATTTAATATTTTTTTTCCAGTTGGCCAGGATTTTATTGACCGTGGAGAGGCAGGAACCGCTGCCACACACCCACGGCGGAGACGCCGAGGTCGGGACGGAGCAGCCCGTGACTGGCCGGACCGACATCCCAAATCCAAAGGGAATTAGGGAAGCAGCAGCTTGGACATCATTTTTTCCTCCCCAAAGCCTGGCTGTTGGCACTTAACTTACTCCAGACACACTGTATGTGCACACACATTCCTTGGCCATGTGGTCAGACCGGCACAGATTGCCTTCAGCCCAGGAACCGCAGCGGGAAGGAGGCTGGGAAGAGCTGTGCAGCCACCGAGGAGGGAGCGCTGCAGCCTCCAGAAAAGCTGCAGTCAACACTTTTTTTTTTTTTTTT
>VXBA01003139.1:0-19171 GCA_013399895.1 Serilophus lunatus
AACATATGCTAGCCCATGACACAGGCATGATGCGGCAGTTGTATTCTGCACTTGGAAATTGGTTCAGTGTCATAACAAAGCAATCTAATGTTGCTTTAAATGTTTTAACATAGCCCCAGATGTTCTTCAGCTGCCATTTCAGCTACTTCAGCAGGTAGTGACCTGTATGCTACCTTGATGGGTACATCTCAATCTACCTAAGGTTTCTTAAATGTTAAACTCATTTATCTAATTATTGAAATGAAAGAATGTACATGTGAACTAAGAAATGTATGCAGCCATCTGTTATTGCTGTTCTAGCAAGATGAAGGACTCTCACAATCCCAGGGTCACATCAGTCAGACCTCTATAGGAGAAAGTGTTGACTCAAATATCTCAATGCCATTAACAAGCATAAGTTTAATCACTGAAGTCCATGTCAAAGTGTCAAAGTTGCTGCTGCAGTAGAAGGTAATTTTCAGTTGTGTAAGAAAGTGCATTTAGTTTTACTTGACACATTCTGCTATATCCCATTTAATTTCCAGATACTGCTCCAGGAAAGTATAAATTTCTACTGTCAGAATTATCAGCATCTTACAGATGTCTTCTCAAGAGCATCCCACATAATGTTATATGCTTGTGTTCTTGAAACTGAATCACATTACTGGAATCATGCCTAGCCAATTACATTTGAACACTAAATATAGATCTAAAACCTGGGGATGAGCCCCCCTCAAGCCTCAGTTCAGTGGCCAGATCTTAGACTGGATGCATGAATTTTAATTAACTAAAATAATCTGTGATAAATTTTACCACTGGAACCAAGCCATTTGGACTATCTAAGAGATAAAAGATTATGTACCTAGCATAGTATAAATAATATTTACATTCTTACATTTCTCACAAAATATTTTGGTGTATTCTTTATATTTTAAGAGTTAAATGATGAAAGAGGTTACTGAGTAAAACAAGATTTCCAGCATTTTCATTACTTAATAAGTTGGGATTTATATATATAATTTGTTTTACCTATGGATATCATACAGAGAGGGTAATGTATAGTTTTTAATGAATTTCTCAAAAGTAATTATTAAGATGAAAGTAGTTTTGGTTCCTAGTTCCATATACTTCCTAGTTCAGCGTTTGCTTTCTCAGGCTAGTAGGTATAGTGCTTAGGGAGGCTTTTATACAGTGGAAACAAAATTAAATTAGTTAATGGAGTTGATTTACTGTGGAAAAAAATTATACTGTGTATTAAACAAATGAAGAAAGGGATTAAAATGCACTTTGCAATGTTTTTCTGGTCTACATTAGTGCACACCACTAGTAATTACTTGATAAAAATCAAATCTGACATGTTGATAATATTTTAATTAGTAATACTTCTATGACTTGCTGGGAGGTGACATGCTAATTTTGGCTTGCAGCTTGAAAGACTGACTGGGAAACAGATGGATCTAACTTGCAGAGTGCCTTCCATTTTTATGGTCTGTGGAAAAATGAAGCTTCTTGGTAGGGCTAGAAAAGGTGATGTTAATTCTCTTTGCATTCTCAGAAAATCGAGATAAAATTATAATTTTTCCTTGCTGGGTTACCTTGAAATTTAGTAGCATGGCACAAGTCTGTATGTAGAACAGCTATATCACTAGGAGTGTTTATAGAATCATAGAATAGTATTATTGGAAGGGACGTTCAAATTTCATGCAGTCCAAAATCCCTGCAATGCGATCTTCACCTACATCAGGTTGCTCAGAATCTCATCCCAGCTTGATCTGAAATGTTTCTAGGGATGGGCAAAACCTGTTCCAGGCAAACCTGTTCCAGTGTTCCAATACCCTCATAAAAAAAAAAATGTTATAACTTTTACCTAGTTTAAATCTACCTTCTTTTAGTTTAAAACCATTACCCCTTATTGTATCACAAAAGGCTCGGTTAAAAAATTGTCCCTATCTTTCTTCTAAGACCCTTGAAGGGCAATGGTAAGATCTCTCCAGAATCTTCTGTTCTCCAGGCTGAACAATCTCAATTCTCTCAGACTTCTCTCATACAAAAGGTGTTCCAACCATCTGTTGATATTTGTGGCCCTCCTCAGGACCTGCTCCCACAGGTCCGTATCTTTTCTATACTTTCCTGAGGATTCCAGAGCTGAATGCCGTAATCCAGGTGGGGTCTCACAAGAGCAGATAAGGGAGAAAATCAACTCCCTTGACCTGCTGGCAATAATTCTTTTGATGCAGCCCAAAATACAGTTGGCTTTCTAGGCTAGAAGCACACATTGCTGGCTCATGTCTGGCTTTTCATCCACCAGCACCCCTAAATCCTTCTCTGCAGGACTTTTATCAATCCCTCTGCTACCCAGCCTGTATTGATACTTCAGTTGCCCTGGCCCAGGTGAAGGACCTCTTACTTGGCCTTGGTGAACTTCATGGGGTTCCCAAGAGCCCACTTTTTTAGCTTGACCAGACCCTTCTAGATGGTATCCTGTCCCTCCAGCATATCAACTGCACCACTCAGCTTGGTGTCCCCTGCAAACTTGCTGAGAGTTCACTCAATCTCACTGTCTGTGCCATTGATGAAGATATTAAGCAGTACTACTCTTAGTAAGGACTCCTGAGAAACAGCAATTGTCACTGATCGTCATCTGAACATTGAGATGTTGATCATTACCCTTTGGATGTGATCATCCAACCAATTCCTTATCTTCTGAACAAGCTACTCATCAAGTCCGTGTCTCTCAAATTTTGAGAGAAGGATGTTGTGGGAGACTGTGTCAAGGACTTTACAGAAGCCCAGATACATGACACCCATAGGTTTTTCTTTGTTCACTGATATAGTCAATCTGTCATAGAAGGCCACTAGGTTGATCAGCTAGGACTTGCCCTTGGTGAATTCATGCTGGCTGCCTTGAATCACCTCCCTGTTTCCATATACCTTAGCATAGCTTCTAGGAAGACCTATCCCATGATCTTCCCTGGCATAGACATGAGGCTGACAGTCTGATAGGTCCCAGAGTCCTCCTTTCTAGTGTTTTAAAAAATGAGTGCAGTGTTTCTCTTCTTCCAATTACATGACAGCACAACTACCACAACTTTTCAAATATGATGGAGAGGGGCTTGGCACATAATTCCCTCAGGACTCTGGGCTGCATTTCATTTGGCCTCATAGACTTATGAATATTCAAGTTCCTCAGGTGATCATGAACCTGATCTTCTCTTCTAGTGAGAGGGATTTTGCTCCTCCAGTCCCTGCCTTTTAGTCCATCCACTGAAGAGATGTGGGGAGACAGTTTGTCAGTAAAGACTGAGGCTGAGAAACATGTTAAGTACCTCAGCTTTCTCCTCATCTGTTGTTACCAGTGTTGTTCATCAGAGGGGGTTACACTTTCTTTGACCTTCCTTTTCTTTCTGACATACCTACAGAAGCTCTTCTTGTTATTCTTTACATCCCTTGACAAGTTCAGCTTCAGATACACCAGGGCATTCCTGATTCCTTTCCTTACAAAACAATGAAGCATCCCCATACTTTTCCCAGGATACCTGTTCTTGCTTCTACTGCCTGTGCATTTCCTTCTTGCCCTTTAGTTTGACAAGAAGGTCTTGGCTCACCCGTGCCTTCCTTTTCTGATTTCTTATACCTAGGGATGGAGCGCTCCTATGCTGTATGGAAAGTTACAAAATAGCACTTTTATTAAGGATTTTTTTGACAGCTTGTGGGTTCTTTTAGGTAATAAGGAATAAATTCTATCACAAAACACAGTATAAACAACTGCTTAAGGAAAAGACATAGGCACTATTAAGAATACTATTAAGGAAAACAAAAGGTTGGTTTCTAAAAAGAGTAATTAACATGCATAAGTTACAACATATCTCACCCAAGCATCCCTGGAGAGAGGGAGGGGAAGGGAGACAACCTGTCGTTTTTCCCTAGCAGTTCAGATGGAAAGGTTTCCTTCCTCCAACAACCTTCAGTTTTCCAACTTTTTATATACTATTTCTTTAGGGTTATTTTTAGAAGATTTTGTGTGTCTTAGTCAAAAAATGGTTGGAGATTGGCTTAGCATGAGTTTATGGCTTCTTAATGTATGGCTGGCAGGATCAAAAGAGGGTATCTCAGTTCCATCTTCTGGCACCAATGTTTTATCAGAAGCATGGGAAACACACTTCACATCCCACAAGCTTCTAAACACATTAGATGTTTTGCCGATATTTATGGAACCTTTTTACTATCCAGGGGTGCCAGTTGGCTTTTGTTGTTCTATATCTTACAAGCAGTAAGATCTTCTCAGGTGAAGCTTACTTTCAGCTTGGAAGCTTCTCAAAAACCACAAAATTAATGAAATAGCCCTTAAATGTCATGACTTTTTTTGTTGTGTTTTTTTTTGGTTGTTGTTGTATTTTTTTTTTTTTGTCATTTGGAATTATTGACCACTTATGTGTGTAAGTTATTTTCCTTTTAAAAAATTGTTTTCATTCATTCTTCAAATTATATTAATTTCTTTCCCATCTCTTCACTATCTCCTCTATATTTACATTCTTGTTTGTAATAAACTGTGCATACATTCATGAGCTGGCTTTTGCCTACATTTCTGTTAGAGGTAAATGGCACAGTGGAAATATCTTTAATAAGATAAACTACTCTGATTCCAAAAAAGACTATTATAAAATGACAGACATTTGAACATAAACCAGTCTGGCTGAAATTACTAGATAGGAAGGCCAAATTAAATTAAACAATTTTATGAAACTAAAACAGTATCTAAGATTTTAATTAACTAAGAAAACAGTCACATTTTGTCATACTCAAAATAATTGGTAACTCTGGATGCAAGTATAACAAAGAAGTTGAGGTAAGTCAGTGATTCTCATTAGACTTAAATTGCAGCTCCAAAGCTGTATACGCTTTCAGAAACTGACTTTAAATCATTGTTTTGCTGACATTAACTTTGTATGTTAGTCAGGTGCTGCAGAGTCTTCATAGTGGCCTTCACATGGCCCCACAGAGAAAAGAATTGCACTGAAGCTAGTGCTCTGATGTCAACACAGAAAAATTGTAGGAGTAAGTAAGACAGTGCTGATAGAAGATGTCACTTTAACAATAGGATAATTTTTGACTGTGGAGGTTTTTTTCTGTACTGTGAGCTGAATCCTTGAGCAATCTGAAGGACCAGAAATGATACAATCTAATAAAAGGAATTGAATGGTACAAAATGGAGTCTTCTCTGGTTAATTTCAGTAGGAAATATTTGAAAAGAACAATGAATTGCAGACAGAAAGGGATCACTTTCTGCTATTTTGAAACTGGAAAAAAAGATGTGCTACAGTGAAATTATTTTTGGTTAGAGGTTTTATGGGATAACACATGAGAAAACTTCACATTTATTTTTTTATAGTTGATTCATTTAGTTATAAAGTCTAAAAATAAACAACTACATAAAAAGTGTGAAATATGTTCTTAAAGTGACTATGCCAACAGAGTTCAAAACTGAAGATGTCATAAGACTCTATTTAAAAGTCAATGTATATTTTCACTGGCATCCTTGAAAAAAGAGTTTGTTTATAATGTAGAGATTTTTTTAAGAAGTGTTACATAACAAAAAAGAGTACAGCACTCTATTAACAAAAATCTCTGTATTGGCTAACCTCCTAAAATTAGTCAAGTTCTATTCAAATAGAAAAAAGCCATCATAAAACTTCATTAAAAAATAATAAAATTTCAGTAAATTTACAAGTGATACAAATCTGGTAGAAGTGGTTGATCAACTAGAAGGTTGATCTGCTGTTCACAGGAATCTGGATAGGCTGGAGAAAAGGGCCAATAATAATGACATAGAATTCAGTATACTGCAAATTCAGTATATTCAGTATAAGTCCTGCACTTGGGAAGCAATAAGCCCGTGTGTGGGTACATACTGGGGCTGGTCAACTAGAAAGAAGCTTTTCAGAGAAGAACCTTGCTTGAACAGCAAATTGAACATTATCTAGCAGTAGTCTATTGCAAAAGAGTGGCCAGCAAACTTCCCAGGCTCCATTAGGAAGAACACTGTCAGAAGGGGATAAGAGCTAATTCCTCCTCCCAAATCAGCACTGATGAAGCCACCTCTGGAGTGCTGCATCCAAGTCTGAGCTCCTCAGTAGAAAGGAGACATGAACACACTGGAGTAACTCCTGCAAAAGATCATTAAGACATCAGGCATCTGACATGTGAGGAGAGGCTGAGAGAGCAGGGACTGTTCATCCCTGGCATGAGAAGGCTTGGGAAATCCTCCCCTGATGGTGGGGGGGATGTGTACATGTGTATGAAGAAGACAACCTCCGCTTAGCAATTTGCAGTGAACAGACAAGACACAAATTTTTATACAATAAATCATGTGTAAGCACAAAAGTGGTCAAACAGTGGACTAAGTTTCCCAGAGAGGATGTGGATACTCTTTTTGGAGATATCAATAACTCAGCCTGGACATAGCCCTTAGTATTCTACTGTAGTTGATCCTGCTTTTAGCAGAAACACTGAACTAGAATTCCAGAGGTCCTTTCTGACCTAGGATATTGTGCTATACAATCACACTGGACTATAGGGAATTCTAACTTGCACTGATTTTGGCACCTTCTCTAGCTATGCCTTCATGCATTCTTCAAATAGGTTGAGATGAAAGTGATGATCTCTAGAGATTTGTTTTGGCTTTTATTTCTTTGATTTTATTGTTTGCTTTTGTGTAGAAAGCAAAAAATGAAAATGTATTTTGGTTGTATTCTTTGACAAACTGAGAACGTATTTTTTTTTCCTAAAGGGCTCAGTACTTACTGCCAAGTTGTACTGTGATTTTGTACTTAGATGAAATTCATGCTGAGCATTCCCAGTTTCACAAAACACTCAAGAACTTTCACAACAAAGGCAATGTATGCCCTAACTGAAAGAGCTGTAACTGTGTTGTCAATTTGATGAAATAAAGATAAAAACAATGGTAATGCCCAGTATTTCTAACTGCCCATTTTGCCTTTGTTGTAGAATTTTTGTGCAAACTGCAGTACAGTCTTTCTTTGTCTTATGCATTAATTTATGGCTATGTGACTGCTGCCACAGTGACACAAATGAAATTAAATTGCTGATATGGTCTTCTTTGCCTGACTAGACAATAGAGAAGTATATATATATATATCTATATATATCTTTCTTTTCTACTTCATATATAATGAAAAATAAAATATATTCCACATTTTGTAGTCTAAGAAAACTGACTACAGTGCACTGTTGGAATAGTATTATAAAACAAAGCTACAGCATTTTTACAGTAAAAACGCCATAACTTACATGCTTACTGTAGTTATAGTTTTGAGAATATTCTTATTTTTAAGTTATTTCAGGATAAAACTAGTATTTTCACTCAAAATGAGAAACTCTGAAAATTGAACTACTGGTATTATGAGATTTGAATAAAAATCAAGATTCTAAATGCAAAAATGTATTTATGTTAAATTTGTATCTTGTTTAAATTAAATGCAAACCTGTCCTTGAATTATCCTCTCTCCTGCACCCACCAGAAAAATCCTGAAAATCTAAAATAATGAAAAAGTTTAGAAATATAGATAATAACACAATTTTTCTGAAATGTCATGTATTCCTTTGATGCTGGAGATATGCGCTGCAGTTGACATTCTTACCAATTTCATTACTGCTACAAAGCCAGAATGTCAGCTGTGCCTGGTATACTCCAGCCTCAGTTACAAAAGCTTTTGGAACATATTTTGTATATCCAAGTATCTATAATGTTCATTTTTATTTGAGCTAACAATTCAGACTAAGGAATTGACACTTCTAGAAATTATTTATCTTGTTTTAAAATGTCTATCTACAGTTGATTGTCCATTTGAGTTCTGTTCGTGAGCATGTGCCTCAGCTGTGAGGAGTCTAATATAACTAGCTCAAGAAGATGTTCTGCTGGAGCTGTTTAAAACTAAATAAGAAAAAGCCCCAAGTTTCTTCGTAGGGACTAAATTGTCTGGAAACACTGAATCACTACCCATTGTGTGATCCCAATATTTTTCTTACAGTGTCAGTGACAATGGCAGTTCAAAATTTGTAAAAAATAAAGACTATTGCATCAGTGATAAAACAGAACTATTAGAAGAAATGGAGTTTTGCCCCAGAAGGCGGAAACATGATTATACCCAGTGCTTTAGGAACAACCTTTAATGCTTCTACAACTATTTTATGAGAAATGTGCCTGAAAATATCTGATTACACCAACTGTGACATTTCATCATCTGTTCTTAGCATTTATTATTATTATTTGCTTGGCAGACAATTTAAAGCTAGTGTTGTAGATAAAACTATGCTGTGAAATATATATGACACATCCTAAGGTTAAATAGTTTAGACAGAAATATAAACTGTGTACATGAACTTCAGTAAACAGAACAAGGATAAGCACACACCTGCACAATATATGTAAGGACTAGCCAAAAGAAATGCTAAAAACCCCAACCAACCAACCAACCAAAAAACATAAAAAGAAGAAAGGCATACCAGAAGGACCAGTCCTGCTGCCTATGCTTACAGAACTTGACAAAAGCTGCAAATGCTACAACACTGAGGGACATTGGCAGTGTGGAAGAACCTTAGAACATCCTTCGCAGAAGACAGGATGATAGAATTGAATTCTATGAAAAGGAAGATATTTCACTCTACTATAAGTAGATCTGGCTTGTGAAATGTCAGGGATTTATTGAAATTTGGTGTCCATGAGTTGAGAAAACACAAAGAATTTACATGCCCTAAATATGACAGAATAGCAGAAGCAACAATAAAACATAGCCATGAAGAAACCCCTAAAAGTCATACTCTGCCATCTAAGGTGCCAAAGATGATCCTGACCGATCACTGGTTACACCAAGAGAAGAGGTATTCCATAGGTCCTACATGATATCCATCAGGCCTCAGATGATGTGTTACTTATACCAGAACCTATGTAACAGCTCTGGCAAAACTCAAAGCCAACAGCTGTTTAGGTAAAATCAGAAACACCAAAAGTTTACTCAGGCAAACAAGGAATCATAAAGGTACTATGTGATGTCAAAACAATACATTAGCAGCTATGCAGGCTGCTAACTATGCAGGCTATGCTCTTTAACTAGTTTCAGTTACCAGGTTGTTTTAAGTTTAATTCTCTGAAGAGCTCATTGCCATACTCTAGTTTGGAGTGTTCGAATAGTCATGATGTAATTGCATAATAGGGAAAGCACATGCATATTATCGAATTATAGTAAATACAGGAATTCCTGTGTTGCCTAAATACTGCCTTGTCAATAAGTCCATTGAAGCATAATGCAGGAAAAAAACCCCAAACAACTAACCAACACCCCCCAAACCCCTAAGTGACCTAATGATTATCACCCTTAGCACTTCAAAGACAAACTTTAAAGCTATTCAACTTTCTTGTTCCACACTTCATACACAAGACATGATGCCTCAATTTATAATCAATTTTTTCAGCTATTTATAGTCAGCTAGGAATTATACAAAGTGTTCTCATTAAATGTTTACCCATCATCTCTATTAAATATGCTTCCTTTTCCCTATATTAATAGAAGTATTTGACTTCATGTAAGTAATTTGAGAAATGTAAAGGAATCTGCAATGAGAGCAAAAATATTGAAATCAAGACAGGAACTCAGATTTCTTTAAAAATTGAAATTACTATTTTTCCATCATGCACATAAGTTTGTATTGACCGTAGAAACATAAAATTTCTAAGGTTGGAAAAGACTTTGAAGATTATCAAGCCCAACCATTAACTCATAACTGCCAAGTCCACCACTAAACAATGTCCCTAAGCACAATTACACGTCTTTTAAGCACCTGCAGTCACTTCCCTGGGAAGCCTGTTCCAATGCTTGATAACCACATTGCAGAAATTTTTTTTTCTATTATCCAATCTAAATCTCACCTGGCACAACTTGAAGACTCTTAATTCCTCTCATCATGTCCCTTGTTATCTGGGAGAAGAGACTTATACCCATCTCACTATAACCTCCTTTCAAGCAGTTGTAGAGAGCAATAAGGTCTTCCCTCAGCTTTCTTTTCTCCAGGCTAAGCAACCCCAGCTTCCTCAGCCACACCTCATAGGACTTGTGCTCCAGAGCCTTCACCAGCTCCGTTGCCCTTCTTCAGACATACATCAGCAGCTCAATGTCTTCCTTGTTGCGAGAGGTCCAAAACTGGTTACACTTCTCCAGGATTGAAAATACTGTATTTGCAGGGTTGCTATGCCTGAGATGGCCTTTAACCATCACATGACCATCACCAGTTCTTCTCTGTTAGCACAAATTAAGTCCAATGGGATACTTCCTCTGGTTGACTTATTCAATGTGTCTGGAAGTTATCTTCTTTATGGAAACAATTTTGATGCAGAGTGTAGCACCCTGAGATTAGCTCAGTTAGTTAGAGCATAGTGCTAATAACACAGAGATTGTGTATTGGATCCCCATATGGGCCATTGATTTAAGATTTGGACTTGATGGTCTTTGTGTCTCCCTTTCAATTCAGAATATTCTATGATTCTGTGAACTTAACCTCAGCAATACCACCAAGCTAGGTAAACTTTCATCCTTGTTATTGTTCCGTTCTACTTGCAAAACCTTGTACTTATTATGTCATGGCACCTGGGATGGTGAGGCAGTCACAGAGAAGACGCATCTGCTGCATTGTATAGGAATTTATCGCAACTGTCCCCTATCCATTGAGTCAATATGCTCGGCAAAGTGGAGAGAAGACAGGGAATCCTTTATATCTTATGTCCTACCTGCCTGTGTGGCTTGTCCCAGGGATAGTAGGATGTGATTCCAGTAGTCTACCTTTCAGACTCTCTGATGCTCCTCTACTTACTTGTTCTCAGATCTCTGTCACTAAGCAGAAGAGTTTCTCTACCTGGGTACATCTCCCACAGGTGTGTTCACTTCTGCCATCCTGTACTGGCATTAGAGCAGGGCATATCCTGCAACTGTAGCAGCTTGTTCCCACCAGAGATGTATCTGGGCAGCTGTGCCAGTTGTGGTGGATGCAGAACTTAGAGGGGCCATGTCTTTCTGCTGGCTGGATGCCATTGCTCCCTGGATGAGGTGGCAGGGCTTCAGAATCTTTCCTGCATGCACTTTCATGTGAAATGCCACACAAATGGCTATACATGCCCTGGCTGACATGCCATGCCTGTTTGCCGCTCTGTTGGTAGCATTCATGGTAGCTAGTATTGCCTAAGAAATTCTTCTATAGAATGGGTGTGCTTGGCCTGCATTGCTCCTTACCCTGTCCAGGTCCTGTCAGCAGCTGTTGCACAAGCTTGGAGATCCCCTTGGCTTTCTCGTTTACCCCTGAGGTTCCTCCAGTCCAGGAATCACTGCCATCCACCACTCTAGAGTGCTCCACGGTGGATTTAGCTACAAAAACCACAGTGGAGAAGCTTGTCTTTGCAACTGAGTAGCTAATGTTACAAGGAAAGATTAATTGTGCTTTTATACTTAATCTCGCAGATGATACTTAAATGTAAGAACGTGAAGTAACATTTAGACATTCTTTGGGGTTTTTCCTTGGTTTTCATCAAACAGAAATCCATTAATATGCAGATAGACTAGCCCTAGCAAAAAAATTCTACCCCAAAAAAGTCAGCATCTGAACAATTGTATATCTAGTAGAAGAAATATATTCCTTTCATTTGATTTCTGTAACATTTTCGCTTTCACGTGTTGTCATCCTTGAAAACCCTAGCTGGATATATTAGCAGAAAACAAATTGAAATTAAGAATCTTTCTTTGTTCTTCCTCGATAAAGCTCTGCTTTTTGCTTAAGACTGAGTCCAGATACTCTCAGGGTCTTACACTACAACTAGATTTTTTTTTCCTCTTCTTGGCTCTTTTTTCTTTCTGTCTTTATTTGTGTGATTCCACATTACCTTACGATCATTTGGCTGCAGAAAAATAGCAATACTTTCTTCCTGCTATGCAGTTTCACTTAATTCAGAAAGTACCTTCCAAGAATAAGGTAAACAGGTGGCTGCCTTATTTGCTGCTCTGCCATATGCTTTGAACAGAACACAACATAAAAAGCACACACAGTAAACAGCAAAGAAAATAAACAGTTATATCACCCACCTCAGTTAGGAAATTCTTATGTGAAACCTTGCAAATTGTGTGGATCAGCACTTCACATCTAAAATGGAAATGGAAAGGATTTCTCCCTTCTCTACAGAAATCTATTTATTAAGAGGTAAGCTGCTTATTGGGAGAAGACCCTTTCCCATGTATTGAATCAGGGGGTGGGGNAAGAATAGAGAAAAATTACTCTTTAATTTTGAATGTCAACTCACAGAATCTAACTGAATGTTTGTGTATTTGTGCATAAATATGCGAATGTCAATTCTTGAAGTTTTAAGGGCAAGCTTGATATTTGCTGGATCTCCCTAGTATGGACTGGCTATGAATTCTAAAAACACTTGGATTAAGCAGAAATTAATCTTTCTTTTAAGAGAGACAGAAGGAAAAAAACCCCAGAAATTACAAAAGAATAAGGAAATCTGAAGCAAAGGGGTGGTTGTGGAAAGAAGAAAGGGGTCCAGAAAGAATAAGGGGAAGATCCTAGCTGCAGGGAAACTTTTAAAATTGTGAGAAGATCCTGGTCATGGGAGAGAAGCATGAGGACAAAAGCCTGACCTTGGCTGGTGATGCTTAAAAGTGGTAACTGTTAGCAGCTGCATAGCAGGAAGAAACAACTTTATTCCCGACCTTCCTAGAGCAGCAAATATGTTCCTACAGGGAAGGGAAGTCCGTATCTTCCGTATCTAGCGAACTACTTTATGATCTCTAAAGTCCTTTTCAGCCTAAATGATTCAACTCTTCTATGATTCTATGAACTTAATGTTATGGTAAAGGGAGGGAGATAACCAAGCAGAAAAAACCTCTAACTTCTTTTGTTGGTTTTCTATAATAAATTTGCTTGACTGCACAAAGATTTGCTAGCTCTCCTCATTTCTGCCATCCATATTGCTCTCCAAATCATAATCTTTTTGTTTTATGTTCTCTCTGTTCTCATGAAAAATTTTTGCAAATATACCCAACTAAGCAAATATTAAACCAGAAAGGTGTAAGGCCTGCATTTGTGTACCCACAATCTTTATTTATAAAGTTTTCTCTGAATGCTTTAGAAGAATTTTCTCCATCCTCTTCAAATTGGACTGGGAACACTTGTAGTTTTTGGGGAGGATTGGCAAAAGATTAAATATTTGTCCTCTTTCTGTCCCACTTGACACCAAGTATCTGAGAAGTTATTCACTCCTCATTGCTACTTAAGCAGAAGACTTTGTGAAATTCCTGAACAGGAACAGATTGCCACCCCTGACTTTAAATTACCCATTCCCATCTGTTTCCCAGTCTACCACAGCTGGGATGACAGTAGCTCACATGGACTCAATGCACAAGTAATCTCAAAACAGGCTAGCCTGCCGTGATTTTAAATTGAACAATTGAAATGCCTTGTGTCTGACTTGCTGCTTACCATATAGTGACTAGAAGTTTTTCGGGTTTTTTTGTTTGTTTGTTTGTTTTTTCCTTTCAGCACAGTGGATGATATAGGAAAATTATTTGCCTACACAGAAGTTATTACTCAAATTGTAGCAATTTAATAATAAATAAATATATATTTTAATAAATGCTACAAGGAACTTTTTCCTTCATCCATCATCACCTGCCCTCACAAAAAATATCTGTGAAGCATAATCTGAGAGTAAGTATCTGGAGATTTTTTTTGCTGTTGATGTTGACCGTCTTACAAATAGTCAAACACTTGAGAATGGAACATGTGATACGCACATCAAACACAGAACTTCACCACTCATCTGATATGATTACATGATAGAAGCAGAATTAATCTTCTCATCTCAATTGCGATGGTCAGTAAAATTAAACAAAATATTTTTCATTTCCCAATCAATACTTTCTGTGGTTAAAACAGGTTGCTGGTATTGCTGTTGTTGTTATTATTAATAATAATAATTGTTATTATTAATATGGCTTTACTCTTTATTCTGACCTACAGAGAAAAAGCAGTACTGGTAGCAATCCATCTATCTCACAACTTCAGCAATGTAATTTCAGATTTTTTTGCAAGTATTGTCTTTTCTTGACACTTCTTAGAAAATTGCTGAAGAGAAATGCTCATTTACTAATGTGACTGAAAAGCACTGTCACTCTAAATCAGAACAGCCATTTAATGAAAATGGGGTTTTCAGTAATATAATAGATGCTGCCAAAGCAGTGATCAGAAAGAGAAGAAAAGGAGCGAGCTAAGTAACACGAGCTGTTAAAAACTTCGACTGTGTTTTGCTAAGCTGTCTGACACAAGATGATATCTGCCATGCTGAAGAATTTCCTTCACCAGCTTCAGATATCTGAAAATGCCTTCACTTTTTTTTGCAGGCCACATACTGGCTAACAAGGTGAATGGTTTCATTCTTGTCATGTTAAATGGGTCATTAACACAGGAGCAGTTTTAAAGGTGCGGCTACTGCAATTGTTGTCAGATGGTGTCCAAGGAACAGCTTTTGGGTCTTTTTGACTATTCCCTGTTGAAACTAGTGCTTCATCTTCCAAGCTCACTAATTACTATGTTTACATTTATATTTACATAGTAAATAACTGTTTCCAATTCTAAAGCTCTTTTCTTCTACAGTCTTTTACTATAAGGTCCAATATTTCAAAATTGGTTTTCAATCTGATTGAGAATGAAAATCTGAAATATAGATTTAATTGATGAGGAAGAAGATAACAAAAACTAACTAACAGATTTATCAGGTGGTACTGTTGATATTTTTTTTCATTTTTGAGGGAACACTCAGTTGTACACTGTATAGATATAAAACACTAAATAAGCAGTAGCTTGCATGTCTCCAGATGCTGACACAAGATGTAGGTTTCCAACAGATTCTGATCTGCAAATGCCAACCCATATTCTGGTTTTCCTAGGGTACCTTAATTTGCCATAGATGCCTAAGATAATGAAATAGATCAAGTTGATATATGTAGATAAGTTCCATGCATTATCATACGAACATGTGAAGGATCGATGTGTCTTGGCACACTTTCTTTTCAGTCACATATTAATTTCATGTCCTAACATGGAATTGATTTGAGACAGACCATTGTAAACTTTTGAGATAAGACCAGGGTGACTCATGTAACACTGAAAATGTATTAAAAGCAAAGAAATGTCTTTGAAAGTTTGAATATACTATATATATATATATTCAAAGACTGACAAATACATCAGAAGTTTTAGCTTTCATGTGAAATCGTGCATAGATAGCCTTGAAAAATCTGAAACATTTAGACAATTCCCTCAGGGACATTGTATGATTCTAGGGATATCCTGCATAGGGCCAGAATATGGACTCACTAATCCTGGTGGGTCCCTTACAACTCAGCACATTCTATAATTCTATGATTTATTCCTTAATATTTTCTAATTTTAAACATAGACCATGAAATTACAATTGTTACTTTACATCATTGCTATAGAAGAAAAAATAGCCTTACCTCAAACAACCTGGGGAGTTGTTTCTTTGTCTACTTTAATATTGATATTTTTCAGCTGTTGAATGCAAGTATGAATTAAAACGTTTTCAGATATTCCTGTCTGCCTTTTTTAAAATAAAATTTTCTCCTGGAGAAATGCATATTATATATTACCTTAATTTTATTTTTATGTTTGTTTTTACTGTCCTGTGCTACAGTGATGGGAAGCTTTCTTTAACTCAAAAGTAAAAAAGTTATTGAATAAAATAAAAATAAGGAAAAGAGTTTTCAGGAAATGAATAATTTTACATTATATCCTACCTTAGACTCTGTAGTGGTTTAAACACTGTTTAGCATTCAAGGGGCATGAGTTCAATAAATGTGACAGAGAAACTGAATAGAATGGCCAGCAAGGGGCTTTTATTACAAGGGAGTTATTTAAAAGGGACAGGGGGAAAGGGTAGGAAAGGGTGTCTTTTCCCTTCTCGCTCTCTGGAAGCACCTTCGGCCCTTCAGCCTCTCTGGAAAACACAAACACAGGTGAAAACCAACCAGCTCCCTCCCCTCCTTTTGTCCGAATACTTGCTCCCAGGTTGAGAGGAATAGGTGGAATCCTGCCGGGGGACTGCAGACACTGGGCACCGGAGCGGTGATGCTCTTCCCAGCAGCGGCGGCTGAAAAAGAGACCGGGCCGGGGCCGTGTTTCCGCTTTTCAAGCTTTCTCCCTCGTTGCTTGAATGTCGTCACCTTCTTTTCCGGTCACAGCCAGCTTCCCATTCGTCCAGTTATTCGGGCTCAGCCTCACTTCCGGTGTTCTCTTGTTGGAGAAGTCACAGGTTCAGTCGTTAGGCGCCATCTTTGTTCGCATGGCTGCCGCACCTCAAGAGATGTCACAACGCCAATACGATGCCAGGGCGAGCTCTCCATTGCGGTCTGCCTGCAGCCGTGGCGCTGAAAATTCTCGGCCAGGCTGGCCTGGGGCTGCGGGCTGCTGCCTGCGCTCCTCGGGGTGGGGGTGAGAAGCCGCTGCCCCCCCCGGCCGCTGCTCGCCCCAGGAAGCCACCGTGCCTGTGCAGGAAGGGACGACCCCCGCCCGCACACCTCGCCGAAGGGAGACAATGGGCAGAAAACAGAAGCTATCTGGGTTACAATGCACAAGATAGCCCCTGGGGCCATGCACGGACGGGGCTAGAAAAAACGCTGCTCGGCCCCGGCCTCGGGGACACCAGGACTGGCACAGGTCCCGCTCCATCCTCCGCCCCCCCCAACGACGGCTTTCTTTTTGAGGAAAACTGAATTTTAATCGGGTAAGTGGGGTTTCGCTCTTACACCTCCTTTCAAAAGCCCTCTTAAACAGCCACAGACTACAACTGAAACTGGATGATTGTGGAACATTTGAAGCAATAATAAAGCTATCCAAAATTAGAACTATGGTAAGAATTGGAACCTGGTCATTCAACTGAAAAAAAAAATTCTTTTGGAGGTGAATCCAAGTGTTTCTTCCCATTTTGAAATAAAGTGTTTTATTAATTTATCTGATTTTCTAATGAAAATTATTTTACATACAAATTAAATGCTGTGGGTTTTTTTGGTGTTTTTTTTTTTNGGGTTTTTTTTGTGTTTTTTTTTTTTTTTTTAATCTTTCATTTCTGCCAGTTACTGATTTATTTTTACTTTCTCTTGAGTACAATCCAGATTCAAGAACACTTCTATCTGAGCAATACTGCATGTTTCAAAGTGTGGTTTTCCCACTACATCTTCATTGATCTTAAATATGTAATGCTAGTGTACTTACAAAGGAAGTCTTGTATTCTAGGGCTGTTGAAATCTCTCTTAAAACTAATGAAGCCTAACAGAGAAATAAAGTGCTCCAATCTGTTTACTAATACATAATTTCACCTTGTTTTTGAAAAATCTAGTACAGACAGATGTGTATTTAGGAACTATCAGCAAAGTGTTTTCCCTCAAATAGCCATAACTAATTTTGTGACTTAAATTTTATTACATAAGAATGAGCTAATTTCACCTTCAATAAATAGCAAATATCAGAAAGGGAAAAGGTCTCAAAAAAGTACCTGCTTTCTCTTGCACTTTTCTCCTGTTTTGCGCAAGCCATTTCGGTAACAGTAAGAGTTAGACTATTGAAAAATCTAAGTGAAATAGTAACATTAATTCATTTTGCTTAGAACTTAAGCAATCTATTCTTAATAATTGAGATTTTAAGTGAGGTTGTCAGAGTTTTTTTCAAAAAGCATACAAATTATTTATTTTTATGAGTGTTGCAACTAAATCAGTGATCAAAACTAATGTTCAATTTACATCGGTTAGAAAACTCTCGAGGGAGAAAGGATGAGAAAATGTTCAAACACAGTATTTTCCATCATATTCTGTCACTCTAACTTCCTAGAAAATCTGGCTCACACATACATAATTGCTGCCCATCTTTGCAGGTGAAAAAACGTCTTCTCACATCTTCAAGGTTGTATGCATAATTGAAATTGAAGACTCAGCTTAGCCAACTTCATGGCAATTTTATCAAGAACAAGAGACATCTATGAAGTCTAAGGAGAGAAAAGAAAAAAAAAAAGTAAATACTTTAGGCAGTGGGTTTTTTTCATATTCATAATTTTTCTGGGTTTCCTAGTTGGAATTACTTCCCTTGCCACAAATATATTTGCAATCATGTTAGCATCTTTAAAAAAAACTCAGTATCAACTTATTAAAAATACAATGGGTCTTTTATACGTGCAGTTCATTCCAAAGATACTGGCATGACAAACACCGTATTTCTTTCCTTTGTATCACTGTCCCTTTTCCATTATTTTCTAACAATGATTAAAAAAAGACAGTATTGTTTCTTCATTTAAATCCCTACTTCCTCATCTCAGTCCTGCTACATTTCCAAATTCTGAATCTTTAAAAAATGTTAAAAGTAATAAAGCTTAAATAACTTTTTAATATATATAGGCTTTTTATCTGTTTTATGGCTCATAATTTTCAGCGTGTTTGGATGAAACTCATCCTCTTTCATTATTACCACAGCAGGATGCTGTGAATAAGTAGTTTTGACTTTTGTCTGATTATCTTTAATCTGTCTCCAGTTGCCCCTCATATCTACCACCCTGTGATGTACTGTATATTGATCATCCATAATAGTCAACATGCCCTTTTATACTCCATAATACCTCAAGATGTTGATCTTATGCATTATTCAACAGTGTAAGAGGGAACACTGAGAGTAACTTTTCATTTCTGTTAAAAAAGTGATATTTTTTGTGTCTGATAATATAGAAAAAAAACAGATATTAGCAAAGTCCTTGAAATTAGTAGCTTGCTATTTCATAGGTGACAATTTACATCAGAAGATTTCACTTCTAACTGTTTAAAAGTTAGGGCTATTGGGAACTGAAAATGTCCTTTTTTTCTAAACCTCATCAAATCATTAATGGAAAAAGACTGTCAATTTTGAAAAGTAATTTTGAAAGGAATAGTGCTGACAAAGATGGCTGGTTTAGCTGACATGTATCATCGTTCCACACTTGCAGGGCAACAGCTGTCAAAAAGGCTTCAAGAGTAAGGGCTTAGTATGCACCGAATTTCCTCTCCTCTCCTCTCCTCTCCTCTCCTCTCCTCTCCTC
>VXBA01003139.1:19415-37129 GCA_013399895.1 Serilophus lunatus
TCCCCTCCCCTCCCCTCCCGAGTCTGATGTAAATTTCATGCTGGAATAATTACATGTTATCTTGCTGGACAAAAATATTTCAGTCTCTAATATGAAATATGCTAAAATCAGGTTAGCCATTTGTTTCTACATCACTAATGCTCTAGGACATTAGTTGAAAACATATGGGCCAAATGCACATTTTACTACTGCTTAGAATGGTAATTATGGTCCCATACCATGTCTGGTGTATTGCCTTGTCACCCATAGACTGCAATCCATTTTTATTGTGAGTTACAGATTAGCTGATTGACGTTGATGCAACATAAAGAGTAATAGTAACAAAAATACTAATCCTTTAATAAATAACACAAGTAAAAAAAAAAAAAAATCTAATGAATACTCTGAATCATTCTTTTGGTTACCATCTCAATTCTCTATTCTCCACCTTTTGGTAAATATTTCTTGCTCTGGAATTTACATCTATTGTTTGTAGATAAGTCTGTGATTAGTTTCAGTTTACAATAAACTTCAGTGGACTTGACTCTACCATTAATTGCTGTCTCTCACTTCCTACAATGGAGCTTTTTTCTATGTTTCTGTATTATAGCTGGGGTTATAAAGGGAAGGCTTGGGTGTTCTACTGCAACAGATGTGACATATCTGTACTCTAGGAGTGTGCATATTCCTGAAATTGGCACATATGAATAAGATGAAAGGGAATTAGAATCCTGAGGGAGGACCTTTCAGAGACATGGTGTGACTCTTGGGGATGGTTCTGCGCAGGGCTGAGATGGTACCAATGATCCTTGTGGTTTCATCCCTTCTAGCTCAGCATATTTCATTAATCTGAGAATGTCAAGAACTTGGGATACCTAAATCCAGGAAAAAAACAAACCACAAGAGGATAATGTCAGAGAATCTACCCCTGCAATGGACCAAGATATCTAGGACAAAATTATCAACAGAGAGTGCCACAAGGATAGAATTTGAACTGCTTTAAAAAAAACCAAAACACAGGAATGTATCAAAATTAGCCATATCTAGTAGCAGGATCACAATTTCTCTTAAGTAGTTTCACTTTGATTTTTAATATATTCTAATTTAGATGAAATTTTCAGAGTAATGTTTCTATGAATTTAGAGAGTAGAGGGTTTCACATTCAAATCTGTACATAACATTTCAAAGGTTAAATTTGTCTTTAGAATTCTGTTGTAAAATTCAACTTTAATAAAATATATATCTTAATTTAAAAAAATCTGAGAGGAAAATATATTTCAAGACTTAAAATTTTCCAAGTTTACTGTTCTGGGACAGAACTGAATTGTTAGGGGTTGGTTTGTTTGTTTTAACAGCACCCTTGCTACACTTTAAGGCATTCTTCAGCAGTGAATATTAATTAAAAAATGCTTTGAGTACCACAATCCTAATTACTTAAAATTTCTGTAAATATATTTAAATAAGTATGATGTCAGTTATTTTTTTTTTCCTCAGCAGAAAACCATAACTTTTTCTCTAGTCTTCAGATCCTGGGCATGAAGAAAAAAAGGTGAGCTGTCTTCAAGAAAGTCAAACTGCTTCCCATCTGCAACTGAGCAAGGCTGAAATTGAGATACCCTCATAAGCTGATCATCTTTGAAATTATAAAAAGGATCATTCTCCTCTTCCTCTTTCAAAGTTATGTCACATTTATTTTTCAAGATAAGCTATCGCTTTTGTAGATGAGAACACAATAACATGTAAAGGAAATTGCATACAAATTAAAAGTGCATATTTATATTTGAATTTCTAGATTTTTTTTTAAAAAAATTCCATAAATTACTTTCATCCAGTAAAGATATTATCTAGTATAAAACAATAAATTTAGGTTAGTTTAGCTTGTGGACATAAGTAAACAACTGTTTAAAATATCTTTAACCATGTAAAAATTATTATGTTATGCAGTTACTATATTTAAAAGTTAATGCTATATTTGCAAATAAAACCTATGGTGCAAGATGGAAAGGGAATATTTTTTGGAGTTAACTGATCTTTGAATATTCTCCAAATTAAAATAAACAAGCAAACAACCTTCTCATGTGTAGAAAAATGTATATATTCTTTTCCATTGAACCCATCATCTACTGAATGCCACAATTTAAATTTTGCAAGTAACCTATCTCATTTAGTAGCACCAAGTAAATACCCCAATTAATAAACAGTTACTCAGCTCCCGAAAGAAACCATGATTTTCCATTTAATAGACAAAATACTTACTAGTAGGCTAAAAAGGCCAGTGCAAATATGAGTTAATTTAAACACTGAGTAGAATTTCTAGAGAGTTTTCAATCAAAACTATTATATCAACATGCATCTACTGCTTGCTTGATTTTTGCTTACTTTCTCATTTTTTAACAATTGCTTTTCCTGCCAAAGATGTCAACTTTGAAATTTGGACATCATTTTTTAAGCCCTCCACAAACAATAGTAGAAGGAAGGTAACAATTTCCTACCAACTCCAGGTGCTAAAAGGGAGGGTTTAGTGAGAAGAATTAATTTATTTGTGTGGGTGGTTTAAAGGATCAAAAGAGAATGAAAAATAGGGAGTCTCTGTGTGTTCTTTCATAATGCATTTTGAAATTAATACCATGTACAGATACTAATGAAGAGATTTAACAAAATCCATCAAGGCAGAACAATAATTGTGTGTCTATGTAGAAATACACATATAAACATTTATATAAAATGTATGTGTATAAACACATTTGCAGTCACACACACACACATTCATAGGTTAAGTACACTTGCCCTTTTGCTTCCTAAGCTTCTTTGACAGGCATCAATCAGTTTAAAAGTTTGGAGTTTAGTCACAGTTAAAAACAAAAATTCCACCAATATGATGAAAGTCTCATAATTGTACATATTAGAAAGCACTGAGAACTTTATGTAGCCTTTAATGAAGTCTATATCAGGACAGGTAAGTGTACACTATACACTCCATTTCTGTATGTATTATCCACCTGTTTTTGAAATAATATGTTCCTCTTAGAAGAAAGTTCATAGCGTTACCTTAAGAATTGTAAAATTTCAGATAAACATTCATACCAGTCCTACAGTGACAGAAAACATAAATGTCACAAGCAATATAGTATAAATATTTTCATTTTTATAATCTTTATTCCAATTGTTACTGTTCATTATTTATTTTTAAATTTCATTTTTATAAGAGAAGAATAATGTATTCTGAACAAATAATGTTATCTGGATTTTTCAGCACTCTCAGTGTCGTTAAAGTTCTGTCTTTTTTTTTTCTGTATGTTTTTGCTTTTAAGGATAAGAAAACCTTTTTAGGTCAGGTTAAATTATAGCCTTCTAAATGCTAAAATCTTATTTTTTTTTCTTTGTCTTCTGATCAGCAATTTCCACTTCACTCAAATTGTGAACTTCAGCCCAAAAGCATTAACTTCCATCATATTACTTCATAGTCATTTGCAAAAGACAGGGACCTCCAGAATGTAATTCAGCACAAGAGACTCATTTTAGATTTTTTTATATTACTTCTCAAAAATCTAAGTACTATGGAGGTAGTTCTATGAAATCGGCTTGTACAGGATAAAATTAGCTTTTGTGAATCCATCTTTTATCTCTGCTCCCTCAGCTTCACCTGTGGTTTTTGTCTTCTCTCAGTTTTCTTCTGGGAGTTCTTTGCTACAGCAGGTCAAGTTAAATTCCACCTGTCCTTTAAAAGCCATGAGAAACTTTCTGTACTTCTCTTTGCTACTCATAAAACTTCAAATCAAGGAAATCCACCAAGTATTTCAAATGTCCCTCTGCTTTCTCTCTCTATTTGCAGAAATGTGGGAGAGCCAAAGTTGCTTTCTGTTCCTCTGATAACTGATCACCAGAAGGAAGACAGTGATTGTCTTTTTCCCTCTACCCTCCCTTTAAAATAATCTGATCTTTCTTTGGGAACATGGAAGTCCAGTGTCAGCCTTATTTTTACTGATGTGGTGAGAAATATTTGATTTCTAGCTTAGACATAGTTATATTCCTAGCAGGCAACTTGGTTGAACCTCTCTCCTTTGGTTCTGAGCCTCCTAAATCATTTACCTTTACTAACTGTCCTCTATAACTTATTAATTGTCCTCTATATAGAGTCCTTGACCCTGTTCATTGTTTCACATATATCTTCACTTGTGTCACAAATGAGTGATTTGGACGGCCTAACGAATCACTGTCTGAGGCATCACAAAAATAGGGTGGCTCTGCCCAACCATTCAAAAGGGAAGATTCTCTCAACCCTTAATATTTTATTTCTCTGTCAGAGCCCTGGGGAAACCTAAACCTTTTTTGACCTAATCAGTCTGTCAGAGTCCTGTGCACTGGAGACTTTCACCAACAGATTCACCGATAGCACCAACAAAAGCAGAGGACTCTTTAGTGAATTTCCTGAAAGTATTATTCCACTGTCAAAAAAACTGTTAGCACCTCTCTATTCGGATTTAATCTAAAGCAGTTACAAAAGAACACCTTTTATTACAACAAATTGTGAGAACTGAGGCTTTGTGAATAATCAGGGATAAAATCTATCTACAAAGACACAGTTTAAAACCAGACAGGGTAAAATGTAAGCACACATTCTAAAGCAAAACAGTCTATTAAGAATCTGATAAAAAAAGTGAATGTTAGTTCTAATGCAAGCAGGGAATACATATAAGTTAACGATTATTCTCTCCTGGCATTCCCAGGGTTGGGAGGAGAGAGAAGACTGCCATCGGCTGCTTCCAGCAGTTTGGATGTAAAAGTTACTCCCCTACAACTCTCAATTTCTAATCCCTTTATTTATTTTATTTTTTTTTTTAATTACTGAGTTTTGGGTGACTATGGTCAACAAAAAGGTCCACTCTATTACTTAATACAGGATTGAAACATACAAAGGAAACCCACATTAAATGAGTTAGAATGGTTTATGCAGAGATCAAAGATACAAAAATGTAAGGGAGACCCTTCCATTGAATCAGCAAGTTGTGAGTGGACCCCTTTGCTTTTTAAAGTCTTGATGGAAATTTTATGTGGCTAGATCCAATCTTAGTCTCAGACATGATAAATGGTTTATGACTAATGGAATTATCTATACAAACTTTACAACAATTTGAGTATCAATTTCATTAGTATTAATTCAGTATGCTATCAGTCACTTACTTAGGAGCAGTTGTGGATGAGGGGTCTCTCCACTTTGGGTAAGGAAGGATCTCCAATTTTGATAGGTGTTGTATTTCTTTCTCTGTGGCCAGGTTTTGGTAGCAGTGGGGGGGCTGAGGGGGAGGCTTCTTCGAGAAGCTGCTGGAAGTTTCCCCCATGTCCAGGCTGGACTAGCTGCTGACCAAGGCCAAGCCAATCAGTAGTTGAAGGAACGCCTCTCTGATAGCATATTTAAGAAGGAAAGAAAAAGTTGGTAGGAGATGAAGATGGCTGCTGGAGAGGAGCAGAGTGAGACCCTGTGAACAACAATGAAGACACCAAGGTCAGTGGAGAAGGAGGGGGAGGAGATGTTCCTGGTGCCAGAGCTGAGATCCAGCTGCAGCTCATGGGGAAGACCATGGTGAAGCAGCTGTGCCCCTGCAGCCCATGGAGGACCACAGGAGTGCAGAGATCCACCTGTAGCCCATGGAGAAGCCACGCCAGAGCAGGTGGATTCTGGGGGAAGGCTGTAGTCCATGGGAGACCCAAGGTGGAGCCGGGTCCTGGCAGGGGACTGTAGCCTGTGGGGAGAGGAGCCCACTTGGAGTAGGATTCTCCTGTTAGGACTTGTGGCTCGTGGGGCCCACGCTGGAGCAGCCTGTGCCTGAGGGACTGCACCTTGTGGAATGTGAGCCATGTGGCAGCTGTGGGTGAAGGACTGCTACCCATGGGATGGACCCTCACCAGAGCAGTTTGTGAGAGGAACTGTATCCTGTGAGGGATGGGACTCCATGGAATGTGGCTGGAAGGACTCTTCTCCCCAAGCAGTGACTGAGAACAGCAGCTGACCACAGCAACACCTCCCCCCCACCTCGCCTTTTCCCTTGACCGCTGTGGGAGAGCAGGTTGGATGTAAGAAGGAGGGGGTGGGGGGTAAAAGGTGTCTCTTATTGTCTCTCACTCTTAAGCTCTGATCTTGTAAGTAATAAACTTGACTATTATTCTGACATGGAGTCTTGTTTTGCCTGCAACGGTGGTTAGCAAAGAATCTGTTATGGTCCTTAACTCATGAAACTTCTTGTTATATTCTCTCTCCTCTATAGCTGGGCAAGGGAGAGTGAGAGAGTGGCTGTAGTGAGCCCCTGGCACTCAGCCCGGGTTAAGCCGCTACAGGTGTAATGGGTTTAATCTTAAGGTTTCTCTTGGGGGGAGAGAGAAGGGGTGTTTGCCTGTTTTAAAACCTTTTGTTTTCCTGGGAGTGATGCAGAGCTGAGTCCTGGCCCCTTGCGACAGAACAGTTGGACACCTCATCCCTGCAAGGGATGGGTCCAGGGCAGTGGTAGGGATGGCAGCACCTCTGCTGCCTCCCACCAGTGTCCCTCGGCCACCCGGGACCAGCTGCACTCGCTGAGTGCAGGCAGGGATTGCTGGACTCCTCGTCCCTGCACAGCGCAGGGCCGAGGTGGTGCTGCCTCCATCGTGCTGCCTCCCACTGCCATCCCTCTGGACCTGGGGCCAGCTGTGTTCGCCGAGCCCAGCACTGCGGCGGCCGGTGTGCGGGGTGGGGCCGGCCCCCCTGGGCCAGTGCCACCACGCAAAGTGGGCCTGTGGTGGTGGACACAGCTCACAGGTGATGCTTCTGGCATCTGCTGAGTTGGCAGGGTGGTGGCAGCAGCCCTTCTCCTCTTGGTGAGGGCATCCATGCAGGCATTTTGGCGGGAATGCCATATTGGCCACATGCTGAGATCTTGGAGAGGGGGCGGTACTCCTGCATCCCCGTCCAATGAGGAAGCAGCACGCCCAGGAGGCTGCCCCAAGAAAATGCAAGTAATGGCAGCCCATAAAAGCCAGAATGGACGCCCACCCCTCTTTTGGCTTACTTTGGTGCTGAAAGAAGCATGGCTCCCCTCCTTCCCAGGTCCCTTGCAACGCAGCATCATTGCAGCTTGCTTTCTCTCATCTCCCTCAACATGGGCAGCAGCACGGTGTCACTGGCCTTCAGGCAGCGACAGCAGAGAACCACCCGTCGCCAACACAAGTGTGGTATCTTTCCCTTGGGTCCCCTGGGATTCTTTTCACTGTCCTTTTTCAACAGCTCCGGTGTGGGACCAGTGTCATCTTTGGGCCAGCCTTTCTTTCCTTCCTTACCTTGCTCCACAACCCCCCAGCTAGCTTGGAGGAGCAGTTTGTTATCTTTCTCTTCTTGCAAATATTGTCAGTTTGTTGTTCTTGTCATCAGTTACCTTATTTGGGTTCCACAGTTTATAGAGCCCCTAGACAATAAAAGATTTTGTTGTTGTTTCTCTGCTGATTCTCTCATCACTGTTAGTGCTCCCTAGCGTTCAAACCTGGGCAACAGGCATTCCAACTCAGTGGGAGAGTCACCTGGCATGCAGTTCAAGTTGCAGTTTAGGAAGAATTTGAGAGGTGTCCCAGCTCCTGAGATCACAATCATGCAGTCAAATCACCTAGAAAGGAGTGTTCAAAGAAGGCTGATTCAGGCTGACATATTATTGCACTGAAGTCGTTGACATATAGTTAACTTGCATACAGTGGGAAAAGTATGCATGAGAGTCCTTGTACCCACAACTTATATATACCAATGCTCAATATGTTAGTCTGCTGGGTTTTTTCTTTCCTAGAGAGTGTCTTGGCCCAGCTATGGCTCAAGACTTACCTCCTTTGGAGCCTAGATCAAACTACTTCTGTTTCATTAAGGTGTGGAGTGCATCCATCACACTTTGCCTAATTCCAAAAAAGTCATAGAAAAATACTTTATCTTTGGGTAGGAGGAAAAAAGGGAACTAAAAACACAATCATGTTTCTGGGATAGTTTGGATATGTTTCTAACTTTGTGTTTATGTTCAGCTTGGACCTGATCACTGATCTGGAAGTCAGCCTGCACATACTGATGGGGCCAGTGATCAGACGACTCGGGTTCTTGAGCTCTGAGTCTCCTTAGATTTGAGTCTCCTTGAATCCACCATGGCTTCAAAAATTTAGTTACTCTTCTATTTCCTGGCACCTAAAATAGTAGGATTGTGACACCATAATGTTGATCTTAGAAATTGTGTTCCTGTAACTGCAAAAAAGCAGTGTATCAACATGTAGGGGAATTTTGGGGCTCAGAGTCTGCTACAACTGTGCATGACAGCCCTGAGGGTTAGATGTGGTCGAGTCCCAGCTAAGACCCATTTAAATTTCACAACAGGAGCTGCCCGCTGCCCCCAGAGTATACCATTTGTAGAACCAATAATGTATTTCAGAGAGAATATGCTGTCTGACTTCAAAGGAGTGAATTTGCATTTATGCAGCATAAAATAGTGAGGCTATCAAGACCTAGAAGTAAACTAACTAGGGAGCTATTAATTAGCAGTGTGAAATATCTACAGAGAAAGAGGGAAAATAAGCATTTATAATATACTGTAAGAAAGATAAAAGCTACAGAGAGCAAGAGATCTTGACTTCTGAAGGTTTTTGAAAAAAAAAAGAAAATTTTAAAGAGATTACATAAAACTGAGTGTTGAATAGTATTCTTACAAATTATTTTGTTTCATGTAACTTACACTAGACTGAAAAACTTTGAGACATATTATTATTTTTTTTAAGAAATATTTGTGAAAGAGAAACATTGGGACACATGTTTAGCTCCACCTGCAGAGTTGTGTCTTGGAAATTTCCTTCTGAAATAGTAAGAAGCTGTGTTTTTCAGCCTGCTCATTTTTAGTTCTTGTTAATGTTTAATGATTTCAAGTTCATATTTTACAATTTATATTGATGCTTCTATTTCTTGAAAACAGAGATTGTAAAAAAAATCGTTTGTCTCTGCATAATAAAAGGCAATGTAATACAAATCTTTTATTTTAATCCCAAATGATTATATTCACTAACTATAGTTAATTTTATTAATTTATTTTAGTTCAACAGTCTTGCCAGAGACTAACATTTCATTTTTATTCCAAAAGAATAGATGTATGTTCAGTAAATGCTGAAAAAACAACATGCAGTTTCTAAACCAAGTCTAAATAATTTCCTTAGGACAAAGTTTCTCCTTCAGAATTGTTACATCTTCTCAGATGGAAAGAATTTGACACCCAGTTTAATTTATGTTTTCTGAAGAAAATTTGTATTTAACTTTTATTCATTCCAGTTCCTCATGATATGCATATCGTCGGTCTGCCTTTGGACTTTAAATGATTTAATGGAAGTGGAAAGTAATTTAAATAACATGGAAAAATGGAATTTGGACTTCTCGTTCTTCATACATTACAACAAACAACAGTGAGATAGTATAAACACACATAAACATATTTTAATCACAGTAGGTATAGAAATGTGTATACAAGACTCCCAACAGTAACACAATCTTACAAACCCAATGTTTACTGTATGTGGTACTGCCACCTTTTGGTTGTAATCCTCACTGCTACATATAGGTGGTCACATTACAAATATTTTGTCTTAAAAAATGCATTTGAAAACTTTATCTTACTCAAAATTTAAACATGCTAGATAAAATACAGGATTTTAGGAGTTTGTGTTCAATTCTGCAACAGTCTTTCAGGATTTCTAGAGCAAGATATTACAATTTATCTGAATGTTGCTTGTACTATTTACCATTAATATTTTAGGTTAACCAAAGCTTATACATGAGGGATGGGTCTACAAATTTGATGATTCGGCTTCTCATAAAGCTGCCTTTCTTAACGTATATTTTAAAATTGGTGACATCAGCTCAAGCATTTTCTTTCACTGTTTTTGCTTTTGAACAACCCAGCCTTAGGCGATTATAGATCTTGTAAAGTGACTTCACCCCACCTGCTGCTTCCAGAGAACCCTCAGAAACCCAGAGCAACCATATCTTTCAGAATCCTGCATTCTAGTCAGGTTATAGAGCTAATCACAATGCTTCACTTTTAAACCTCTCTCTGAGAGTTTGGGATCCATTATCTTCAAAGCTTTGTTCAGGTAGGAATATCAACCCAAAATAAATCTGGCTGAAGGAAGCAAAAGATTAGGTGAAAACTACGAGTTTTAATGTTATGTGAATTTATATTTCTGCAGTTGATGCAATTCTAAAATAAGGCCAATGTTATTGTCATATAAATTCTTAGAAATTACCGAAATTATATAGCCTGTGCACTTCTAAATGCAGATGTCTACATATGAACTGTGTACCTAAGATCCTGTTACAGTCAATGCAAACCTTGAATTTGGTTCAGTTGCCTGAACAGTGATATCATTCGTAGGATCACTCACAATAATACATTTTCTCAGTTTGAGATGGTGACAGGGCTATTTAATCACAACTACCATGAGAGCTCATTAGAGGAACACAACAAGATTTATTAAAAATAAAAATCTTGATGAAAAAAATATATGCATAAAAATATGGTACTAACCACACTCTCCACACCCGAAAGAAAACCATGCCCTCACACACGACCCTGAGAACCCAAACACTCAAGACCCAGGTCCCACCTCCAGCCACGAAAACACCCCAAACCCTAAAATAAAATGAATATTGAAACTGTAACAAAAAGGATTCAGGATGTAGGAAGGGTGCAGGGTCCATTGCCACCACGTGCAGCCCGGATAAGGACCCTGTGGAAATTCTCTCCCGTGGGAAGTGCAGAGCAGCCTGGGATGCAGGGAAAGTCCAGGAACCCCCAGGACACAGCGGGAGGTCAGGAGACAGATCACAGCTGGGACAAGAGGCTGGGCAGTTCCAAGGAAAGTGGCTGAAAACAGAACACACACGCAAACCTCTCCCTGGACCAGTCACCAAGAAAAAAGGGACAATCACCAGAGCTGCTGAACATTTAAAAGCTCCCAACTTCCGTCCCAACATCATCCCGTCTCTCCCAATAGGAAGCAGCTCTGAGATGTCAATCCTGTCTGCCTTCCGCTAGCCTACATCATCAATCGTGATGGCGCCCATATGGGAGGTCCACGTGGTGCGACCTGGGCACCCACTGGACACATGCAGCGCTGCCACAGAAGAAATGCTCACAGCTGCGCCGCCATCCCTGCATCCCGAGCTTACTGGGAATGGACACTCCATGCACTGCTGCCACACCAGTGCTGCTGCTGCTTCCCGTGCCACGGCACCACAGGCCACACCTGCCTCTAGCCCACACTGCTGCCACCGTCCTGGGTCCTGGGTCTCCACCACTGCTACCGTCACTGGAATCAGGCCTCTCTGCATCGGGGCATCACTCACTGCCAACATGTGCCACGTCAGGCAGCACTGGGTGCCTGCCTGCCCTCAGTGAGCTCACCCTGGGAAAATAAAGAAAAAAATTAAAAGGATTCAACGCAGTTACACATTGGAAGGTATCTGGGCACTTAAACCATGACATACATGTATGGAACCAGAATATATGACATAAGATCTTGGAAACATTCATGCTTTCTGTAATGCCAGAGGTAGGTCAAATGATATACCTATGCTAGGGCATCTGAAATGCCACTGAGCATTTTCATTCAGGCTTGTCCTTAGGTATTATAGATTATATAAATGCCTGAATGTAGGTATCTACTTCTGTACCTCACACCATATTTCCTGTTGAAATAAAAGTGTGTACTTATCATTGATTTCAGTGCATACAGGTAGATCAAAAGGTTGTCTGGAGAAAAAAAGATAAGTACACACTTTTCCTTCTTAGAATATCAGCAGTCTAATAAGGATATAATAAATAGTTGTTGCTAATTCAATTACAGCAATGCAAGGAGAGCACACTCTTAATAGATTTTGACAAAAAATGCTAACACCCAGAGTAATAGAGGGAAGACTTACTAATTCATTTACAACTGTCATTGACAAATTCTTTGAACATCTAACCCTTTTCTTCAGTGTTAGAGTCGTCCAATGTCCCTATGGGTCTAGAGGGCAAAGGCTTCTGAGGTTGAATGCAATAAGATTGTGTGGGCTTATGGTGGAGTCACACCAGCACCCCACAGTCACAGCCAGGAGAAGTTTGCCTATGGTCCTCTTGGGCCAGGAGACCACTTTGAGATCCCTGTGTGGGTTCAAGGAAAGATTCTGTATTACAGTGGGGAGCATTCCCAAAATGGGAAAAAACAATGTGTTAAGTAACACTCAAAGCTACTATTTCTTAGGTGGGAAGTCCATTATAATTGTGAGATGAAGCACATAAAGGAGCTATAATTCAACAAAGCAATGTAACAGAAGGAAATCATAATTCAGGATAATTGTCTCCCTAGAGTAAGAAATGCACTGTCTGCAATAAAAAGTGCTATAAAATATTAATCTGTTCATCAAAAATAAAGCATGTTATTTAAATTTAAGGACCAGTTTCAGGTGAGAATCTTGAAACACTACAGATAGAATATGTATTTCAGCTAAACACACTAATTCAATCAAGCCCTTCAGCCAAGTACAGAATGTTTTTAACAATATGATTTTGATGTGTCTTAATTTCATTTCTTCAGTATTGTTATCCTTCAGATTAATTTTTCCTTTCTATTCAATTTACTGTCTACCTTTGTGTTGAACTCCTTGATGATTTTATAGAAAAAATAGATTAGCAGTTTTAATACAGTATTTTTACAGATGACATTTTATTGGTGTCAGGAAATTGCAGAGAATACCTACTTACATCATGACCTTTATCACCTGAAGGAGTTAAAGTTATAATGAGGTTTCCCATGCTATTTGCAGGAAGTATTATGAATTTGATGTGGCATATACACCTGAATTTTATTGACATCATGTTATTTGGGATTCTGAGATGACATTTTAATACAAATTTTTCCTCATGACCTTCTTACTTACTAAAAGTTTAATTTCATTTTTATTTCTGCATATAATTTAAGTGTACCAAGTGATACCTGGTAATTAAAACCCCATTTGACTCAAACTGTCTTGAAGATTGTGTGTCAAAACCTAAAATGTCTTATTAATTTGTTTCTTTGCTTGAACTGGCCTTTTCAACAGATTGGGTTGGGTAACTACACTACAGAATTCTGGCCACGGCAGGGGAAAATGAAGTTTTGTGTCAGGGTTATGGCCATAATAGCATTTAAAACAGCCTTGCTATTGTAAGGAGTGAAATCCCTTAACACGTTTTGGGCCTCCATGGGGACTGTCACGTTATGATGTGTTGTACTGTCTCGCTGCCAACTGAAGAACCAGATCTTGAACTCATGACAGATTCTTTTAACTGGCACTCACAGAAACTGTCCTTTGACATGGCAAGATTTTGACATTTTTTATAATTATATCATCATTCCCACTGTGCTGCCTGTGCAATTAAAGTATCTTCAAAAGGTATGCCTTATTATATTTTTTCTCACAGAAGCATCAGTCAGCTATGAACAAATAAGCACAGAGAAACAATAAAGCACAGAGAAATAAATCTCTAAGAAAAGATTCCTGTGAAGTTAGTAAGAAACAAAAATACACTCACAGACTGAGGAATGCATAACTGGGCAGCTTTTATACCTGAGTGTATTGGGTCTGTCTGAGATGGACCCCATTTCCCATACAGCAGCTCTCACAGTGCTGTGCTGTGCATTGGTGGCTGGAGTGGTGCTGATAATACACCAGTGTTTTGGCTACTGCTGAGCACAGTACTGGGACTGTAGTGTCTCTTCCCCAACTGACGGCAGGATTTTGGGAGGGGACACAAGTGAGCCAGCTGACCCAAACTGACCAAAAGAATATTCCATACCATATGACGTCAGCTCAGGTATAAAGCTTGGGAGAAGCAGGAAGGGCGGGGGGCATGCACAGTCTCCCATGGTGGCTTATCAGGAGAACCACTACACGTGTTGAAGCCCTACTTCTTTGGATGTGGCCGGTCATCGCCGCGGATGGGAAGTAGAGATTAGATTAGTGCTTTGCTTTTGCGCGGGCTTTGCTTTACTTTGCTTTCATTTTTGCTGTTAGTAAACTGCCTTATCTCAACCCATCGTTTGCCATCGTATTCTTTTCCCCCTGCCTGACTTTCAGGGGGAAAAAGGGGTTAAAGAAACTGTGGGCACCTGGCAGCCATCCAAGGTTAACCCATTACACTGAGCCACTGCTGGATGCCAATCCACAGGCAGTGTATGACTATTAGACCATACAACTGTTTCAGAATAGAGCATGTGCTTCAGTCACAAGTAAGCACGAAAAAATTCTGATATTTTAATAAGAAGGAAAATAAGGTTTAAGACTTCTTTTTTATTTTCCAAATTATGTAAATTTGATTAACTGTAATAAATTTCGGTTGCACATTTAATACATTGATAAAAAGAAAGAGTTATAATCTTTGAAAGAATTAATATATTATCTCCTTAAAACATTATTGAGTGGTAAACTAACATCACTAGTAGATATGTTATCAAACCTGAATACATATTACCTGGTCAGTGATATTCATCATCCTTCCATGACTTGAAGTTTTTAACTTTTCATACAAAATTAATGCCAGTAACTCTCACTCATTTTAATTTTATAAAAAATATTAATTTGGAAACACGGTTTTGTATTACTTCAACTTTCCAGTTTATGAAGAAGGTTCAGTTATTTTATGTATATATCAGTGTCTGTATCTAGCTATCTGTATGTGTATATATATAAAGTTAATTTGATATTGAAGTATAATTATTGATCTTTCATTTTGTGAGTTTTGGAGCCAAGTCAGCTTGAGAACATCCAATTTCTTCTAAATACTGGCCTTCCTCTAATAAATACTCTACAACTTGGCATAATTGTCATGTTTTACTTGGGTAAGACTGGAAGACAGAAATAAGACTTTCACGGTGCAAGAAAAAGATAATTTGACAGAATATGATAGAAAATTATCACAACAGCTTCCTGAAGAAGCACTTTTTACCCTGTTAACCTACCTGATAGTTTGTGGGAAAATAGGCAAATTAAAAACATTGTATGATGTTATCTAAGCATAAATTAATTTTAGGTTTAAATTCTTTGTAATGAAAATCTACTGGCTTTTTTCTCTGCTTTTGGTTTTGTGGGGGTTTTTTTGGGTTTTTTTGAGGGGAGAGGGAGGAGGGGAGGGATGTGTGTGAATGTAAAAATGTGCTCATAAATAATTGGATAAAGAGCAAGGATAAGATTTTGAAAGACTTCATGGACAGTACTCCAAAAAATTTTGTTACTACAAGTCGCTCTCTCTCACACCTGACTCTTCCATTCCTAATTGTTAGCTTTAGGAAAAATCATTCTATCTACCTGCTATCCATGTAAGCTGCTGGCTGTCAGACTCCTGCTCTCTGTCCTACTTTCTATTTATAGGCTTGGCTGTTTTTCTTCCCCTTTCATTCTCTCCCAGTTTATTGCACCCTTCCTCTCCATAGGAATAGATTTCCATGTATGTGCTGAGAAATGCGTTATTCTATGGACTGGAGCTTATATCTGTAGAAATCTAGTAATCAAACAAGTTAAAAAACCTGAACCAAAGTCGAGTATTTGCAAGTGAATAATGAAATTACTGACTTTTCTGCAGAAATAGGGATGTTTCTCCTTTTTGTCTGTAAGTTTTGATTCATTGCCTTTACTGTGTTTTAGATATTCCCATAGGAAATAATACTAGAAAAAAAAATCTACCCAGATCTAACCCTCACAATTTTTACCAAGAGTGGAAGGATGCAAGCTTGCATCCCTTTCTTCAGGTCTGTGAAAAAGACTCTCACACGTAGTCATGCATTCCCATTTCCCTGGTAGTTATCATCCATGAACTGGCTTGTTGTGTGAGCAGATGTGCTAGTGCAATACATGGGGAAAGGAAGACAAGGACAATCCCTGCAAATGGAAGCTGGCAGTAAGATTCCTTAACTTACACTTTCGACTGTGAATCATATTGTAGGCACAGGTAACATTGTGATCTCAATCTCAGATATCCCACCTTAGACAGGTTAATGAGAATCATTGTCTCGCTGTACAGTTACTGTGTTTCCTTGGCCTAAATGAGGGTGTGTTTTTCACAGGGCTCCGGCTCCTAGGAGTATTTACACTTTTACTATTTAGGTTTCCAAGGACACCTGATCCAACCATGAAGGGAGGATTTGATTTTGGTTTTCCTCCACAAATTTTATATTGATGTTCATGTCCCACTGAGTATATTGGAGTTTTTATATAATATTTAACATATATATATATATGTGCATATATACACAATATATATTTTAGCCCAGTATACGCATTAAGAATTTAGCTCTGCTTTCTTTGTGGTCTCACTTTTGAAGCTCTACTTTTATTATCTTTGAAGAAATTGGAGATATTCAGAGGGATAACAGAGAAACTTTAGTTTTTCAGAATATATAATAGCAAGAAACAAATATAAGACATAAGACATAAGAGCTCCACCAATAAAGGAAATCTAGTGTTGCTGTTGATTTTGGTATGAAATAGCTCAAGATTTAATATAGTTATAAGAGTTGTGTTAGAAGAGCATACATGGTTCTTCTTCTGCTAAGCTTGAGATTGTCTCCAAGCTTGATAATATTTACAGCACATTTACACATTTGGACTAACAGATGTTCATTCTTAACTGAGCCACACAAGACTATGCTCAGATAATACCTGTGGGTGTCCTTGCATCCGTTGTTCAGTCACACAATTCGGATCAACGGAAATAAATTATTCACAGGGAATTATTACATCCAGAGGAACTGCTGAGAAATGTTTCTGGGGATTTTACATATGTATTACCATGTTTGTGCACTGGAACCTTAAATACTTTTGTTATACAAATGGAATATTATTAGCAATATTTTTGACAATGAAATAGTTTTCCACTTTGAAAACAGAGATGGAAAGAAAGCCCCCCTCAAAGTGTTATTTTAAGTTCAGTATTTATAAATGTTTTTCAGGGACCACGTATAAGGTACTTTATCCCACTCCTCAAACACTGATGTAGACCAAATATATCTTCCTGTTAAAAAGTTCCACAAATGTGTTTTTTACAAAACATTTCTCCTCACATATCCTACCTTTTGTTAGTCTTTTTAATGTTATAATCATGATTACTACTGAAGTTTATTAGTTAATATAATCATTATATTAACATAATCATATCTATTTTCAGTCAATGGGTATTTTGTTCAATTATAAAGCAACACACTGAAAGCAAAACAAAACAGAGTGATTTTCATTTTGAAGTATTAGGCAAAAAATCTGAATGTACTGAGAAAGTTGTACCAAAACCCTCATTTTTTGTGACCTATGCACACAAATAATGGTAAAAATTTGCAAGCTTTGAAAAGTCTGGTGTAAACACCAGACTCTGTGGGAAGCCATTCAACTTAGAGCAAGTCCGAAATACACAAACAAATAAACAAACAAATAAATAATAACCCTGAGAAGCTTTTCTTAATCATGCTCATTTATTCCACTGAAAGAGACCTACCTCTAAATAGAGCACATGGGACAAATTATTCCCCTAGAAAAGATTCCTGCCTTTGTGGCAGTGGACAGCAATACATTATTTCTTTGTGCACCTACTGACTATTTTTCCTAACTGTATTTCTTCAGAAGGATCTCCAGAGATTCTCTCCAGTACATCTCTAAAGAAAAAAAAAAAAAAAAAAAAAAAAAAAAAAAA
>VXBA01003139.1:37150-86802 GCA_013399895.1 Serilophus lunatus
AAAAAAAAAAAAAGAGAGAAAAAGTCACCTCTAAATGTTAGTGGGGTTTGTATAAGGATTTCTTTGATTGGCAGGAATTTTGAAGGTTTCTCTTTTTTCATCTTTTGTCTCCAAAAGAATACCTGAGAAAAGATAGCAAAGCCCAAGCAGATAATACAGTCAGAAAGTAATCTTTCAAAAATGGAAGAGGCTGGACATATTTCTTTTAGATGACTAGATATTTTGGGCAGTTGTGTGTGCCCCTTTCGCCTCTATTTAGATGACATCTGTACTCAGGCCAGAAAGCTTTATTAAGGAAGTGATATAATAAAGTAAAATACATTTGCTAAGGATGTACAATAAGCTAGAAAATAACAACATCCTTAGTGGGCACTGTGGTTTTATTTTCAAGAACTTAGAAGAAAGAAAACTAATTTACCAGATGGGACAGTTACACATTACCAAAATCTTTCCTGCGCTTCAGATATTGCCAGAAAACTGAGATGAGTTTTGCATTCACAAATGAAACACGACACAATCTTGTTTTGCATGGGCTTGCTTTCTGTAATGAAAGTTTTACACAGCTGGGCTTCATGAAGTAAAATGTTGATTGAAAATATTTGTGACAGTTGTGGGTAGTTAACATAGTTGCTATTGCAGTACTTCAATAAAATGTTGCCATTTTAAATGTTAGCTCCTAAGCTAGTTGGAGTATATAACTGCATTTTAGAGGCTATACTATGTGTGAGATCACATTCCATTAAATGACTCACTTCTCCTGACTGACACCCCATTTACTCAGTGCAAACAGTGAAGTTACTTACTGGATGGAAAATAAAGCCAAATGTGAGTTTATATTCCTGTATTACGTGATGGTCAAAACTCTGTTTTCTTACTTGGCAGAATTTTCAGAGTATGAAAGCCATTTAAAATCTGTTAAAGCTTCTGAAAATTATTAACTAAGTAGAGAAACTATATTCTGAGTGAAGAGAAATACTGTTACAATATCTTTTTGTGAAGTTTATGTGTGTTAATATGTGTTAAACCTGTAGATTATGTGAGAAAATAGATGTAGCACAGCCATGTGAGGTTTTTTCTTTCTTTGTTACAGTTTACTGATTTCTTGGGGTATTTGAAGTTATACTTACAGTGGGTCAAGTCAAATAAAAAGTAAAAAAAAAAAAAAGATATTTCAATACAATAAATTCACATTTCTACTCTTTTACTTTTGCAGTTGCCCTGCATTAAATCAACAACTTTGCAGATTTTCTTCCCTTAAACGTATTAGAGCTCTAATCTGCTCCAGCTAAAGATATTATGTTTATCAAATGATTGCTGTATATTTTCTAAGCTCTTCTACACTAAGTATGCATTAAGAAAGTATACATAGTTCAATCACATACATTCATTGTGCAGGAGTTGAGACGTTAAATAAGAGTTTGATCTATTCCAGGATCCTTGTATCTCCAGCAGACAGGAATTCTATAGGAAAGAAAATTTGCTTCTAACTCTGTCTTCCATTTCCTTTTTTTCCTTTTTGGTTGAAAGAACTACAGAAGTTCTTAAAGGAAACTGAATAATAAAGGATATGGCTGCACACTGGACAAGGTTAAAAATCTGCCTGGAGTGCTGTTAAAAGTTATTTAATATCCTTGTAGGTTAAATGTGCATAACTTATCTGACAGTGTTACAGGTTGTGCCATAAAGTATGTATACTAGATAAAAAAATATAAACTGTGAAAGGTAAAAAATGTGAATCAAAAAACTGTGAGTCTAAGAAGATTTTTTCTTTTTCATTCCCACTGTTAAGTTTGTCTGAAAATATATAGACAAATATGAAATGCAATGCAAGTCTACTTAATCTGAAATAAGAAGGTATTTTTTGTTTTATGCAACAGGAAAATGAAATTGAACTTCAGATTATATTAATTTTACACATCTGATGACTCAAAGTGAAGATTCAGAGACACTTGGACCTGAAGAGTATAGTCAAAGAGCCATATCAATGCTCTTTATCTAGTTAACAGAAGACATCTCCAGATAGTGAGTAATTCAGTTTCAAAGTTTATAAATAATGTGAATTTCCCCCAGGATATATCTGCACTGACTATTGTCAATTACTAGAAAGTGAGTTTTGCCTAGATTCTTATTTTCTAGATGTTGAGGTTAAACAAGGTGAATCCCACTCTGAGTATTTTTCCTTCCTCCATTCACCTGGAAAATATGTGTGTTTGTAAACACAATTTAAGATTTTTCTTTTCAAATTTAATATTTAATTGTTCTTTTTTTTTTTTTAATAGGTGGTTACATGATTTTTAAAATCTAACACTAGAAACACTCAAAATATTTTTATATTACTAAAAGTTGAGTGTTCTTTTCAAGCCACTATACCTATTCTAATTTTATAATATTTCTTCATGTTTGATGTGTACCAATGAAAATATAAGCTGAAAGTTCCTCATCATAAGCATAGTAGATGAAAAATAAACAAAAACTGTCACTGAAAAAGAATAAAAATGTTGACAAAAAGTCAGGTGGCAAGTTGCAAAATCAGAATAATTATCATGTGTGTATTATATTAAATGAAGTTTTTGAACTATTGTCATAATTTTAGTATAGCTCACTGTAGAAACTTGGCAATAAATATATTTAATTTAGTTTTCCAAGGCAACTGGATTTCAGCACATAGTATGCATTCCAGTTGTTTGAAAGAAACATATAATTTCATAAAATCAGTGGTTAATGTAAATAATAACTAAAAAAAGAGAACATAAACAGAAATATTGTCACTGTAAGACTGGCTTGTGGGGTTATGATGAGCGGAGCATGTACGTAAAAGCATCTGGTTGTGAAATTGAACACTTTTTTTAAACTTCATTTCAACGTTAAATAACCCTTTGCAGTGGCTGCCTGAGTGAAGCAGAGCAAAATTTTTGACATCTCCAAGAAAGATGGCATTTTGAGGAGATGAGATTGAAGAATATCGTGACTGACATGTGCAAAACCTGTTTCTAAACAGAGGGAAGTTTTTCTCTGGCTTCTTCATTATTGTTATTAGAGCTATAAATTAAAGATAGTGTATGAATTACTACTCTCCAAAGCATTGCTTTAATTATTGAGAATTTACTGACTCATGTTTTCAACATCCTACGTGTAAGTACTTATGTGTTCATTAGTTCTATTTTTTCATTATTTATAATATAGAATCCATGAATTGTCAGATGCATTGATAGAGCAATTCATCTGATTTTGATGCCTAATTTAGGGAGGCAGATTCTGCCTCTCCAACGTCTTCAGAACAACCTGGTTACTCTCTATTCCTCATACTAAGAATTTAAGTACTAGCTGTAAATTATCTTTCTGCTAGGCTACATCAATGCTGATATCTATGCCAGTAGATCAGACATTCCCTGCAAATGTTCTTGTGTAATGGATCTCTCTTCTCTGAAACATTAAGCCATTTAAAAGGTCCCCAGGCACAGCTCTGGACCATGGCAGCCAGTATTTAATCAAACACTTCCTGAATTTGATTTGGGAACTGGTAAATATCAGGTACCATTTCCAGTGTTCTGTTTGCAAGTAGTAACTTGTTTTGGGGAATAATAGTGCTTAATAATATGGATGTTTTTCATGTCAGCCGCATAACAGTCTCAGTCATTTTTTTTAGTAGTATAAATGTTGTTTTATGTACCTAAGTAATATATAAATGGAATGCTACATACCTATGTTATTGCCTGGTGTCCAGGTCTCCACCTTCAGCTCAAGATCTTTTGAGAGAATAGCATGTTCAAATTTACATGCATAGATATTCTCTACCATGCAAAGACTTAAAAAATAGCATTGTCATTGAATCACAAGGTTTAGCATGTCTGCAAAGAATAGAGATCTACAGAAGTAAACAGGTAAGATTGATTATAATACTTAGGGGTTTTTTTTAAGATTAAATGATTTACAAATTTAGGTATAGTGAAGTGACATGTTGAGGCATTTTCCTCTGATTACATTTCCTTATGCACAGAAGTCCTAATTTCAAGACCAAGCAGATAGTATAAAATTATACTGTCTGACGCTGGCAAACTTGTACTGTTTACTATGATCTTAGTGCTAACATGTTTAGCAGTTAAATACCCATAAATGTCAACTTGAATTTCATTTCATTTCTCTGGATTTAAAAATTATTAAAAATAAGTCCTGTTTTATTTAACAGTGAAAATTAATATCAGGGAAAAGAATATTTAAAGAAATTCATATTGGTATATTTATAGCTAAACAATTACATTAATTTAAATGAGGAATGATATTGGATGCATCAAGGAAACATTTCTACCAGTCTATAGGAAGCAAATGAACAGTAAATGTAAAGGAAACTCATGTTGGAAAGAAAAATATTCTATGAAACAAAAATAAGGAGAAAGACTATTTAGTCTGACGTGCAGACAGGTGTACCATAAATGCTAGTCATTTCTCTTGGAAGGGCCAAGAGGGAGGACTCCTTGCAATTGTTTCTAGAAGCTAGTTTTTATAGATAACTTTTTATGGAGCAGAGCACGTTAAACAAAAAAGGACTAAGTATTAATATTTGGCATAATATACGAAGTGTTGTAAATGAAGTTTCCTCCAGAGCTTTGAAGTAAATTCTCAAAGTGTGCTTTACTTCTACCTCTACCAAAATAGATCTCAATTTATTAGTTATTTTTCTGTCTGTCACAATTTTTCCTATATTTTAAAGCACAAGATTTCTATCTTAAAATGTAATTTAGACAGAAAGTGGAAGGCTTGGTCTGCAGTTACATAAATAAAACAAAACCCTTAAATGAATTAGTTTGAATGTGTTGATGAGACCAAGAAAGACATTTCAGGTCATGCATACTTTTTGTATGCCTTTGTAACACAAAATAAGAACAGGGATTTCAGGTGATTCTTATCCTGAACTTTGGGAAATGGAGCTAAATCGAAGTGTGCTATACAGATGTTTAAAAAATAAGGTTTCTATCAATATCACTCATAATACTTTTCGGGTTTATTGTCTGTACTATAGTTCCTGCAAAATTTGGAACAGTGTTTGGTATTTTTCCTTTTTTTTTTTCTGTATTCTTTACTTATCACAGTATTATGATACTTTTATTGTATTGACAGATACAGTAGTAAGCAATTAAGAAAACCTTTTAGCTGATGAATGAAACTATATGTCTGTGAAAATCTGATAACTCTATCAAAAATAAATGTTTGAGTATCTTTAAAATGCTTTATTCTTGGAAAATAAAATTGCCAATACATGTTCGTATAATTGGAAAGTAATATACTAAATCTGAGTAGTTTTCTAGTCAAGAGCTTGAATTTGAACAATAATTGTGGTTTTTAACTATATGGATGCCAGAGGCCTCTAAAAGTAAAATAGCTGTGATTCCACTGTATTTGTGCATGCTGGCCTGCCTCTAAATATCATTTCATTGCTGATACTTAGAGTAGTATCCAGAGCCTGAGTTATTCAAAGATGTTTGAATGTCATTCCTCTGAGCTTGATGAAAGCTTTCTGCCTTTGTGCTTTTGAGAGCTAATACAGGAAGTCATCTGCACTATAGGCAGTACAAAAAAGCTCCTGCTGCCTTTTCACAGAGTTTAACAAATACAGAATTTATGAAATGCTGAAATGAAATCAACATATCATCAAGACATGCTTGCAACAGCTGAAGAAACCTTCAGGGAATGTTCCTGGTTATAGCACCTTTCAAATGGCAACTTCTAAATTAAACTTTTCCTACAGGAGGTATGTATGGTGCATTCTGGGATTCTCACTTTGCTTCCCGACTGTGTGGTCATTGACATTCTAGGCTTTTTGACAGAGAGTTATATTGTGGGGTTTTATTATTTGTTTGTTTTTCTTTAAAATGTGCACTTATAACTATACTGTTACTGTTTTTTTTCTCCAAATAGGTCACAAAATAAATATTTTACATACATTAACTACTTCAGGGAAAAAAAAATTGTAACAGAGTTTAACATTATTGCAACACTATCTCTAAACACCACTCCAAAGAGAATGACATTAAAGAAACAAAATACTATATTACCATTACGTCGATATTAGTACAAAAGACTTACAAGGTTCTCTAAAGGCATACACATTCACTGGTCTGGAAAAACATTGATTTTTTTATTTTATTTTTTTTTTTTTTTATCAAGCAGGATAAGGATAGAGTGTTAAGACATAGAATCTTAATAATAAAGAAAATCACTGCCATCTTATTTTTAGGAAAATGTGATTTGCACCGGAATGTTGAAGACAAAATTGAGCTAATGCAAACAAATTTTTGTTTTCTAATTTAATTCAGAGAAACTAGGACTTATAAAAATTGTCCATGTGCAATTTTTTTTAATAATTAAATAAAATCTGTTGGTCAATACAGTTAGAAAAAAATAAAAGGAAAGCACTCTGACTCTGAATTCAATGTAAAGGGCTTTGTTGTCTAGCTTGTCCTCTTTATAATGATATTTTTTCCTCTGTGGTGATGAATAACTGGAACTGGCAGCATTCTCTGTCACCTGCTTCAAAACTTTCTTCTCTAAAAGCATCTTTTTCTCACATAGCTCAAATGTTTGAAGATATATCCCTCCATAAATCAGGAAATCTTCAATACATTAATTCCCATAGAAGAACAATTAGCTCCTTAATAGTGGCTTAAGTAGTAAGAAGTGTCCTACAATAAGTGAATTCTTTCAGTGTATTGACCTTGTATGAACCAGTCATTTGGATCAAGAAAAGCAATAACTTTTTCTCTTGATGAAACAATATCTTGCTATTGGTGATTTTCAAGTTGTGTTCACAACACTTCTGAAATGGGAATAAAAGGGCTTTTTCTTTGGGACAGTCTTATAAATACATTAGTTTTCTGGGTGATGAACATTTCAAAATGGGTTGGAAAAAACCTACTTTGTCTCTATCGTGGAAGCAAGAAACTTTGTTTCTGCTTTAAATCTGCACCTTTCTCAGAACATCCCTCTTCCTTCCTGCAATCAAAACCTTAATAAAATTGTATGGTTTGGCATGTATTAGTGGACAGTTCCTCCCTCCTATTATGAAACAATTTGAATGCTGCTGTTTATCACTAAGATATAGAGGAAGATTCAGAGTAAGTAATGAATGACAAATACAGCATCCTACTAAGATAAAATTGTAGTTAATTGAGGAATGTTATATTTTTCAGTTTAATCTTTACCTAGCTTTTTTGTTGACAGGTCCTAGGAATTCTCACAGACTGTTATGATTCCCCTTTGTAGAATCTACAATGATTAGTTCCCTTTAAAAGCTCAAATGTTCTGAAGAGTTATTAGAAGTGAATGGTAATTTGACAAAGGGTCTTTTTAATGAAACTAAAAGAATTTTCCTTTTTTTCATTAATAGACGACTTAGAGGTAATGAAGGAACTGCCATCTATAAATTGGAAAACTCTCAAGATAGATTAGGATATTAAAATAATATGCTAGACAAAAGTAAGAGTGTAATATTAGGAATTTCCCAGTCTCTTATAAAATGTAATTTTTTTTTTTTTTTTTTTGTCACAGGTAGTGACACATGTCCTTGCTTAATAATTGCCTTTAAAACCTGATTTTTTAAAGTCCATTGTAGTATAGGTGCAAAAATATCAGTAAATAGTTTTCTAGGAAATAGCAAGATATTTGAAGATAGTTGCTACTATCAAGGTATTACCTAGTTGTTAATCATAAATAATAAAAATGTTTATGGAATAGTGTCTTTTATTTCATAAAGAAATATAAAACTACTTTCCATCTAACTCTGAACAGATTTTTTTTTCCTTAAACGATGATAGATGTGTCTTTATATTCTACAGCGACAATCTGAAACTGTATCTTAATACATGTTCCAATTTACCTCAGCCATGAACTTGTTAAAAATATTATCTGGAAACAGGAGAGAGGAAAAGAGCAACTTACGAAGTTATTACAGGTAGATGAAACATGAAGCACACATATGAAAGAAAAAACCCACACAGTTATGAGGGCTAAATGTTGTCAGAATGACAATAAAAATCCTAATTTTCATAGAATATCAAAATAATTAATTTGATTCATCAAGGAAAATCAGAATTAATTTATCTTCTCCTGTATAGATCTGTACACTGTAATTGCTCTAGTATTCCATGAGTCTTGTAGTTTAACTACTGAATGCACCAAGCCAAGGTCAATTTGTGGTCAAAGAATTGACTGTGTTTCTCATTGTGTATTAGTTACTTGTTTTTCAAAATAAGCCCTAAAAATATAAGCAGAATTTAACACAGTGTTTTATATGGGATACGTGAGTAAAGAGTCAAGTCTCGGAAAGACGATACCGGTTTATGCACTCTGTGTGATAATTTCTTTCAGTCACAGAATCAACTCAAAGAAACTCACAGTAAAGTTTACTTAATGTAAAAGAAAATGGTTACACTCAGCTTCATTATCAGAGATATTTTACTTCAAGATGATAAAAGCATAAGATTAAATTAAAAATTCCCTAGTGTGAGCATTCTAGAGGAAAAAAGCATATGAGAAAAATTAATCTTTTGTGTAAACAACCTTTTGTTTTTCTTTAATTATTTGATCAATTTAGATATGCTCCATAAACCTTCTTTAGAGCATCTTACTTGTTCACGTTACTTTTTACTTCCTTTGGTTATAAGTATTATCTGGTGTCTTAAGTTCATGTCGTAGCACCAAAAGTGCTGAATACGTAACTATCTTCTATAGTGATGCCATCAAAGAGGTGGCTTATCACATTATTTCTAACAAACAAAAGAATAATTTAGAAATATTTAAAACTAAGTTTTAAATAAGAGTATGTAGATGATATAAGCTTTGAAAGTATTAATGGTAGGATGACTAATAAAATGTTGTGATCAATATTCCCAGAGAGAAGGAAAATAAAATTAATTTTGAAGTTAGAAAGATCTCAAAGAGCTTACGAAATTAATCTTAGGGTTGAAAAAACATTTAGGAAAGATATACTTATCTGGTTCAACTGTCTTGGTGGTAGTCTTCTCAAACCTTGTAGCTCTAATTTAAAAGTGGTAAAAATTCAGTTTAAGAGAAAAAATAGAGAGAAGATATAATGGCCCAATACTGAAACATGAAAAATAAATAAGCAGAAGAAAATATTTTCTGTTGATATGTGATCAACATTATTTAGTGAAAAATTATTGTCTGAATGAAAAATCAAAATCTTATGCTTGATAAAGGTTAAGTTTCCTCTTAGATTCCACCTAGAAAAGAGAAAGTTCTCCGGAGACAAAGGAGTAATTACGAAGTGTCTGATGGACAAATGACAATTTCTTCCAGTGTTGGAAGGAGAACATATTTTGATGCTTCTTAGTGAAACTAATTATTCCCTAGATAATCTGTACCCTAGGAAATTTGAAGATGTAATCAAAAGTTTTGAGGTTGATACCCAACAGGAAAAGAAATCCAGAACTAGAAAAATAATGTATTTGTTGTTATTTTCCATGTGTGTTAAAAAAGACATTAGTTCATAATAGCATTCATACTTCTCAATGTAGTATACTGCCAACGGAATGAAATCCATGTTAGCTGTAGCATAACAAGGTTTTATTAAAAATCTATGAAATCTTAACTAAGAAGCTCATATTTGGTAGAGTGTATGACCTTGGGATTCACACTTCTGATCTTATTTTTTAACATAAAATGGAATTTCCCTTTACATACATTTTAAAGACCAGTTCAAGACAGAGAAAAATATTTATAAATATCTTCTGTCAGACATTAAGTTTAAATGCAAGCATTAAATTTAAACCAATATATAAGTGAATGAGAGAAAGGTTTCTTTTTTAGTTCATGTATCATCAACATATTTTTTTCAGTTCCAAATGTGAAATCTTTATTACCACTGTTAATGCTTGAACCAGAAAGAAGAGAATTTAACTATTATCAAGTTCTATTTTGCATTTTAAAAGATCTATAATCTCATATCTTTTTTACAGAGGAATACAACAGTGTCTCTGTAAAACAAGAAAGTTCTATAATATTGAATATTTATAGACATGAGGAAGGATTCTAGCATTAGGCAATTTACATGAGGCATGGAACACAAAGCTTCAAACCTTAGCTTTGGATAGTCAGTATAAACTCAAACTTTTATATTCACATTCTTATATTTAAATTTATATTTTCCATTGTTGTTAACATTTAAAATTATAACAAAGATTGAAACAAAATGTTAATTTCTCCTGAGATAACATACCATTTTCTGTAGAACATCCTCTATGTAGCTGTCCACAGTCCCTTGATTAACTCCCAAGATAGCCCAAATCTAATTCCTTATGCACCATGGTACCCAGTGACACATTGCTTTAATCACAAAGCAGTAAGAATTAAATTTATCTTTTCTCAAGCTTCAAAATCACTGCATCAGCCTAAAATTATTGTAGTAATTGTGTTTTTAAATACATAAAACTTAAAACTATAATAGTAGAATTATTTTAACCAACTTAGCTGCCAAACTTGTATCGATATCTTCAGAATGTGTTGAAACAATGCTTTGAAGGAGGTTCTTAAGTTATGTAAGTAGTAAATGAACAGCAGTGTAAGCACTTGAAGATTTGCAGACACTGAGAACCACATTAAAACTATCCTGATTTCCACCTGGAGATTCTTGAATACATATAGTCATAAAATGTAAGGTCAGCAGTTATTATACAGTTAAGCGTATGGTACACATTAAAAAAAACAGATTGTAAAACTTCTTCCCACCCCACACCCCCCGCCAAATATGAGAGTTGGCCTAATAAAAAATACTGACTCTCAGTTTTACCTTACTCTGAGAATGTAAATGTGGTATTGTGATAATTTTTCCTCTGAGAAAGGATTGACCCAGGCATAGTCTTATTCTTTAAAAATCCTCTTAATAACTTCTGGTTCCCAAGATAAGGCAGCCAAGTCAGAATCTATTAGTGTTTAAAATTTCTATTGACAAAGTAAAAGATGATTTCTTTAACAATCATTTTTGAAGAAATTAAGTAATCTTTGATAAAATTAATTCACTTACAAAGAAATAATACTTTCAGTATATTAATTAGCTAAATGTTGCTCTCAGGCTGCGAAACTAATCATTTTTGTACTTTCCATTATGTGATTAATGCAAAAATACAGGTATGCACTCATTCAGATTGCAATATACATTGTAGTTAATAAAAACCTAATTAATTTTAAAAAACTGAAACAGATTACATTCATATAATTCAAAAATTAATTCCTTAAATTAAACGGTTCTATGAAAAAAAGAATTCAATTGTGGTGCATTTTTTTAATGTGAAAAATACTAAAGATCTCTCTGCTTTTCAGAAAAAAATGATGTTTTTTACTTTTTATAGGTCAACTTCTGAAAAACACTGTTTCTAGAAATCCTATAATATTCTCCGAAAAAAAAAAAATTAACATTATTGACTCAATTATTGTAGCGATATGTCATTTTATTTTCAAAATAATAATCTTGTGGAATTTTTAGTTGATTTGGTCACTCACATGATCAAGTGCTTTATTGTAAGAGAAAGTATGTTTATAAACAATAATTGGCATATGAATCACTGGAGGAAAGAGAAACTTGCCAAGGCTACAGGACCAAGGTCAACATTGAAACAGTGAATATGACAGAGAAAAAGCTCCTATAAAAAGCATGAGAAATTTAAAGGGGTGGAGAGGCCTTGCATAAAACAGAAAGTTGAAAAGAGAAAGGGAATCGCTGCAGAGTTGAATAACAAAATTCCAAAATTGTACTGGACAAGAAAGAAAATCTGTAGTTTCATGGTAGTCTAGAACCTGATATTCACTCAGATAAACCAGGTTCATGTGCATAAGCCAAGTTGTCTGAGAATCTTTACAGCAATGATCTCATACAATTTTCCTGTTGGTGAACAGATTAAAGAATGGCTTATTCAAGTTTATTTGCTAAGATTTTCTTCCTAGAAATCCTCTAAGTCACACTTTAAAAAAACCTGTTCAGTCTGCACAGGAACTTTAATTTGTGAAAGTGTAGTCAGAAATAAGAACTTCAGAGAGGTAAAAAATATTCTTTCATGACATTATACTATGTATAGCTTTGTATTCTCATAAATACCTCTTCATAAATTTCCGAAGTCTCTTAGTGCTTGCAGATATTCAGGACATGAATTTTCCCAAAGGTTTAAAAAAGGATGAAACAAACAAGCAATTTCGGTATTATTGTTTATTTTTATATTCCAGAACATGACACTTCTTGATAGCATGTTAGGTTTTATTAGACAGTTGTACGGACCTAGGATAGATTTTGAGAACTCTGAAGTTATGCAATGGTTTTTTTGTTTGTTAATAGTATATGTGAGGCAACTTGAAGTCCCTGCTTTCTTACTTCCTATCGATGACTGTTTGGTCTGCATATCCCAAAGCATTTGTAATTATGAAAGTGGATATTTTCCCCTTTCTTTTAACTGAGAGAGAAGGAATCTCAGATCCAAGAATTCTCATGGTCAAGTATAGACAGTTTGCTTTTTGCTTATTTTTAAGCCAGACATTTTTTTCCCCCCTGAAATTTTTAAATTTCAAATTGATTTAATCTCACTGATGACCTGAAAAATGCAGTATTTACCCAGTTCCAATAAAAAAGAGGGGGCACATGTGTGAGGAGATAAGGATAATCATTCTATATGTAGTCTACTAGTACTGAATATTAAGAATATCCACTGGAGAAAAAAAAATCTCACAAAAACTCAAACCAAAACCAAAATAACCAAACCCCAAGGCAAACCCCAAAGATTTTCTCTAAATAAGAGCCGTTTTCTCTCCTGAATTTGCAAATATAACAGATAGGTATTCTGCCAATGATAGTGTGTAAAGCCGAAACAGATTATTCCTGATCTTTATTTAGATACTTTTATGTGGACCCATGAGACATCTGTTTCTGTGGTGATAACATAGAAAAGTTGTGTAAAGCATAAGAAACCACTTCTACCTAACACCATTTTTATGCATAGATCCCTTTTTCAATCATTTTTATACAGGAAATTTCACAGTGATACCTAACATTTATGAGATGTCCTTGATATCTATGTGTAGTCGAACCTTAGCATTTGAAAGTGAATGAGTTATTTTAAAATATCTTTTAAGAAATATTCAGATTTCTGGGACCTTTGATACACAAATTATGTCTTTGGAGCCAACAGCAATTCAAATGGGAATCTGTAAAATTCCGGTCCAACAGCTTGATCTGGAACTAACACTATACACATTTCAATCACCACTACCAAAAGTGGAATCAGCTACACAACCATGAAGGAGATCAGCCAGGAAATCATAATGTACATGACATTGGTAGGAAATACATTCCAGATTTGGCATCTGGTTTCATTGTTGAAGGAGATAAGGAAAGATTTCTTTTCAGAAGAAAAAACATAAACCACTGTAGGATCAAGTCATAAAATAATGATAATAAACACCAAATTATTTATCATGTCGTTTGTAAAATTAACTACAATTAAAATTTAGAAACACAGTTTTGCACTTTTTAGAAAAGCTGCTGTCTTTATTTAGATCAGAATATGGATTGGCATACAACAGAATAGAAACAAACACAGCTTCTTTTATTTATTTGTTTTATTCATTAACAAAATAAGGAAGGAAATGGTGGAAGGAAAGAATTGTGGAATCCTTCTGTACATTATTATTTCTATTGTTATTGCTGTTATTCAAATCACAGAGGTGTTACTATCACTCCTGACTGGCCTGGCCTTGTCCAGCGCTGGGTGCAGCCTGGTGCTGCTGGCTTTGGCTCTGCTGGACACGTGGGAAGCAGCTTCTCAAAGGAGCCTCTCCTATAGCCCCCCACTTCCATAACCTGGCCACAGAAACCAATACACTAATATATTCAAGCATCTCGATATTTTGCTTAGCTTAGCTCGCAGTACCACCACTTGAGACATTTTAATGATTTACTGATTTTTAAAATATTTTAAAAATCCCACTACCAAAAAAAAAAAAAAAAAATCAAAACTCTTAAATATATGCCAAATAACATGTCCCAAAATAAAATTACCGTGTAATGTTTTTAGTTCCTTCTGGAAATCCTGCTTATGAGTTATTTTATTCAGGCATCAAAATACAGTTAAAAAGTATGAGAAAAAATCTGATAGAAGCAAAAAAGGACTGATGGGAAGATCCTTGCAGTATTTCCTTGTTGTCACAACAGCTACATCTAGCCAAAACCAATAGCACCTTGAAGATGACATTCTAAATGGGTTAATCGTGACAGCTGCCTCAATGGGTAACACATGATTATTTAAATGCATAAAATGTATTAATTTTAAAATATGATGATGATATATTTTGTAAAGATGAGTAAAGTCATGGAAAACTAACATAGCAAAATATCTCTGTTGAAAATATTCTAATTTCAGTGACTACAGTAGTGTTGTAGTCAACACATGTCAATCACAATATGTTGAACTGAACGTTTTATATTAAATGTAACAACATCTTACATTTGACAATAATAATAACAACAAGTGTTTTGTTAAAATTTTAGTTTCCAAATTTTGCTACAAACAGTGGTAAGATTTGAAGGGAAGTCACTGAAGAATGGTTAATATGAAAAACAAAGAAACAATAAGTTTTTAAATTCTAAATTAGATTATTCAGTTTTTAATCATCACAAAATATGTGAATTAAACAATTATCTATACATAGAGCTGAAACACTTTTAGATTTTTTTGCAAATATGAAAGGCAACGCCTTAATTTTGTTAATTTTTCATAATTATAAGATTTACTAATTTATATCTGAAAAATATTTTATTAATATGAATACATAGGATATTTTTTCTAGTTTCCCAAACGATTAACATTAACATTGGCAAGGAAGAGTAGAGGAAGGAGTTAAATATATAGTTTTTGTGTTCACAATTATATTTAAAAATGCTTTAATGATGTTTGCTTTTAAACGTGGATAGTGACTAATAACCACGGGAAATGGCTTCCTAAATTTAGCCCACTAAGAGTTAGGCATTTAATCTAAGATAAGCTTCTATAAAGACTATGATTACATCATAAATTTTATATGTTTAATAATCCTGTAGTTACATATCTATCTTAGATTATATTGGAATTACCTCTGTTAAATGAAATTAATTCTGTCACTACTTTTTTAAGGTACATAAATATTGGTGAAATATAATTTGAAATAAGAGCTGTTAAAGAAAACAGGCATCAAATCTATATAGCTTGAATTCCAGCATTCTTCGCTCATATTAATCAAGTTTCATTTAGACATACTTTTCAATGTTTAATCAGATTTAGCTGATATCTGTGATAATAGTATGTTCATGTGTCACATGTCAGTGTTGACATAATTCTTAAAAATCCGATGTGACGTAGTTTTGATATTCCTACCTGATTGACTTGAAATGGTTGTTCATATCTGCTCAATTAGCATATCAAGGAGAGCATCAGTCAGAAAAATATAGATAGTTCATTGCATCATGGAATTCAGAAGACGCAGATATAGATTGCAGAGATGTTAATCCTGTGATCACAGCTGGTATCAAATGTTCCTTTATTCATTTTAGGTACTGCTGTGGCATATTCTTAAGGTGAAGAACATCTCAGTTTGTCCTCATTGAAATGTTAAAAGTCACTGAAATGCCCATCACTTCTTTGATCACTGAGGAAAGATATAGCTGAACAGTAACATTTACTCCTCAGGTCAGCTGTCAAGTGATCCCTAGAATTCTGAATGGAAGAGCTGAAAGGAAAGATTTAGATTAAGTATATGAAAAAATCTCTTTTCAGTTTTTCATTTTATTATGGATAATAACAGAATTATGAATTGGATTTAAAATAGAATTTGTTTTCTTCTTAATAATGAGTGACACTTTTATGACCCTGACTTTGTGTTTCAACAATTATTTGACTATACACAAAAAAGAATGCTAAACCAAAACAAATGAAAATTCCTCTTTTATTGTCTAAATACATCTGTATACTAGAAAGATTCTCATGACTGAAATATTAAAATCTAGATTGTTATTCTTAGCATTTGCAGTTAAAACTGAATTGGGAGAAGTTCAGTGAGAGTGCATTTTGTCAATGAAAGTATTATTGTTTGAAATCCCTTAGCAACATGTATATCAGTAAATCCCAAAACCATACTAGAGAGCAGGTTGATCAGTTCATGAAACAGTAGTTTGCAGTATCTGAGAAAAACAAAACATATAGTGCTTAAATATATTATATACTATGAGACCCAAACTACAAATATAAAACTTCTACAGAATTTCTAAGTTTCGGAGAACATTTTGTTCCTCTCAAAGTCCTTTATCCAGTGTGGGAGAGCATTGTGGTAGATCTCACAGTGTTTGGTAAAAGGAAAAGGCCAGCTATTACAAAAGTGAACATAATGAATTTGAAAATTATGAAATTAATTATTGTAGATTAAAAAAGTATGATCGGAAATGCATGAATTGATTAATATTTAAGACATTCCCAAGGTAATCAATATCTGGAATTTCTTACTCTAGTGAAAAAAATAAATAGTGAAAATATTCAGTAAAAAAATCCATACTTACTACGGAACAAATACAAGGAGGTTATAAAATATAACTGACACCTCTTTCCCCTTCAGGATAAACAGACAGAAAAAAAATGAAGGTTCTATAAATAAATAATAAAACTGAAGCTAGAAGGGGCTGCGAATAGTGAAACTATAAGTGCTGTACAAAATGTACCCACATTAATCCTGTGATTGGAGAAAATTTATTTTTTTTTTAAATTTCTGCTAACGCATTAATATTCTTTGGATGCAGTTCACAAAGTCTGAAACAACCTTTGTTAGTCTTAGCTTGAATAAGTGTATTAACAGCAGTAATTCTGCAATTCCAAGGCTGATGATGCAGTAATTTTCTTGTTTAATCATACTGAACTACAAACATATTCATAGCAATTCTATTGAAGTTACTGTCTCAGAAGTGTTTTTGCAATGTGTGTGAACTGCACATGAGGACAAAACCATTAGGCAAGTGTTTATCAAGATCATTAAAAGTGAAATAAAGGAAGATCCTTCCCTCGGGTAACAGCTCCTTTGAACCTTTGAACCTTGCTCCTTTAGTTGAACATATTAAGACCTCACATGAGTATAAACTGGAAAGAAAAAAACCCTAAACAAAAAAACTAAACAAAATCTAACTTTTTCAGTTATCATTAGCAGTTTATGCCAACTCTTGAACTTGAAAAGCCATGAATAGTTAAAATATGTGTCTCCACACATACACGACTCACGCACATCCATGGACAATTGACATGGTGCTGAAGGGCCAAGATGACATCAAAACTGTTATATATCTCTCAGTACTTGGAGAAATCAGCCAGCTGGAATGAGTGGTCAGATTATCCTGGCGCAGTCATCTTCACTGTCATGACTGTGTCATCTATAGGCCATGTGTATGCACGTGAGAAATTATTAACAACCTGCTGTATCATCTCGCTCAGACTTTAGTTTTTATCATATAGTGGCCTAGTTCTGTTCTTGAGGTTAGCTCTCTCTATTTCCTTGTGTCAACAGAAAACGACACAATACATTCATGATCTTTGTCAGCGTGGATGATAGAAGTGCTGAAATCAGAGTCCTGTCTAGTCCAACCTACCTGACCCAAAATGGCTTAGTTAATTTTTTCAATACCACTTACTGTCTTCTTAGCAAATCTGTACTTCATCAGATAAATCCAGTAAGATATTACGACAAATCTTAATAAAATAAAGTACAATGTTCAGTGCTCTGCCATCACACATAGAGCAAATCTACTCATCATAGAAGGATGTCTCAAATGTTAAACACCATTTCCAACTGATAAATTCTGGCTGATAGCTGCCACTCATCTTCTTGTCCTTCGTATCTCTGCAATCAATGTGAGATTGAAGAGAAGTTCTTTGGCTCTTCCTTTCTTTCCCCTCTTGGAGATAATAATGACTTTTGCCTTCTTCAAATTCCTTGGAACCTCTTCTAATAACCAAGAATTTTCAAAGGTAATAAGGCTCCTCTAGAATGGAAGTGGAAAAGGAAAGTATATGGTTATTGGGAGCAGGTATAAGTGACATGAATTACAGAGGTGTTGTTTGCAACTGCAGGGAAAGAATTCTTGTGGCCAAAAGTCAACTAGAGGTCATGTTGTCCAGTACAGTGAAGAGCTTTATAACAAGAGTATGATCAGAGATAAGATGGATTAATCTGTTACTTGAGGGGTTCTGTCATCTCCCTTATAAAGATGCAGAAAAAATACAGATGTTTGACACCATCATCACTTCTGTCTTCAGCACCTGTGATGGGCCTTGTGATCCCTGGAACCTTGTGTTGGAAGACCGCTCCTAGAGGATGACAAACCCCTATATGACCCTGAATTTTTTCAATAGTTGTTTCTCCAGCTGGATGTACATATGTCTATGGGGCTTGATGGACTTCATCCCAGGGTTCTGAAAGAGCTGGCTGGCTGATGTTGTTACAGGACCTCTCTCGACTACTTTACAATTTTCTTGTGAGTCCAGAGAAGTCCTAGTAAAATGGAAGATGGCAAATGTTGCCTCAATTTTCAAGAAAGGATTCTGTGAAGACAAAGATGAAGCAGGCATTGAGTACCTCGATCCTTTCCGTATTTTGTGCCACAAGTCTACTTTTCAGTGGATCATCAGCTGTGGGCCAACAATTTTCCTGCTGCTTATTTCTTTCTGATCATAGTATCATATAACTATAGAATCATTTAGGTTTGAGAAGACCTTTGAAAGAATTGGATCTAAATATAAATCTAACTCTGCCAAGTCCCCTGCTAAAGCACATTCCTAAATTCACTGCTTTCATTATTTCATAACTCTCAGCTATGTCCTACCTCAGACAGCCAACTTAAAGAATAACATAATCTGTAAGAAATCTCTGTAAGTAATTTTTGCCCATTTCTCACCTTTTTGCTAGCTGGACTTGTTCAGAAAAATACTCAGAGGTGAATACATGAGCAACTAAGACTCTCTCCAAGGATGAAAATTCTATAACCTCTAAATATCCTTGAGGTAATTCATTTTCCTGTAATATTTATTGGCAATTTCATACAATTTGTTGCAACTTCTGACCATTGCCTTTCATTGTTTTGCTGTCTATCTAAGACATGATAATTCTAATATCTCTCTCCTGAGTTTTAACTGTTAGTTCTGTGCTCAGCATGATACAAACTTTTTTCCTCGCATTTAATCTTATCTTACCTTTTTTTTTTTTNAACTCGTTTTTCAACACCAGGAACAGTTTTTTAAGATCTCAAAACTTCTAGCCATCAATATCATATTTAAATAACTTAGTATCTTTAGCAAACTCACAGGTGTTACCCAAGTGCTTTTTCCAGGCTATTAATGAATATATAGAATAAAATTGATTGTACCAGCCATCCTAAGTCACCATAAAGTCACACAATGTTTTCAACTTCTTAACCAACTATTCTAGTAAGTCTGACTATCATCCCCCTAGCACTCATGGACAACACTCACTTCCTGGTGCTGTCATCTGGTGTTTTTGGCCCAAGGGCCCCAGGGGCACAAGCTCTATGGCTGGACTAATTGAGTTGTTTTACTGTATGGATCCTTCCTTTCTTCCTATAAAGATATTTTGACTATATCAAGTTCAGGTATTCTTCCATGACTGTTATCTTTCTCTCTGCTTTTACTGAAAATTCTCTTCCACGATATTTCTGTTCTGAACACCGTCTGATTAGTTCTGTTCTAGTTAAAACAAAACATATCTTTCCTGTACAGTTTCTTTAGGTTTTACATATGCAGCTGGCTGAATTACACAAGCTGTTGCCATGACACCTGGATTCTCTGCTGGGCAGAACTCTAACAACCTGAATTTCACCTCTAAAATGTTTCTCTTATGTTTCCCTCCTTTATCATTATTGTCATGGTTTAGGACAAATAATTCTGCCTTTCAACATTAAATACTTCTATCTGGTCATCTTTAATACCACAAACTCTGCAGTCAACTTGAATAGCTACCAACACCTTCTTTCACCCCTGAAGATTCCCTGTTCCTTTACTATACCGTACTTCTTCGGTAATTTAACAACTAAGTGAGGCCTGGTGTTGCAGCTTACTAATACCTCAGGTTGAGATATGCCTAAAAGTATTGAGAAGAGTACAGGGAGAAGTAAATTTCATACTGTTAGAAATTCCTGCTCCCAGTGCAAACTAACCATTTACCACGCTCTCTCTCATGGCTGCTTAGCAGCTGCCTTTTTATCCAATCAAGCAAAAACAAGCTCTGCTTCATTATTAGGATTACCTTGAAAAGCCAATCCTTTTCACATCCAGAATCTACCACTTAGCAGGTCTTGATTAACTCAAGCATCGACTCAAAATGTAACACCACAACCCAAACAGAATCCATGGACTATCTAAATTCAAAATTCACCAAGCTTACCAGCTTCTAGGAGTCAGCCTCACATCCCCACTCTCTCCTCCCTCCTCCCGTGCAAAATTGCCATGAAAACTTCACTGTGTCCTCTTTATAATTCACCACTTTCTTTAAATTACTGTGTAAAAAAATGTGGAGCAGATATAAATTTAAAAGATGTTCAGGTGCAACTTAGATTTTTAGCCTTTTGCTTCCACTACCAAGACAAAAATATCTGCCTAAGTCTTATTTTTTACTGTTATCAATCATTACCTAAAGGATATTTGAAGGAGAAATTAATGAGAATGGACATAAATTAAGTTAGATTTTCCATCACAGATCAGGGCTGTAGTTGAGTGACAGCTCTAAAGGGTTTTAAGCAAGTATGGGCCTAAAGACTGTTTTTGTAGTATGAACTGTAAATTCGGGCTAATGCTTTGTTTTCCCTTTTTGTTTCCCTTTGTTTCTCTTTTGATTAGATATCTTGTCTACAGCTCATTTCAGATGCAATACTTATAATATTTCTACTTATATCTTCCCACTCAAGCTATTCTCTTATTGAATTTGTAGGCCATGCTATCTATTCTTGTCTGCTCAGAAGTGTCAAACATTATTCTATCAAAAATTCAAGTCAACAGCTATATAGAAGAAAATAAGAATATATAAATTCTGATGATTTTATTAGAAAGATTTTAAGCAGCAGATGCACTACTGGAGACACTTAATTCCCAGTTAAATCTCAGAGAATAACAACAGAAACAACAAATCTGAAACCAGAAAGTTGAGTGCTAGAGGAGATGAAGCTGAGAGCAGGCAAAATGAAGAAATTTGGTCATGGGGATGTGGGAAGAATAGCAGAAGTTTGAAACTACAGCTGATCTTATTTCAAGGAACTGGAATATTGAAGGAACTCAGTTTATGACCTGTATAACTATTCTGTTCATGACTGCTAATAAAAAATAAAAAAGTAAACCGTATTAAATATATTTAGATGCATGTTCTCTGGAGTTCGTGGAGTCACAAATAAAAAAATATTTGCAAACAATAAATTTGATCAGCCTTGTACTCTGGGATCCAATTATCGAAACTCAGTATTTTACGTCAGACATATTTTTAATCATAAAATCATTAAAGTGAAACATAAATATTTCAAGAAAGTGCTCTTCTTTCTGATAGTCTGCAGTCAAACTAGTGCTAACCAGTCCAATTTCATCATTTTGTGTTTAAAAAAGTCTAAATGTCAGTTGTAGCACATTCAGCATGTCTTAAGTAACAATCTTATGATTGTTTCCTTTTCACATATTTCCTCATAGCATTACTTCTTAATATAACCAGGTCTTATGCTAATTTATGTTAATTTATGCTAATATATGTTAACTAATGCAACCTTAGACCTATGTAGAAGTATCAAATACATTAAGATCTTAGCTGAAACAAAGTATTCCAGCATTCTGTTGATCTGCACTAGGATTTTTCATATCTGCAGATTTTCTGTAAAAATCAACGTCAAATGTAATGCAGACCCAAAAACACATCTAAAAGATTATAATATATTTAACCTTATGTTTAATTTTGAAAGATGGTTCTTAAAAGAAGAGCAAGCTGGGTAGCTGAGTTAGCAGGGTATTGTAAATATATGTCTGAAAGGATATGATGGTTCAGAATCTATATGTAAGATCATGATCTGTAGGATCATGACGCATGACTTGTATATATGGACAACTTCTAGATCAAAACACATTCTTGGTCAAAAATTTCTTTTCGATTTTTTTTCCCTCATATTCAAGTGACTTCTGTGTGCTTGTAGTCAGTGCAATTCACTTTCATCCACTACCTACTCTAATGATAGATGTCTTCAACCTCATCCTCAAATGGCCTTTGTTAAAACTGTAGTGCAAACATCAATTGACATTTTTAAGGTCATGACTAATCCCACTTAAAAGTAAGAATAAATAAAAGTTCAGTTCGTAACCGAAACAAAACAAAAGTACAGAGTTCACAAGATGCTATTAACAGGTGTTTTGTAGATGCAATTAGTTCTAGTGTCTGAATATGAGTACAAAGCCCATCTTGAAAGACCTATATAATATATTTACCTTTTATATAATGCTTATTGTAGCTTTAAGAAACCAAGAATAAAACTTCATGAAGGTAATAACAGAAAATAATGCTGTTTTCAGTTGTTGCATTTCTTTTTCAGTTCTTTTCTATCAGCAAATGTACAGCACCTGCATATTAGTTTTTGAAGTCCTTTCGTAGTGGATTCTGTAAGAGACATGCATATCTTCATGTACTTTTCATTTTGTAAACTCTGTAATTTCCAACTACAATTGCCAACAATGAGCTATATGAAGTAATAATGATTGAGACAAATTTCAATTAGTATAGACATATATGTCCATTCTTAAATTCCCTATATAGTATGTGCGTATCTACTTAAGACCCAACTGATCAAAGGTAATCTAAATCTTTGTTACGGTTTCTTTAAAAAATAGTACTGTGTGATCTTGAATGGAATGGAATTAAACCAAATTTGCTCCAATGATGCTCAAAACCACATACTACTGCACATATTGGAAAAGTACCAAAAATGCATACAAGATATTTGTATTATTCACAAAATGAAATGAAAGAAAGCTATTCTATGTCGTTTTAGTTTCTTAAAAATACAATCTTTTCCCCTGTTGTTCCTCATTATGGATTACATTTACTACTGTACAGAACAAGACACAAAAATGCACCATAGTACCCATGAAAATATCCAAAAGAAACTAGCAGGGAGACGCTGTATTTTGTAGGCTTTCTCTGTTTTCCTTCATAGTACCTTATAGTCTTGTCCAGGAGATGCTGAGAGCAAAGAGTTACATAATTCTAAATTCTTTAAGCCCATCTCATCGGCACCAAATATAGTTGCTACGTAGCAGAAGGGGTTTTATTATCTCTCCCACTAAAAAGTGTTACTGTCTTTCTACATACTGTTTCAGTCCAGTGCTGTCATAAATTAGCGAAAGAACAGCATAACCTAGGTTTGCTAGTTTGCTGTTATTCTGCCATTTTTTACATCTCTACCTTTCCTTATATTATTGTTTAAATGATTTTGAGCAGGTTAGAGATTTTAAAAATGATCCTGTTCTCACTTTCTGCTCATCTACAAGATAACTCTGTCTTGCTTCCTTTGGTATTCTCTGCTCATGAAATCTTCACACTGTTCTGTCACTTCTGATTGCTTGATTCTGCTTGTGCTGTGACTACGCTCCGACAATCCATTTCATTTTCCTGACAATGTTAAAAAATGCAACTGATCCAGTTCTGAAATTTTATCTGATATCAAATTCTGCTATAAATATTAAGAGGTTGAACAGCTTTTTACAGTGCTTTACAACTATAGTACATCAATTTATAAGTTGTGTAAATATAGGAATCTCTAGTAAGGAATTAAAGAGATTAATTATTTGTGTTTCTATTGTTATCAAATTTTATTTTGGAGGATGAAAGTTATAATGCAAAATAGTAGATAAATGAAATAAATAAAAGAAACTTTTAAGACGAAGATTTCATTTAGGATTTCATTTTCAAAAAACTCTTATCTGTTGTTTAGATGAAATTTTTGATAATGTAAAGTTAGGGTTTGGGTTTGGGGGGTGCCAAGTTTCGAGGGGTTTGGGTTTTTTTGGGTGGTTTCGAGGGGAGGGAAGGGTGTTTAGGAGAGAGTTTGGATGGTTCGCTTGCTGCCCTGTTTTAAAACCGTGGGTTTTTTGGAAATATGAACGAAAGGACCAAGATTGCAGTGTTGGTGAATCTGTGGAGCTCCCTCCCCGCTTTTGTTCTCTGTGCCCTGGGTCGGAGCTGGGGGGCGGCGGTGGCAAAGCTCATGGCGGGAGGAACCGGAGCTCTGGCACACGCAGTGCTGGCGCTGGGACATGCTGTGGTCATTGTCGGCGCTCCCCTCCTCCCGGTCCCACGGGGATGGGGATGGCTGGTCCCACGGCATGGCCGTGGCGCTGGGGGGAAGGAGCCGCTGTGAGCCTCTCCTCCAGGGGGTTCTTCCTGTCCCCCTGCTGCCCGGGTTGTGAGGTGGGGTGGCGGTGGTGGGATGGGCGCGGAGCTGAGTGTGCAAAGCTGCTTCTGCCACTTTTGCCACTTTTCCCAGCAGTTTGGGCGGTGGCGGTGGCCCCAGCTCGCAGTGGTGGAGAGACACATCTAACGGAAACGACGTCCCAGCGTGCATGCCCACAGCTCCGGATGGAGGCAGCATTGTGGCTGCGGCGGGCAGCGCGAGGCGGCAGCTTCTGATGGGCAGCTGACAAGAACCCCCACCAGGAGTGGCCACAGCCACACAGCTCCTGTCCTGTGCTGCTGGGAGGCATGTGGCAGCGACTGCTCCCACGGGCAGACCCCACCGCCAGCGGCCAGTCCCCACAAGTGGCAAGTGACCCATGGGTGAGGCTGGTGGCCCTGGGAGTGTCTCTGTGGCCAGCAGCCGGCAGCAGCTGCTGGCCTCTAGGCCCTGAGCACATGGTGTTTCGGCGGGAACCAACATTTTGCCTGGAGTGAAGATCCTGAAAGAGAGGCGGAGCCCAGCTCCACCAGCCAACCACAAGACAGCTTGGCCAGGAAGAAGACATTGGATTGACGTGAGATTTCGAGGGCATAAAAAGCCCAAACAGGGAAGTCCTCGCTCTCTCCAGCTTTTGCTTGAGCTGGAAGCAGCACAGCCCTTCTCCTCCTAGGTCCCAGAATTGTGCAGCTTGACTTCACCCACCTCCATTTGCACAGGGAGCAGCACAGGGCCATTGGAACCAAGCCAACCAAACAGCAAGTGATAGCTTCCCTGTGGGTGTCCCTGGGGGTGTGTGTTTTCACCATTTTTGTCTTGCAGGAGGCTCCGAGGGACGGGAGTGTACCATCTTAGAGGTGGTTTCTATTCCTACCCCAGCTTTTCAGCCAGCCCTCTGGCTTGAGGAGCAGTTTGTTTTTGCATTGGGGTTTTTTTTGTTTGTTTGTTTTTTGCATGGCTTTTGTCGGGTATATATTGTGTAAAGTCTGGAGTTCCCATGAGGTTTTTCTGGTCGAGTCCCTAGACTACAAACTGTTACCTGCTGTTGAATCTGTTGAGTCTTGCATCATTGTTGTTCTTGCCCCCTTGGTGATAACAGTGGTTCAATCCACCACATGTATGAAGTATTGCAGTATCAATTTCAAATGAAAATAGTGCAAGAGAGAGAAATGTCTTATTCAAAATAACATAGGTAGAAAGAGAATGATCTATGGAGTTTAACTTGTGGCCAGATTAAAACAAACAAACAAAACAAACAAAAAACCAACCCCCACCAAACAATAAAGAGTTGGTGTCTTACACTTCCCTGAGACCAAAAAGCAGCTTTAGCTCCAAAATGGAGGCATTCATCTGCCGAAAGCAAACAGATAAGAATAGACCAACTACTTGCATGATGTATGTTTGTACAAATTATATTTGCCAGTCAGGGCTCTTTCTTTTCTTTCAGCCTTTTTTGAAAACATTCACTGCTTCAGCTAGGGTAGTTCTAAGAATGAGGAGAAAACCTCAAACCATCAGAATTTAGTGTTAGTAAACAATTTGCAGAGGAAATGGAAAAGTGTGTCTCAAATTTAATTCTTTTTTAAAAATATGAATTTATGTGTGAAATTTGGTTAATTCTGATTCTGTGTTTAGGCTGAATGCCCACATAAAACTTTATTTAGATCTCTCAACTCGCTTTTGAATCTGTTTCCTTAGTATATAGGGCATTGATAGAAGAGGAATATACCCTAAAGTATTTGCAACACATGATGAATTCCGAACACTTTACAGAAGCAGAGGGAGGCATTGTTGCTCCAGTGGTATTGAGGGGAGGAACTGATGAATAATTGACCCTTTAAAACAAATACAGTATTTCTCTTTGACCCATTTTAATGATAACTTAAACTATATTTTGGATTTTAGGAAAGCTATTACAAGTGAATCGGGCTGTGAAGTAAGAGCTGACTGAGATCTGCAGTGAACAAGACATCTGTGATTAAAACGAATCCTTTCTTACTCTTTGTTTCTTTTCCTTAACCAAAAAGGCTACAAATCTCCTTTCCATTTCAACAATTTTTTTTTAAATAGGCCTGTCATGTATACTTATATATAAACACTGGTTCTTCAGTTCTTCTGTTTCACTCTAATCCTCCCCAAGGGGTCTATTAAGAATCTCAGTTACCCTTGCCTTCAGCAGTAGGTTGTAACACCATATAGACTGTTAAGATACAGTTCCAACACATAACTCACTCAGAAGTTATTGGCATGTTGGTCCAGAATGGATATCATCTCATAAAATGTTTCTGGAATACATTTCTGTGGAATCTTTATTCCTCAGGATACCCAAAGCATAACTTCACAGGATCTAGAGCAATCTCATCTAGCTTTGAAGTTAGACACAGTTTAAGCAGAAAGTTAAGCTAGAAATACACATAGGGCTCCTTACAAACAATTTTTTTCCTGTGCTTCTACAAGTCTTCACGGCCTACATACTCCAAAACAGTAGATATGAGGACCCATGTATAAAAAATAATCAGTAAGAACAAAGGCACTGCCTGATTTTTCTGTTCTCTTTGAAAATGTATTTCTTTTGTGGGATGGGGACTATGCTTTTGTCACAACCAGAAAAGATTAGGAGATAATATGCACATGTAATTTGTGATACCAAGAGCCATCTAAGGAGAAAAAGTTAAAAAAAAAAAAAAAAAAAAAAAAAAAAAAAAAAAAAAAAAAGACAAAAAAAAAAGAACAATATAAGAAGCATGAAAATAGAAGACAAAGCTCTAACAATCAGTAATCACATGAATTCTTGTAGTTTTATTTCAGGGATGAGTATATGCATTAGGAAGATATTATTAGTATCCATCTTGTACAAACATCTTTAGTTGTTATTGCTGTTGTGTAGTAAGGCAAGATTAATACTGTGAAGTGTTCATTTACAATCCTTTCTACCCTCGCTAAGTACCTTTAAAAATGCATCATCTGAGACAAATGATCAAGAGCTCATTGAAAAATTGCTGCACATTTAAAACTGACTATGACTTTATTACAAGTCATAGACCACACATTACTTAAAATCTGGTCAGTACAGCAGCAGAGCAAGGAAAAGAGTGTTTAAAACCCACTGCAAGCTTTTGGGGTTTGGGGGGATTTTTTTTTTTTTTAATTTTTTTATTTTTCTACAGAGTAGCTCACTGCTAATGACAATCTGAGTATCTTCTTAGCCACAATTCTGCAGAAGCTGCTTAATGAACTTTGCAGTGTCAGAAAACCATGATTTTACAGTATGCTATGGCATACTTTTATAGCAGCATACATATCTTACTGGATTTTACTTGATTCATAATCTCTCTCTGTGTATCAATGGCAGTATGTGGCAACTCTCTGTCTCACCTTAGCAGTATATATCTCAACACTATTCATAATGGGCTGGCTTGAAGAACTCTCCTTCAACAATATTACCTATAACACAAACTTTATCTGTAGAAGATATTGTCTGAACCCAATTTGTCGAATGCAGTTGCCTTTTCCACTTCAGAATCCAGTCTTCTCCACATTCTACCTCCATAGTATGGTTAGGGCTGAGTGCAAACTACCATGTATCCTTGTTTGAATAAAAAGGGAAACTCATGCTCCAGCAGGCATCTAATCTACTCAGTTAATAGTAAAGCTCTCAGGTTTGTTTTGCATCATGTCTGCAGATAATAAACCATAGGTAAAGACCTTGGAGGAATTAGTTCTGACTCTTCCATAAATTATTTCACATATTAATAAAAGCCTATGACTGTACTTGTGTCACTTCATGAGTGTCTCATCAAAAGAGCAATAGCTATGGTAGGGTTAATGAAAGGACATGCAAAGCACGCAGTGCTTTATTCTCCTTAGTAGTCCTTTCTCCTTAGTAACTGTGATTCCATAATGCACTTTGATAGAAATAGAAGGGGAATTTTTGAGATAGCAAGACAGAAAGCATGACAGGCATCTGAGGTTATGAAAATTTTCTTATATCTAACTAAAATTGCGGGGATATGCAGCCATGAAATAGTCGCGGTAATTGTTTTGTCCTGATCACACATTATGTATTCACCATATGGGCTGTTCTGCAGAAAGCCTTTATTTCCATACCCTCCAACTCTCAGAGCTAAGAAAATAACACATATCATTGAACAAAACTCCAGCAGTGCATTTATATTGGTTCTTTGCCTGGTTTTGTTTCCTGTGGCATTATCATCGAATGGAAGAATGCATGCATCTTCCATCATGAACTCAACACAGAGACTTAGATATTTAGAAATCTTTCTCAGACACAAGATGTATAAATTAATATTTTGTTTCTATGTTCAATTAGTATTTTAAAAATGGAATGACATTTGATAATAGAATTTATATCCACTTTAGCTGAAGGGCACTCATGTTCACTGAGAGGTTGCTGCTTTTTTCTTTTCTTTAGGCTCTCTGAAGGAGCCCTTGCAGCTGATTTGCTGAAAGCTGAATGAACCCACACTGCAGAACGTATAATTGTGTCGATAGTTTTTATTTAAACCAAAATAATCATAATAGTGTCCTTACACTAATAATCATTCCCTGAGGATGATTTCTTGTGTAAGTCTTGTTTTTCTGCTCACTTTGTATGGCTAGATTGTGTTCAGTAACATAAGGACTTAAATAATTCAATTATTCTAGTGTCAGATCAATAGCAGTATGCTGTGAGTTAACCCTGGCTGGATGGCACTTGTCCACCAACACTGCTCTGTCACTCTGCTCTGCAATGGACAGAATGGAAAAGGTATAGTGAAAGGCTCATGAGTTAAGGACAGGCAGAGATCACTCATCCATTACTGTCACGGGCAAAACGGACTCAGCCTGGGAAAATTAATTTAATTAAAAATCAAACAAATCAGAGTAAAGTAAAACAGATCTTAAGAACACTTTACCCCCACTGATCCCAAGTGGTGCAGGAAGATGAGGAATAGAGGTTACGGTCAGTTCATCACATGTCGTTTTTATGTTGCTTCCCTTGCAGGGAAAGAAGTCCTTCCTCTGCTCCAGTGTAGGGTCATTCTCATGGGAAACAGTCCTCCGTGAACTTCTTCCCACGGGCTACAGTTCTTCATTAACTATTCCAGTGTGGATCCCTTTCACAGGATGCAGTGCTTCAAGAACTGGCTGCTCCAGTGTCCCCCATGGGGTAACAAATCCTACCTGAAAAGCTACTCTAGCGTGGGCTCCTCTCTCCATTGGTTTGCAGGTCATGACAGGAACCTGCCAAAATTTAGGTTTCCTACGGTCTCACAGACATCTTTCTGGCATCCACCTGCCCTAACATGGGACTCCTTCATGGGCTGCTGGGGCACAGCCTGCTTCACCATGACCTTCACCACAGGCTGCAGGGGAATCTCAGCTTGAGCACCTGGAGCAACTCCTCCCTCTCCTTTCTCACTGACCTTGGGGTCTTCAGAGTTGTTCTCACATATTCTTGCTCTCATTTTCTCTGGCCTCAATTATATCTGTGCCACGACTTCTTTTTTTTCCTACTTAAATATATTGTGACAGAGACATTACTACCATCTCTGGTTTGCTCAGCCTTGGCCAGTGGTAGGCCCATCTTGGAGGCAGCTGGAATTGGCTCTGTTGAACATGGGGAAAGCTTTTGGCAGCTTCTCACAAGAGCCATCCCTGTGAAACCCTCTCTTCACCCTCACTTCCAAAACCTGACCACACAAACCTTTCTCCTTTGCTTTAGAATATTCTACTGTACAGACATTGAAAAGAAAATTGTATTTTAAAGAGACAGAGTCACACTGGGATATATACAAAACACAATAAAAGAAATGTGCTTAATTTACATGGAGTTGTTTATATACCTTTTGATGAAAGTGTTGACGAGAAAAGCATTCTTAGATGCTGGAAGGCAGATGTTGATTTTCCTGGAATTTGTTGTCGTTATTTACTTTCTGGGTAATGATAAAAAGATATATTTAACAAGAGGATTGCAATTTAGCTTTGAATATTTTCTATAAACCTTTATCAATGAATCATGATGGAAGAAGAGGAAGAAGAGATATTTAAGGGCAACTAAAGAATCTAGTTTAAACATGGAAAACATTGAATGGTATAACAAAATCTAACGAGTTGGTGATCATACTCACACTGCTAGAGTTTCAAATACAAACAAACAAACAAAAAAAAGAATACTTTTAAAAAAGTGTGCAGTCCTCTCCCCTTGTAAGATAAACTAATTAAAGTGTAAAGGCTGAAGAAAGTGGAAATTAATCCTACTCTGCAGTTTTCCCCTAAAGATCAGAAGATATTTCCGGCCTTTTCATAGCAAGCCTGAGTTAGACTGTCAGATCAAGTAAAAAAGGAGTCACAGCCATTTGAACACCGACTGGAAATATGGAGGGAAGTGGTATGTGGGAGACCCTTAACTTATTACTAATAGCAGTAATATTAGTGAAATTCATTGCTCTCAGCAGTAGATTTGCATGGAAACTTTTTTCAGTCTGTTTAATCTATGACAAAACAGAGCAAATGACTACTGATCTTAAGCACGGACCAAAATCAAATCTGACTTAATTGAAAGTTATATCTCCTGTTTCTGCCAGCAATTGACAATTAGGTTTGAAAACCTCCCTTCATTAACTGTTCCTTTTCACTGTCCTTTAGCCAGTACTAAATGAATAGGCACTTCCTATTACGGAAGTTAATTGATAGCTATGGGTATCATTAATTAATCTGAAAAATTCTTAAAACCTATCATAGTCTTTACATTCACAATATCTTTTTGAACAAAGATTTCCACAACTTATTGTGCTCTTCATAAGTGTGTATAAGGCAAGTATCTCTCAAAAGAGGGAACTACTATGCAAATAATAGATTTTTCCTTTAAAACATTATTTCTTTCAGTAAGTCCTTACAAATCTTGTAATTATTTCCTTCTCTATCAATGACTTCCTCACAGCAACCATCTGGATGAAAAACAAAAAGATATTATGTATTCTTCTTTTGCGGTTTTCTGTTCTCAATCTGCAGATTCATAAAAGTCAGGAGACAAATCACCCAACAAGAACTGTTAATAAAGGCTACTCCTGTGGTTTGCTGCAAAGAAATTCAGCATAAATCTTTGAACATCTGAAAAGAATGAGAGAACAAAGAAAATGAAGTGTTGGTACGCAGTCTGCAAATACCTATACAGGTGCAGAAACTCCTGCTCAGAAGTCACTACAAAATTTAGTATGACATGAAGTTCAAAACACTTTTGAGCTTATACTATGCATATGCACGCATAAATAACAGTTGTTTAGCAGGCTCATGATAACTTTGTGTGAGGGACAACTGAAGTTCACATTGACTTTCGCAGATCCAAACAAATTTATCTGAGACAAATCTTAGATGCCACCTGACTGTTATTCTCTGTGAAACTCAAATTATGTTATGAACATCAATCCTAAGTAACATCCTAATATACCTGAACATCTTACATTCAAGAATAGTGATTGATAAAGGAAGTTGAATTTCAATGAGAAACAAAAAGTAAACACAGAATAACACCCTTAAAAGGGGCAGTATTTTCAATAGCCTTTTCTTATTTTTATTCCCTTCTCCCTCGAATTCTTTAAGCCTTCACAAAACACATATACTGAGCCATTCTGTTTTTTCCTAGTGAGAAAATTATAACATCTAGTAAGATCTTGGTTTGTATTGCTTTTTGGATAGAGTTTCATCTAGAAATCTTCATTTAAATTAAACTAAAATTCTTTTATACCCTTTTTATTACTTCTTGCAATAAGATTTATTCGAAACTTGAATCCAGAAATTTATTTATTTGTTAGAGGAGGTAAAACAGTGAGACAGATCATTACCTCTTTTCCTGTTTTCCAGTACAAAATTCAGAGTTTAATCTTTGTATCGATAAGCTTTTACACTCTTTTAATTTCTTAAATAGATTTGTTTAAACTTTTAACGTGATATAATTTTTAAAAACATTAAATATGTCACTTACATTTACTTTAAATGACCCAAATCATTACATTTTTTGCTTGAGACTATGATCACGCAATAGCTGAGCCAGGCCCCTTAAGTCTTTATAAACTTATTTTCAGATAAACATGGCAATGTTTGGTTCTTGTGGAGGATTTTGTTACTTCTTTGAAGAGGATACAATTTAATTAATACACGCGAGTTGAAGAAAGTAACAAAGAAAAATCGTTCTAAAAATGAAAGCACTGCACTCCACTGCAGGTCATTTAAATGTAAACATGTAACTTCACTATTCCAGACTGGATTTGCAAACAAAGAGTGGGAAAAAATGCTGTCATTTTTTCGATTGATTCTTAAATTTTGTTTGCTTTATCTTTACCTTTCTTATTTGTTGATCTGTCTTTTTTTTTTTTTTTTTTTTTTTTTTTTTTTTTTTTTACTTTTGGTTTGATAACTGCAAAATCCATCTCTCTCATTCTTTCCTCTATTCTTTCATTCCATTGATGTGAGCAAATTCAATCATACAGGATTAGACAAAAAAATAAGATAGCAATTTAGGGGCAAGAGACACACTGGTTCTGTGAGAGAATGGGTATTCTCTACCCAATCCTTCAGCTGACAGGATCTGGAGTAACTCAAGGAGAAACCTGGAAGCGACATTGGAGAGAGAAAACAGAGGGGTCCCGGAGTCCCAGGGCCCAGACACAGGATTACACACAGCACAAAAAGGATTCCTGCACTGACCAACCTCACCTTTCTCCAGGAGTTTGTTGTTTTCCCCATGGGAAAAAGAGGTAATATCACTTGTTAACATTAAACACATCTGTAACAGAAGGGGCACTGGTATCCAAGTCGATTTACTCTTTGCACTCTCAATTTTGTATTAAACCGCAAGAAGGAATGTTGATGTCAGAAGTGGGACACCCTAATCGGCATGATCAGATATCTGTAACGTGTGGATAGATAGGCACTAAGATCTAAAGAGAAGGCCATGGCAGAAGCTGTCTCTGGGAAAGAGGCAATCATGTTATAGGGACGCATGCAGTTGCCTAGTTCACAAGTTTGGGCAGTGATCTGCAGATTTGTTCATGGCCTGGTGACAGACGAGAGAGAGATAGAGATGCTATTGTTCGGTGAGCCAGAGAATGAAGTCTCCCTCCAGAGACTCTCCAGAGACTTAGTCAGGGCATTGCCAACTGAGTGCCGTGCTAAAAAGCAACCCAGCAGAGAAAACTATTTACCATCTCTTTCTGATATAGTTTTATTTTTTCTTTTGAGCTCATTAAGAAATCTACTGTTTGGTGGTTCAAAATTATAAATTTTAATAAATTAATATAAAGCCTTTCAGAACTGTTGCGAAAAGGTAAATGACATGAAAAAATTTCTGGAGATTTTACATAAGAATTTCTATTTTACCCAAATAAAATACATTTTCAGAATTTCTGTTTGCTTTATTTTTTTTTTCTGTGTATTTCTGTATCAAGAGTTGGTGAACCTAGCACTTTTTCACTAAAATTTGGAGTTCCACTTGAAGACAGTTCTTTGGTTACTATTAGTAGAACAAACTTATTTACACATGTTTGTTTGATATGTAAGGATGAAAAAAGATGAGATTTCTACCATTTCTTCTTACACTCTAAAGTATATAGCATGTATTTGAGCTCAGAAGGATATAATAGTACACTTTTACTCACATAAGAAACATTTGCCTTATGTGAGAAGAGAATATGTCCCTGAAACTCAGAGGTCAGGTATTTTTGACCTTAAAAGCCACAGTATAATCTCTTGCTTAAGAGGAAACATTCTTGTATCAAGTACTGCATTGTGTGTGGAAAGTGGCAGACATCACTTAGTTTGACTATTCAGGTGTTCAAGATTTCTTCAGTGCTATATTTATGATAAATATGTAGGACTGGATGAAAAAATTACTTTACACATCAATTCTAACCATATGGTTCCTCCTAAGAGCCATCTTTTTTTAGAAATATCCCCTCATTAAAAAAAAACACAAAAAACAAAAAACAACATAAAAAACAAAATCCTCCACCAAAAAACCCTCAAAGCCACCAATACACACTTTGTCTGTGATATCCTTAATTCTTCCTCAAGATAAAAGAACCAGATTGAAACTTTTTTCACCTGCAAAATTCTAGAGGCAGTCTTTGAATTGATCCAACTCTCTTGCTGGGATTTGCAGAAGTAATTGCTTTCCGTGATTCCTGGAAGACTCTCTGAGAAAAAAGAGCTGTTACTTATGTCTATGTTGTTAGCTTTCAGGCCTGCTTTATGTTGTGCTAATGCTGAACCAGAGATATAAAATCTTTCATTCGTACACACAGCTATCAGTGTCACAACCCGAAATGACTGTGTTTCCAGATTAGCTACAAAAGGGCAAAAGTGGAAGCAAGATATTCTGATACAAAAATCAGTATCGTGGTGCTCTATTCAAGCCATTTCACAAAAGAATTGTAGGAAAATTAAAGATTAATAGTATAAAGTCTTAATGTTCTGTACATTTACTTTGTTGTTCATATAGGTTTGTTTTGGCTGTTTATTGTTTTGTGGAATTGCTGGGCTATATGAGGAAATATGCTCATATATGCTGTGCATCTGTATCCCTTTTCATGTTAACACACCCCTCTTTGTACTCATAAACTAATAGAGTCATTCATAACTCTCAAAACAAATTGTATATAGCTTTCTTGTGTCTTTCTTATCTGGACTTTGACTTTAATACTACATATGGATTTGTTAAAAACAACGCACTTAAAATTAAGTCAAAAGTAGCTTTTCACTCTTCGCTGACAGACTGACATTTTGACGAGGCTGACATAATGCTTTAGTTAAGCTGACAAATGCTTGATTTGGTTTCAATTTCTTTATGAAAAATAAGGATAGAAAGACTTTAAATTGAGATCAAAGAATTTTCTCATCTTTATTACTCACTGTAGGTCTTAATAATTCCCATGTGACAGTTTTTATACACAGATGATATTTTTGTATTTAAAACACTACAGATTATAAGAATATTAAAATATTACTCATTTATATCCTCTTAGAGGAATTGTATAGCAGAGAAAAATTTGGACAAACATATTAATTGCAAAGATTTCTTGAAATTCTGTTTTAAAGTATCAAATAACTTCACATGTATTAAAAAATTACTAGTAAGAACTTTTCTACAAATCCTTCTAAGAAAAGCAATTAGTTTTGGTACCTCTTTATTTTATCGTCTCTTTAGAACAATAAATTTAACTCTTTTTTTGGCCACTTACGCAAAATGGAAAGTTCACATAACAGACTATATTATTGTATTCAGTATAGGTATGCAGCACAGGTTTAATAGAATTAGAGACCAAGATACACATTACCTCTTTTTCTCTTCAAGAGACTGGTTAAGAAGTTTGATATAGGCCAAAATTGATAAGACACTTTGGGGAACATGCAAAAGGTTTAATTCTCAGAGATTATTCTAAACATATCTTCAAGAAGAATGTCAAGCTCTAAGAAAAGTTGCAGTCATTTCTTCTTCTAAGATCTCAAGATCTGTAATACAACAATCAAATGACACACATTAAAACATACTCAAGAGCAGAAATAATATTTGCTTTGCTATTGTGTTTGGAAAAAAAGTATTAGAAAGTGCACCTACCTGAGCATGCTACCTTATCTTCTGCTGTCGTGTCAGAAAGACAGAGAGGTAAAATAGTCCTATGCTATCTGTCAGCCACATGTGAATACCCTGGGGTATCACAAATAAAACTACCACTATATCTAAACAATTAGATTTTGTCCTGAGGTTTTTATCATTATATCTTTTTCTTTTAGGTGCATGTTAGCAAGTTAAGGAAATTGCATCGCTTCCCAGAGTTTAAAAAGATAGGCTGGCATCAATCCTGAAAAGATGTATGGCATAAAATCTGATGCTTTGAGGATTCACCTGTCATATTATACTTTGCCTTCCAGTGCTAGATGAACTGGTATATGTAATTTAGGCAACTTAGAAGAAGTAAAACAATGGAAATAATGGTCCTAGCATAGTATTAAGAAACAGCCTGATTTAAATTAGGCATATTGCAGATGCATATAAAAGGCTTAAACTACCAGCTATAAAAGCAGAAAGGTAGAGGAGTTGGGAAAAAAGAGTGGAAGAGGAAAGACAGAGAGTGTGAAAGACAAAAAAATGGCTTGCTGCTCATATACTCTTTTAACTCTAGTCTCTGGGATTTCGCTAAGAGAGATTTGCAAAACTGTCCTTGTAAGAGGTCTATCAGCTGTCACAATGTATTGGTCAGTCTAAAGATCCACCTGTGTTGGTTCTGTACTTGCTGATAGCCATGACTAGATACTTAAGAAGCACACTAGGAGATTAAAAAGTTTTCAAAAAACTACTCTTCCACTGTCTAGTCATCAGGGAACAATTGAGCACTACAGAATGTGATTATTTTATTATATTCATATGGTTTATTAATTATATTTAATATAAATATGTTGATTTACAGAAACTAGAAACAATAGTTGCTGAAAAGAATGCTGATAACACGTGGATGTCTTAGCTATTGCTGAGCAGTGCTTAAACAGAGTCAAAGCCTTTTCTTGTCTCTCCACCCTACGAATGAGTAGGCTGGGAGTGCACAAAAAGCTGGGAAGGGACACAATCAGGGCACTTGACTACAGCTGACAGAAAGGACATTCCATATCACGTGGCATTATGTTCAGTAATAAAAGATGGGGGAAGAATGAGGGCACAGTGGCATTTGGCTTCCCAAGTAACCATGGGATGGAACCCTGGTTTTGGAGATGTCCGAACACTTTCCTGTGTTAGTTAACTAATTCCTTATTTTCAGTTGCTTAAGAGCACAGATTTTTCTTTAACTATTAAACTGCTTATGTCTCAACCAATGAGTTTTTTCACTTTTGCTCTTCCAATTCTTTCCCTCATTCATTGGGAGGCAGTGAGGGAGTACCTGCATTGGTTTTAGCTGCCTAATAGAGTTAAATCACAACACTCTATTTTAATTTGGTTTAACTACTTTTGGTGCACTAGTTTTTTGAGATAATTGTTTAAATTAATTAATTTTAAAAATAAAATATTTGCTCTTCTTATAACTATTTACCTTGCATATTTAAATACTTGTTCAGAAATTTGTTCTGAGAATATTGATGGACAGATACACTAAAGTTCTATAGTTTGAGTGCATTTCCTAGGAAAAGTTTAATATTTTTATTTTATCACTGATGCAAACCCATTTTAGTAATATTTTAATGTTATTTTCAGTTTCCTTAGATTTCTTCTGTTTCTGCTAGCAAAGCACCTGTGTTGCAGGGTGGAAAGACTGTTGTCTCTGTGAGAGTTAGAGAATGGCTTGCATTCCTCCCTTCTAATTTTCATATGTGCTGAAAGCCCAGAGTGATCAACTTTACTTGCAGAGTCAAGAGATGGCTCTGTATACAGGTTTGCAGATTTCAGGTTCTACAAGGACCCCTTCAAATCACCCGTGGAAGTAGAATTAATCTATGCTAGGTAAAACGTCGGTGTCAGTCAATACATATGTTGAAGCATGGAGTAATTCAGCTACAGTTCAGTTTCTGTTTTAGTATCTTTATGGCTTTCTCCAAATCTCATAACACCAAATTCTAAGATTAAACAGTTACAGCAAATTTGTTGTGTTATTGCACGAGCATAAATGCTAATGATTCCTCATCTTCATAATTCAGCAGTAGTTAAAGCTACACACACTTAAGATGCATTACATTAAACGTTTCACTTCTGCAACTGACATCTCTGCTTTTGATCCCATTCTGCTGTCACCTCTGATTTTGCTAGTCATCTGAGTGTCTTTGTTATATGTTAATGTATTTTGAAATATTTGTTCTTTTAAAATAGAAGTAGTGGGTTATACATATGAATGTATACTAATCATATTGTAAGCAACAACTTTTTAGTAATTCCTCCTTTTGTTGTCATGTATTTCAAAGCTTTTTCTATCTGAAAAGAATTGGATAAATATTTTTAATAATAGATTAAATTAAAAAGATAAAACATAATCTTTCTTATTTTTGACCTGTCTCTTTTTCAGCTGCACTTGACAAAAAATGAATTAATAGTACTTTTTGTATTAAAAATATTCATAAAATATATATGACAAATATCTGTTTCATTAATAGCTGCAAAACTGCGGAAATTACAACACAAGCACTTCTGAAGTTCTGTTGAATTTATTAGAAGATGGGCTTTACTAGAACAAACTTAACACTTTTTTAACACTGTTATGTTTCTGAGATGTGCTTTTTGGGTTTTTTGGTTGTTTTTTTTGTTGTTGTTGTTGGTTTTTTTTAATGCTGACATGTCACACCTGTTAAGCACGCAAAACACAATTTTAAAGTATCGTAATTCCTGAAGTGTCCAGTGAAGCCTGATAAGATGTTGAGATTCTCACCAATAATAAAGAACAGCACAAGTGCTTGTCATGAAACCATATAGCCTTCCAGATTCCACAAAATCATGGAGTAGAAACTTCCTAGACAAGTAGATCATACTTTGCTTTAGAAACCTGACTTTATTTCTTGGATTATTTCCTTTACTCTCCCACTTCTGTGTTTTCTCAAAAATTATCACTACTTTGGTTTATTAATGCAAAGATGAGTGGCATAAATAAATTGTATAGATGATAAAAACTTAGAGGTTTAGATGATGGGTTGATATTGGGTTATATGTTGGACTGCATGATCTCAAAGCTCTCTTCCAACCTTGTTAATATTGTGATACTGTGAGGTTAAAGTCCTGCCCTCTTTTTTAATAAATGCATTTTCTCACCAGATTTATGTTGTGAATTCTTCCACAGAACTCTGTTAATACTACAGTAGTATCTCCAAATTACCATATAGCAATCGATCATTCCAGTTTCACAGAACAGAATTAGCTGGCATTTTGATGCTAAGCTTTGGTGGTGAAATAGCAATGGATCTTGCTAAAAGCTATCTTAAACCAATGAAGTAATAGGAAGTTCTAGGTTGAAAATAATATCGATAATGGGAGTTTCTTGCCTGAATATAGGCTTAGTGTGTAATTTCAGATATTCTAAGATACCTGAGAAATCTGCAAGGAATCAACTTTTTTACAGAGAGCAGAGAATTGAAAAGGATATCTTATGAATCTAGGTTGCATATTAACACGAGTTCAAGACTACTGCAGAGGAAAAAAGTACACTCCTTTAACACAGTTTTAGCAAACATCACAATCAAAACTGCTTACTATTTTGTAAAGAAAACAGACTAGGTCAGCAATTGGTGTAACTCAGGGTCGATATCAACAATAAGAAATAAAGCATGACATTAGGCACTTGCAAAATGTTAATCAACACCTAAAAAATGCCAATATATGCTTCTTTAACTAAGTCTACCCCACTACATGAACTCTTAGGTACACATATCCACAAGAATTGTGGATTACAAGTGTAATATTCCTTGTTCTGGAAGCAGGACCTCTTTCTTCCATTCCTCTCCTACAGAAGACATGGACAGTCAAGTTTTTAATGCATTTTTCACTCCCTACAGCTCTATGATTTGCTCATAGGTGTGAAGATGCTCCACAAGATCCCACATGCACACTCACAGTGGGGTCCTGAGTTCCTGCAGCACATAATGACAATGCAGCAGTTTGATACAAGCTGCTCCTAATGTCCCACAGAGATGCTGCTGTACCAGGTCGAGACTGAGGTTGTGATGCTGATGCTGTGGCATCTGACAATGTCAGAGCAAGTTTTGACTACTATTCTTTTCTTTGCTATTTTAATGCTACTCCTACACTTCCTTTCTAGCTGACTTCTTTGATTCAAGCAACTCCTTGTAATCTTCTGGTTTCCATTTAATCCCAATAAGCAATGTTCCTCTTTAATCATGAGAAAAAACAAACACTAAATGTAACTGTTCTAAGTGATGGACCTTAGAAAAGGTTTTTCTCAGCCTATGTGAAATTTTGCAGCCCCTTCCTAGATACTAAACTCTCCCCCAAGCCCTGCAAAGGGAGGCTAAGTAGGTGTGTAGCATAGTTTGCTGTCTTAATGCCCAAGAAACACATCTCTCTCACACTATTAAATCTAGGCTGGAGGAATCAACATATTACTGAACTCAACTTCACTTTCAATTGTATTCTCACTCTGGTGGAACAGACTCATGGTGAAAGAAGATGACAGAATAGTCTAGATGTTGATATGAGGGAAAGTCTACAAAGTACACGTGTTTAATTCAGAATCCTAAAAATTAGAGAAATTTTAAGTGTGAGAGCAATGTTCACACCTTTTAATATTTTTTGGCTTAATACAATAAAATAACTGGAATATTGCCTTTTATTCTTTTTTCTTGAAGCGTAGTTTCATCATTTGAGACTTTTGTGGCAAAGCATTCCAAAAGAAACTGTTCAATACTAATTTTTGATTGGCTTTAAAATTCTCAGTCCTCAATTTTAGAAAATGTATTCTTTATTTTTTAGAAGACAAGCAATTGATGATCTATTTTCTCAGAACCATTCTTTTATTTCTAGGCATGTCATATTTTCTGTGGTTTTGGTTTATTTGAGGTTTGCTCTCTTTTTTTTGGTCACATAAATACTGTCATCCTTTTCAATTTCTCTTAATATAGAAGCTTCTCTGTGCTTTTGATTGTTCTTCTTAGTCATACATAAGCCTCCTCAAGTTCTGTAGTATTCTTTTTGAGATGGGTGACTAATAATACTCAGAGATACTTCATTATTATATGTCTAAATAATAAATACTATTAAATTATATTAGTATTTATATTCATAAATATATGTAACCTAAGTAATATCTATTTATGAACCAGTATCACACACACTCTAAATGTGCATTAAATATAATTTAAGGCAAATAACTGCAGTAAACACAATGCATACTACATAATACTGTGTGCATCATTTACTGTATCTTTATATGGAATTTAGATAATGATGTCTACCCATTTTTGTGTACTCACTGAATACATGTAAAATTATCAAGCAAATGAATTGTAATTGTTGATGAATTTTAGTTACAGGTTAAAAAAAATAAAAATCAGGTCCCTCAATTATTGTGGCTGATTACAGTTTAAAAAGCTTCAAAGAAAGATGAGAAATGTTCGCGGAAGACAACAACCCAGTGGACTATTTGATACAAAGAAAACATTGTTACTCTGCACCAGAAATTTTTGTAAGTATGACAGGCTATTGGAGGAAGAAGTACTGACATGTTTATGCTGTGTCTTCACTCTTCCTTACACATCTTCCATAAGCGACTATCAGAGTGTATGAACTGCAGAGCTATTTGATCTGATTTGTACAGTCCTTATCCTTACATTTCCTTTGTTGCCTGGAGAAGAGGAGTCTGTGCCCTGTACCTAAAACTTCTTTGTACTGAGCCTCACTAGGTTGGAGAAAAATTCCCTAATGCTTCCAGGGTAATGTGTTTTGGATTTGAGATTAAAACAGCATTGATAACATGATAATGTTTTATCTATTGCTGAAGAATATCAAAGGTTTTCCTGTTTTCCCTCTTCCCTAGACAGTGAATAGGCTAGGGGTGAGCAAGAGGTTTGATGGGTACTCAGCTGATTTAGCTAAACCAAATTGACCAGACGTATTTCACAACACATAACATCATGCTCTGCAGGCAGAACTGGTTGTTTGCTATATCCAAGGTAGTTGTTGCTTAGATACTGGCTGGGCATCAGCCTCCTTGTGGGAGGCGATGAATGGTTGCCCTTATATTACCTTTTTTTCCCCTTTTTTTTTCCCTCTCCTTCCTTTGCTTGTTAAACTGTCTTTATCTTGATCCATGAGATAAATAATGCTTTTGACCTTCTGGTTCTTTTGGTTCTGGGAGGGAAATATTTGATGGGTGCTTAGTTGCTAGCCAGGGTCAACACATCATGTTGCTGATGTCATTATTATGTCACACCTTAAGGCTTTTTTTTTTTTTAATCCATAAATTATTTCAAAATAATTGCATTGTTGTTGAAAATTCAATCTTCCGAAAGGAAGAATGATGAAATCAGTGTTCTCTGAAGAATTTTAGGCACATGCATAAAGTATTTGCTTCTAACTGCATGAACAAGAGTTCCAGTGAGCCCATCTGCTATTCAATTCACAGTTTTCAGTTCTCTCATTCACCACTGTGTTTTATTTTTATTGTTCATTGACAACCAACTGACTTTATTATCTACATACTTTTCAAAAGCCTACTCTTAAATGAGAATTGTTAGTTGCTTCACAAACGTTTGTGCAACACTCAGCCCTCCAGTATTCAAATGACATATTGGTTATTTTTAAGGCCCTACAACACTAATGTTGGAAAATCGAACTCTGATCCATATTTAACTTTCAGACTCTCAGAGAGTGATTTGAGTATGAAACTGTGGACTTAAAACAGTCAATTAAAAGAACCTAGGACATCCAACACATTCAGGGGAGATTCACAGAACTGACACAGGATTATAACAAACAGATCCTTCCGAAGCAGTGGGTGAATACTGTGACAAATAATTTGGCATGAAAATGGTACTGCATGCCTATGTGCAGGCAACTGAATTCAGTCAAAGCATCTCAAGTTAGTTAAATCAGCCAAAATCAGGAAGAATTAGATTGCCCTAGATACCCAAAGATAGAGTCACAAGAAAGATTGCAGCTGGACCAAAGTTTAGTCAGAGGGAGTGAGTTTCACCCATCTAAGTATTAGAATTTCAGCAGCTCCTACCACCAAGAATATCTTATTGTCTTCGGTAACATGAAACAGTGCCTTTGTTTTCTCTCTGCTGGTTTGTTTCTGGTTAGCTGAAACAGAGATTAGGAATTCTGTTTGTGTTTCTTTAAATACGCTCAGTTTATGCCAGATGAGGACTGTCAGAAAAATCCCTTTTTACAACTTAACCTACCTGACATAGTCCAGGAACTGAGACACTGAGATTTACTTTTCACCTTTGGGCTCATACCCGTTAGAAGATGGAGAGTTAAAGCCAGGTGAGAACAAAGGCATATAATGATAATTGAATTAAATATGATGATAACTCACAGAAAATCGTAAAGAAACAAGTGGAATTTGTATTCTAAAGCCTAGCAAGGCTAATTTTACATGTGAATAGTAATATGTTTTCATTCTCATTTCCAGGAATGTGTATGCACTATTATAAAAGTCATGTGGAGAAAGAAATTACCTTACCTGCTTTATAAATCCTTAGAGGATAAAGGTATAAGATAAATGCCCATGTGTTTAATTCACTCTAAAGATACCTTCTGCACTGAATAGCCACTAAATGGCTTCCTTACAGAGACTGTTATACAAAATTCTAGCAGTGTAAAGATAACACTGTTTCAGATAAGCAAAGAGGGATTCCAGAAATTCTTCGTCTATAGATTCACAAAGTGTGCTATTCCTTCATTCTGAGATGTTTACAGCACTGCATCAAGAAACAATAACAATATAATTGCTTTGCATCTGTTCTTCCCATCTTGAAATAACACATGTTCAGGAAACAACTCAGCAGAAACAAAAAGTGCTTGAAAAGATATCAAAGATGTAGCCATAAGACAGATCTGATAAAAAAAAAAAACAAAAACAAAAAAAAACCCCAAAACTATTTTTGAAGGTTACTTTCATGAATTTAGCCATACAATGTTGAATGTAATTTCTTAACAGTGTATTAAAAAAGAAATATCTTGGTTTTATTACAAATATGAGCATTTCAATGATTTCACCCACTTAAACTTCTCAAAATAGAACTGAATATATTTGTTTACAGTAGTAAGCTTCCTTTATCGAAATGCTAAATAAAAATACTACTGCGTCATTTATTCATTCAAATATGCCTAATCAATTTTGCTGTTATGGTTTCTCTTTATCTATCTATCTATCTATCTATCTATCTATCTATCTATCTATCTATCTATCTATCTATCTATCTATCTATCTGTCTATCTATCTGTCTGTCTGTCTGTCTGTCTGTCTGTCTGTCTGTCTGTCAGTCTGTCTGTCTGTCTGTCTGTCTGTCTGTCCGTCCGTCCGTCCGTCCGTCCGTCCGTCCATCCATCCATCCATCTATTGACCTATCCTTCAAATATTAAATGCAAAAGATGGTCAGGCAATATTTCTAAACTGCCAGTTGCTGAATTCCTGTATACTTTTTCATTTATCTATATGCTAGACCCAGGTGGGATATTTCATTATCCCAGAAATTGCTACTAATCTTCCTCTCAGACAGAGTGTGACCACTCACATTCCCATTATCCAATTTGTGACTTAATAGGTAGTGATGATCACAGAATCATCCAATCATTAAGGTTGGAAAAGATCTTCAAGATCATCAAGTCCAACCTTCAACCCAATACCACCATGCCCACTAAACCATATCATGAAGTATGCCGTCTGCTCATTTTGCAAATACTTCCAGACATAATGACTCCACCACTTTCCTGGACAGCCTGTTCCAATGCTTGACCACTCTTTCAGTGAAGAAATTTTTCCTAATAACCAACCTGAACCTACCCTGGTGGAACTTCAGGGGATGTCCCCTTGTCTTAGTGCTAGTTGCCTAGAAGAAGCTCCTTTCTGGTAGTTGCAGATAGCGATAAGGTCCCATCTCAGCTTTTTTCTTTATACTAAACAACTCCAGCTCCTTCAGCCGCTCCTCCATAGGACTTGTGCTCCAGACCCTCCACCAGCTTTGTGGCCATTTTCTGGATACTCTCCAACACCACCATGTCCTTCTTGTAATGAGGAACCCAAAGAGAACCCAGGATTTAAGATGTGGCCTCACCAGTGCTGAGTACACGGGAAGGGTTACTGCCCTTGTCCTGCTGGCCACACCATATCTGATATAGGCCAGGATGCCAGTGGCCTTCTTGCTCACTGGGGCACACTGCTGGCTCAGATCCAGTGGCTGCCAAAAAGCACTCCTAGGTCCTTTTCTGCTGGGAGATGATGAAATAATTCCTTTGGTTGATAGTAAACATAGAAGTTGAAATAAACATAGATGTTGCCAAATCCCTTGTGTACACTTGTAAGTTCTGATGATCTTGACCAGCTTTGTCTTGGGCCTTCACCCACATCCATGGGACCAGGAGCTCTATTTAGGCTCAACTTATTTTTAAGCTTGTATACCATTCCTGCTGCATTTATTTCGTAATGCAAAGATTAGCAAACTTATCAAAAAAGCCTCAGTAAAGTGGGAGAAACAGTACTCAGCTGAAGCATGTACCTTCAGTGATTTCCTTCTAAGTGTCAGAAAAAGTCTAAAGCAGAGTATAAAATGGAAAGATTCAGGTGAATTACAGGAAAAAGTGATTCTGTAGCTGAACACTTACAAAAAAGGCATCAAATAAGAAGGTACAGATCTCCAGTTTACTGGAGTTTAGGACTCTTTTTTATAATGCCGTGCACCCTACTTCACAAGTATGATTCAAAGAATCTGTAATTACACTAAGCTTCATCTTGTAAGAAAAAGAGTTTTAAAGATACAAGATCTGAAAAAAAAATGGAGTAGCAAGGGAAAAGTATGGGAAGAACCACTTCTGAGCTGTTTATGCTACAGACTTATGAATCTTACTGGATGTCAAAGGGTGCTGCAAAATACACCTTTAAGATGCTTTAAGATGTCAGTAGGATAATCTCATACAAAATGTGACTGCATCCTTAAACAATAAAAGCCTAGCACAGCCAGGAGCCAACTCATTCAAGGGTGTATTATGAATAAGCCTATGCAAGCTATTCCCTCCAGGGAAGTGATCACCTGTCAAGCCTGACAGAGTCCAAAAAGCATTTGGACAATACTCTCAGGCACATGGTGTGTCTCTTGGAGGTGGTCCTCTGCAGGGCCAGGAGTTGGACTCAATGATCCTTGTTGTGCCTTCCAGCTCAGCATATTCTGTGATTCTGTGATTCATAAACAACTTTAAGGTAAAAATATGTTTTCCAGGCTTGCCTCCCATATTTTTTGTTTGTTTTCTTTTCACATAAATTACCTTAGAGAGCAACTTAATGGACTTAAACCAACTGAAATTATATACACAAAAAATCCTGAGGGTATCAAGGTCACTCTTCAGTGTCAATATCAAGCACAATAACAATCCACTTACATCATAGACTGCTCAGATAGATATGCCTGTTAATAGATCTAAAATAATGATAAAAGCTTTGCACCTATGTTTATCTGCAGGAAATGTAGAGAAGGACAGAAGAAAATAATTTAATTGTGCTGCAGGCAAATGCTTCCTTTCAGCCCGTGATACTTTCAAAACCCTATCTTATCAAAACTAGGGATAGTGGAAAACCCTGCCCAATCAGATACACTTAATGAAGCACATAGCATTCATTAGTTATTAATTATTTTTTACAATAAAGTTAACAGTGAAAAATATCTGTGAAAAATATTGTTTTCTCAAAGAAACTTTACTTGCATAAAGTATCACTCTTCTACAGTGACTTTCACCAGGTAAAGAGAAACATAACAATTGCAAAGATTTCTTTGATGTCAGGATGAAGGAGGCTAGAGGACATTGGTGTTGATCACTTTAAAACATGAAGGGTAAGTAGTATGTAATGGACCAACTGAACAACTTCTACAGGGCATGACTCTCATTAGTCTTTGCTTGTGTCCAAACCCACAAGCCCGTTCACAGATATACTTGTTTTGTTTTATTTTAAGAGCTCACATATACTGTGTGTTATAGAATTTTATCAGAAAGATCATACAGCCCTGTGGGTGAGGAGGATGCGGGATGATACTGTTGACCTTCTTCTACATCAACGTCAAAGCCAAGTCTCATTTTAGATTGGCTACAATTTTACAATGAGGTAAATAATGGGTATTAATGGCTGATTTAACTGTAAATATATTTTTGGCGAGCAATACAACCCTAATATCTAACATAGCAGTATACATATATACATTAAAAAAAATAAAAGAAGGAATAGAATAATAAGAGTAATAAGAAAGAAAAGAAATGTTATAAGCAACAAGCTTGCTGTAGTGGTTCTATAAGCTATTGAGCATCAAGGATTTTATTATATAACTCTCCAGCCTATTTAGAGAGATCCCTGTTTAAATATAGAGGCACCTCAGAGACTGAATATCATTGCAATCATATGCCGCTGCACAGATATTATTTTTATTTTTTCTTTGCAAGATATCATAACCCTATAAGATTGTCTGATATTTTAGTAAATATAAGCAGATGTAATATTGTTTGCTAACTATTTCCCTCCCCTTGGCTCACTGGAGAAAATGGAAAAAGGTTGTGTTTAGAGTGGGAAGTGTAATCCAATTCAAATCTTTGAATACACACAATTTTCCTTTCTTTCTTTTCATATGAATTATTCCTCAGCTAAAAGTCTCAGTGGGAAAACAGTTACTGGATTATCCAAATGTTTCAACAGCTGCTGGTCCTAGCTAAATTTGAATGATATCCATGACTTACCCAGAGCCAGTGCTGCTGCTGTCTTCTCAGTGCTGCCACTTAAAAGGACAAGAGGCAATGGGCATAAACTGAAATAAGAAATTATTTTTAGCATCAGAAAACTGTTTTACGGTTATGGTGATCCAATACTGACTACAGATTGCCCAGGAAAGGCTGTGTATTCTCCATCCTTGGAGGTGTTCAAAACCAGATTGGAGAAGATGCTGATCAGCTTACTGGACTCAGGCCTTACTTTGAGCAAGGGCAATAGAAAAGGTGACCTCCAGAGGTAACTTCCAGTCTCAACGGTTTTGCGATTCTGTGAACTCTTATATTAACTTGACTGCATAAAAAAAGATGGTAAACCACAGGTGTGTAAAATGAAATCCTAAATTCCCACTGCCTGTGTGATTTTGCAAGTTGTACATGTATATGAACATTTTCCATAGGAGGAATAACTGATTAGAGTCTTCTAATAGTCTGTTCAGTCTCCCTGTTAATGGATGTTGAATTCTGTTTCTCTCTCTGGTCATACACTAAAAAGAAAATATAACAAGGTAACCTTTACTGATGAGTCCCTTGATTCAGGGAAAGAGCATAATTTATATCTTCCCCAAATGAGAACAGCAGAAGGACTGAGCAATATGATCTGCAGCAATGACCACAAGCAAAGGGAACATTTCCAGACAAAGATAAATGTCTTAAGACTGTACTTAAACAGAATTTTCTATAGCAGTTTCAAAGGGCCAGCAAAGTACATTCATCACCCCAGAAACTCCAGGAGAACAGGCACTGTATTTTTATGAAGTGTTCAGGATAATTGAGTGTAACATTAAAGCTGAGCTAGTTTTGTATGTATCAGGTAGTGAGAAAATGAAGCAGAATTAACCACATGTGAGAATGATAAATAACAAATTCACAAGATATTTTGAATTTTTATCTTTCAGCTGGCCTTACCACATGTAGATATGTGGGATAGTGTCCTCATAACTCACATGACAAGTAATTAGTATAGCTTGAACTCTTGCATCCATTCCACATTTTTCTCTTGCATTAATTTGCATAAAATTAAGGGCGTTAGATTGAGAATGATTTGTCACAGACAGTCTGTGGTGTACATCATGAGGTCTGTGATTAGAAAGAAGTCATAAATTCTGTATAGCCCCTAGCAGAGCTTACAAAGAGCTGGCAAAGACCGAGTACTGTGGTAGCAGGAAAAACAGGGTAAGTGGTTCTAGCCTAGTTGCATCCAGGAAGAGTATCACAATCCAAGAAGAAACACTAGATCTCAGGCACGCTGTAGACATGTGGAAGATGAAATCCACAGGGTTTTTTTAATGTAATGACTAGGTATAAAATAGCTTATTTTTAATAGACACAGAGTTAAACTGAGGTGACAGGTTTTGTCCCTTCTGCTTCTTGCTGAATCAGTGCTTTAAATGTGAGATATAATATGCCAGAAAAGCTGTATCCTTACTGCAGTGATTTCCTTGCCAACCTCCTGGAGGAAACAATGATGAGTGAAGTGAAAACGTTCCCTCAGTCTGGTGGTGCATTTTGTATGGGACAAAACCCCTTGGATTGTAAAAGCTGTAATTCAAGTTCAAAGACAAATCACAAAGACAAATCAATTTTATATTTTGTCACATTGTTTAACGTGGAACGGTTCGAAAGTATGAGATCTCCTTCTAATCTGTCCCTGATATAGCCCAGTATTAAATAGATTGTTCTTCTCTGTTTAATGCAACTACAAAAAAAAAA